>OZ010605.1:64159578-64187078 GCA_963932145.1 Acanthosepion lycidas | reverse complement strand
TATATATATATATATATATATATATATAAAGAACAGTAAGATATATAATCCCGTGTTCTTATAGATATTTTTATTTTAAATCAATTAATTTATAACATATATATATATATATATATATATATATATATATATATATTAGGTTGCTGCAAAAATAATGACGTAATAATGTCGTTTTTTGACGTATTTTTAACGTCAAAAAACGACATTATTACGTCATTGTTTTTCCACAAACCTAATATATATATGGAAAAGAGGGTAGCTAGTTGATAAAACTTCCTCGTTCGTCTTTTGGAAAATAATGAATAATCTACTATTAGCAAAATATATAAGTGAAACATTTTCTGGTCACAAGATTTGCAGTCGTTCAGTGGATTTTTTTTTTCTTTTTTCCGCTTGCCGTATATGAAGTTGAACTGAATAGCAGTCTGCTAGGAATTCCAACAAATAAATAAATAAATATGAAAATCAATAATTGCCGAATTTCTCGGTCAGATTTGACGTTCAAGTGCGGTTTCTAGGGTGTCCATCTTTTTGAAGAATGCCTTTTCACTTAAAGTGATTAGACGAATCATAAAAAAAAATATCAAGTGTAATCCTCGTTCAGTTGGCTTTTATCGTTACATCACAGGTTGACAACAGAAAGCGTGTAATGACACAGTAATCAGCAGGGGGGGGGTCAAAAATATTGTACGAACCTCGTTTAAAAATAGAAGTGAAAGGTCAAAAGAAGAAAAGACGATGAAGTTAGATCAAGATAATGGAGAGAGAAATTTAAAATAGAAAGAGGTCGATCTATTTCCCTGATGTGGAAACTTGCAGAATTTCAAATAAAACCAACGTCCAATCTCTCTCTATAATAGGCGTCCACATCGGGCCCCAGGAAACTAACCCTTAGGATTTACCTGTCCCTTGACATTGGGCTGATTTTAATGCCGGGAGCATGAGGAGGCACCAAAAGGAATAATGTGAATAGAATTTAAGAATTTTTCCACGGAACTGTCGTGAGACCCACTTGTAACTGACTTTGTGTCGCATCTGTTGTGTAGTGGTTGCATCAGTAAAAACCTGTAATAAGTGTACACGTTATATTCCCACTAAAGTAATTTCTTGTGGCTTTTTTGAGATCAAATAGCAGAAAATTTTTATTTACTAGATTAGAATTGTCCTTTAGATCTTTCATTCTGTAATCATCTTTCGTTTCTTTATTTTGCTGGCCGAGGCAAAAACCCTTTCCGTTTTTCATTGGGTGTGATTTAAACACGTGATTATGTTTTCCACGTGATTGAAATTTATGATGTTATTCAAAGAGTACCTTAGATGTCTCACAATCCTTGCCAGTGAGGTCGTGTAGCGTCACAATTTCCATACGCTATCTTGGACAGTCGAGACAATATGTATGGGTGTAATAAAAATCTGATGCAATCGCGGATGGTGCAATATTTTTCAAGGCCAATCAAATTTCATCCTACACGAAAATAGAAATTAGTGCAAATGAACTAATTTGAAGAAAAATAGAATTCGATTACACCCTATCTCTCCAGTGAGTCTAAAACTTATCGTATGTTGAAAGAAATTAAATTAAAACGGTTGTTTTAATTAATTTGCACAAAGGTGTAGTCAAATTCTGTAAGGATGTAGGACGGTCTCTTATTCCATCGACAAATAGCGAGCGAAATTTCAGAGATAACTACCTCTACCCTTTAATGTTACGTTCTCGGACTCCGAGATAAATAATTGGATTTAAATCTGGACAACTAATGGACAGTGTCTGGGTTTAATAAAAATCTGATGCAATCGCGGATGAAATAATATTTTTCAAGGCCAATCAAATTTCATCCTACACGAAAATAGAAATTACTGCAAAAGGGTGTAGTCAAATTCTGTAAGGATATAGGACGGTCTGGCATTCCATTGACAAATAGCGAGCTAAAATTCCGAAATAACAACATCTACCTTTTAATGTTACGTTCTCGGACTCTGTGTCTTAATTAGAAGTCCTACAATTCTCTAAATGCCTGTATAATTCACTTAACCCCCTTCAAGAACCACAGAGATGTCAACATCTGGCAGGATGGAATAAAATTGCGCTTCTGTGATTGAATCAATCTATACAAAAAAAATAAATATTGTTTATGAAAATCGCAAAAAAAACGCTACAGACCGAACAATACTTTTGGTATTCATTAAATTATCAGACGATTATTGGCAACATTTGTCTTCCAAATGTAAGCCAAATATCAAGATAAATAAATTTCGTTACAAAGAAAGACAGGACCGGCAAAATGCTTCGGAATATGTAATCTTCTAGGTGAGTATTTATTGTTAGACAATATTTTCAGAGTGATAGAATTCTTGGACAATATTTTCAGAGTGATAGAATTATTGGACAATATTTTCAGAGTGATAGAATTCTTGGACAATATTTTCAGAGTGATAGAATTATTGGACAATATTTTCCCAGTGATAGAATTATTGGACAATATTTTCACAGTGATAGAATTATTGGACAATATTTTCAGAGTGATAGAATTCTTGGACAATATTTTCACAGTGATAGAATTATTGGACAATATTTTCAGAATGATAGAATTCTTGGACAATATTTTCAGAGTGATAGAATTCTACCTCTGAATGCTAAGATAAACATACAAAGAATTTTTGAACAAACGAGTAAGTTTTAAGGAAAATAAGAACAAATGCTTTCTTACAGAGACGGTTGTAAATTCTATGACATATAATCAAGAAAGAAGGAATAGCGTATCTAACACTCACAACTTATACTGAAGTCAGTCAAAGTGGGGAGTAGCGATTAACCTACTTGAAGATTTTTTTTAATCATTTCGTCACAATCAGGGAGATAAAGACGTTCAGAAAATATGAGAAAAAATGAGAATATAAAAAAAATAAATCACTATCATGGCGGGCGTCCTGTGTATGACTATAAACTACATCCTACAGCAAGGCCTCTGATCGGTAAGTTTCAAGGAGCATGGAACCAAATTTTAATAGCTGCTGTTCCCATTTCGTCCCTGACACGGCATGGTAGTGCTTGGGCAAATCTTTAACCCCCAACCCAAAAGGATTTAAAACTCTATGAAAGTGTAAAAACTGGTTTTAATACGAGCAATACTTTTTGCAAAAAGTATTGCCCGCAGTACCTTTTTTGAAAAAAGAAATTACAAGCAATACATTATTGAAAAGAAAAAATAAAACAGCAATACAATTTAAAAATATTTCGAGCAATATATTTTTGTAAAAAAATATTAGCAGCAATAAAAATCTTTCCGGCATTAAATAACCCATTGATATGCCGTAAAACAAACCAAACCAAATTATGTGTTTACGTACAAATGTAGTGATAAGAGAATTCTTTTTGACTGGTAAATTTTCCGTCAAAGTGGCATGAACTATATTGTTCAATAATTACAGTAATGTCGCTCTTATTATAAACGCAGAACCTTAAAATTTAAATACAAACTCAGCGTTGCGACTGCACGTTCCAAAACAATAACACATTTCTCATAGCATTTTTCGGATTACAACCCTGTTTTCGTTGTCCATTTATTACTGAGAGTAAAAACAAGAACACTATCTATTTCATACCTGAGGATGTCTGTAGGAACAGACGAAAGCTTGTAAAATAAAAAGACCTAATACAACTGAAATTTATAAAACAGGATCTTTTCATTCATAAACCGGTTCGGGGTTTTTGTATATTATTTGAATTGTTCGCGAAGATGGATTTCTCGCCATTTAAATCATTAACTTTTGTATTTGTTTTATGTATGAATAATTCATGAATTTGTAAATTATTTGCACCTTTATTGAAATTATATATATATATATATATATATATATATATATATATATATATATATATATATATATATATATATATATATATATATATATATTAAGAGAAATGGGCATTTGGTTTGCATCACACTGAAAAGGTCGGCTAGAACACGGAGCGTTGTGAGTTCAATCTTGCCCTCTCTAAAACGGGAAAATCATTCCTATTCCCTTGTAGCGTTGCAGCTCAAACCAGATACCCGGTTCGTTCTAAGGGTGCGTCCTCTTCCAGTCAAGCGCTTATGGCTAAAAATAACGCTCTGATAAGATCGTTACCCACAAAATAAAAACAATGGGCCAAAATTTTATTAGGAGGTAAATTTTATTCTGACTGCAGATGAGCGACGCCTAGGTGAAGCAAGTTGAAGGGAGGTAAGGTAAATTGAGGGGAGTTTAGGGAGCAAGCTGTCTCATCAGCATGCGGGCGAACACCTTCCATTTCGCGTCACGGCAAGCGATCTTCCGCTGCTAGTAACCAGTGTCTTATAGAGAACAAATGTTGTTTCTCCTGTCATGTTTCAAGTCATTCATCGAGCTTTTAAGGTCTGGCTTCACCCAATGACCTACTTTGTCAGGATCGTTTGACATGTTGGTTGTGAGGTTAACTTCGCTTAGCTGATAATCAGCCAGGCAATAGCTGTCGAAGCAAGTTTTGTAACATCTTCTAGATGTTTTTTTTTTCTTTAACAGGATATCGGCTGACACTGATAACGCTACACTATTCCGTCGGAAATCATCTCGGTACGCACAACAAATAAAATCTGCTTAACCCGAATTAAAAGCAAAGAGATGTCGGACATGGTCATTCTTTTCTTTATGGCATTCAGTCTGAAAAGGAATGACACATGATGGTCACAGGTGTTAAGAATTAAAGCATTCTACGAAAGATTATTCTTCGAGGTGATTCGCAGAACTTCAGAAAAAAATGAAGAACTATAAGTAAAACCCTAATATTACACACAAAACTGAAGTAAAAGTTGTTAAATACATTCTACTGAACAATGTTTATCTCTTGTACTCGCCTACAAATCCGTGCTAATCAATTTTGAATTCGGAGACAACGCCATATTTTTAACAGAATAAATATTCCTTCCATTAATATAATGAGTATTGTATTTCTTTCGATCGCGTTTCAAATAAAACATGTTAACCTTTTGTTTTCTGCAACTCATTTTTTAATTTAAAATTTGCTTCTGGTAAATATTTTTGCTTTTATAATCGTGTCGTGAAAATGAGCAGGAAGACACGTTTAAAAATATCAAATGAAACATTTAGTGGAAATAATATTTATGAGGCATGATGAAATTATAATGTGCGTTTTAGTCCCAGTCATTAACCGAAAAATGAAGCAACCTTTTGAAAGCGTAGCGCAAAGACACTTATAATATAGTTCACAGGAGAATTTAGTCTTTTTCTTCTTTTGTTAAAATACTAGAGTCAATAATCAACTCTGAATTGGTTAGGGATGTCGCTTCATATAAACAATATGGCTTTCGCTTCTTTAACAAGTCGACGCGCGAAAAACAGCTTGCTTGTGCACCGCATCCGGCCAGATGAGTTATTAGGGTTAAGCCATGTTCAGTTTTGTCGTATAGAGTGGGTAACCGATTGTAAGCGGAGCGCATAGGCAATCACAAGGTAAATTATTGGAGTTAAGCAACATTCAATTTAGTCGTACATAGTGGGTAACCGAGTAGCTATGTACACAATCAGAAGACATCACGACGGTTAGGCAAAATTCATTTTAAATGTACAGAAACGATAACCATTTAGGAACTTAAAAACAAAAAAATCTCAAATTTGGACTTTATTTTAATAAGTGGAAAAAAGTTAAGAAACCTCACTGAGATGCTGTCATCAAGTAAATCATTAGGGTTAAGCAACATTCAATTTAATCGCAACGAATGGGTAACCGTTTGGAAGCGGAGCACCATCGGAAACCTAAGGTAAATCGTTAGTGTTAAGCTACGTTCTATTTAGTTGACTGGAATGTGTAACCAATTGCAATCGGAGCACAATTACATGCATAAGGTTTAATCGTACAAGGTTAGGCAACGTTCATTATTGTTGTATATTGTGGATAATCGTATGGAAGCAGGGAACGTTCATAATCATTTTATTTGGACAGACTGTGTCCTCGTTTGAGACAAAAAGGTCACAAGTTTATACTCGAGGGTTAAGCAGCGTTCAGCATCATCGTAAAAACATGGATAACCTTTTCGGAACCGAACATACGGACAAACAGACATATTCAACCGCATAAACCCATTGATTAACCGAATTGCTAAAGTTAAGCAAGACTCGGTTTCGTCATCCACAGTGTGTAATCTTTTGGAAACGGAGCACAAGTCACCCCTAACTCAAGTCAGAAGGGGTTAATCAATGTTCTGCTTTGTCGCTTGTTTGTTTGTTTAACGGCTAACGGCATATCAGCTCCTTATTGGTCATTTAATGGAGAGCTTTGAAGTAATAAAAATATGATATATGTTATTCTGCTTTCACAGTTGAATACATGGTAGATGTTTATCAGTTTTTCTGTGTGTCCATGTTTGTGTGGACATAATTACTTGAGGTGGCGTTATGTGATTTATGTTTTAGTTTTTATATTTTGGAATACAGTGTGATTTCTTAAGGGTTTCAGGATAAAAAAATATATATATATCACCCATAAGGCAACGTAAAAGATTTCGAACTCTGTCAAGGCTGAAAATGAAGCTTTTGGAAGCTCCAGCCCAGATATGGCACAATTCTTGGTCTAATCCGTCTCTTGTGTACATACTGAATGGCAGCAGGAGTCAGCTTTTTTCAGTGATACACGGAATCAATCATTTTCCCAGAGTCTTTTGCGATGATAACATGTTATGTGTGAGATTGTTATAAGGGCGTAAATGGAGGCAGAAAGAAGAGAATATTATGATTCTATTTGTTTTCATTTGTTTTTTAACGGCACATCGACTCATCATGGGTCATTTAATTCCTAAATTTAATTTTATTGGGGGCTTTGAAGTAATAAAATATGATAGATGTTATTCTGCTTCCACATTTGAATACATGGTAGATAATACACTGCTTTGGGGCATATACATATTTGTGTGGACATAATTACTAGAGGAGGTGATATTTGTGTCTTAAGTTGTAGTTTTGTTGAAGTTATATTTTGGAAATACGGTTTGATTTCTTTAAAAAATAATAGGATATTATATGGATTCATGTCAGTAAAGTGGTCTTTCATGTTGGTTGATTGATTTTGACTAGAGGTATATCAACTTTTATTTAATTCCAAAATCTACATATTTTGAATAAATTTATAGCTTCAACTAAATATATTTTGAATGCAATCGTATTCCTTCAACAACAGATAAAATGTACCGTTCGTTATTTTCCTATAAAATATATTGTTGATAATTTTACTATCAATATATATTGGTATATTTTAATATAAAAATCTGTTCCTGGTGTTTTTAGTATTTAAGATATAAAATGTAGTTTTATACTTTCATAAGTTTTCGTTTTTGCTTGTGTGTTCCTTATTTACCCATAAATGGGACGCTAACAGGTGCTACCACCCCGGCTCAGCGTGGATCTCGAATGAAGAGCAATTACGATGTCGTTCCACACTCCTCAAAACCTCCAATCACCCGATCGGAGGCCTTGCTGCCGGATGTAGTTTATCGTCATAACCAGGATTAGCTTATTCGTAAACAGCGGGTTACCTTCTGGAATTAGAAAATGTACTACAAAAGGTTTGTAAACATTTGGAAGCCGATCACATTCACGACCATAAGACAAACTACCTGAGTTAAGCAAGATTCATTTTGGTCGTACAGAGTGGGTGACCATTTGCAACATCACAGCCCCAATCACGAGACGAATGGTAAGGATTAAAGTGTTAATTTACGTCGCACGGAGTGGGTAAACATTTTAAAGTCAAACACAAACGCGGAAAATTAATCCCTCGGGTAAAGCAAGCCTCAACCCGGGCTTTCACAGTGGGTAATTGTTTACAAAACGAACAGATACGCACAACCCTACTAAAGCGTTTTCCAATAACCTGGACCGATTTTAAATGGGAATTAAGTTTAAGCGTCTAATGATTTTCTTCTTTTTCTTTCCAATTTAAAAGCTTAACTCTTTGGCAATTTCAACCATGGAAAGACTAACAAACAGCGTGTTAAAGTTTCAAGAGTACAATCGGAAAAATTGTTCGTCAATTCAAACAAACTGCGTCGGTGTCAGATGTGAAAATACCATTAAGTGCTCGATTATGCCGTTCAGCTGAAAACATTGCTTCTGTGCACGTGAATATGGCCGGAAATCCAGACCCCTCTATTCATCATCGCGCGCAGGAATTGAACCTCTCCACAACAACGTTACATCGCTTCCAATTGCATTCTCGATTGGTGGATTATGCTGACCAAAAAAATCGCGAAGTGCGCGAAATGCATTTCTGTTTGAACGTCTATTTTCGTAATCGATATCGATGACTTTAACACGTTGTTTGATTGTTAACAATTGGATGAAATTGCCAAAGTCTTAAGTTGTTAAATCTGAAAGAAAAAGAAAAAAAAATCATTAGACACTTAAAATTAATTCACATTTAACATCGTTCCAGGTTATTGGAACACGCTTTTAATAACGATTCGGATCAGTCAGATTTCAGTTTGATAGCACAGAGCTTGTGACAGTTTTGAAAGCGAGGCTAATCACTAGTTTCATACAGCATACACTGTCGTCTTGTATATCTTTTCTATAAATATTTTCATGGCTACTGCTCAGACGATCTTTTTTTTTTTCCTGATGCTCGGACTCCATGATTTTAACCGAACGACTAGATTGGCATCTAGGTCCCACCATTTTATTGTTGAAATAGTTAAATGTAACCTTCACTTCTATTCCAACCGCTTCTTTTTTCGAACTTCCCGAGAATGGAATTCACTTCCGTGTACTTGTTACTCGGAAAACTACAAGCTTGAAAAATTTAAATGCAATTGAAATCAACATCTATTTTATCGAGCCCCGTTCAGCTTTTATCATTTTATCAATCCCTTCTAATAACCTATAAATAACTAATTGTCTAATAAACAGGCACGCAATCATTACGGAATAACCATTATTATTATTACTATTATTATTATTATTATTATTATTATTATTATTATTATTATTATTGTCGTGTCCCTTCTGAAAGTGAACGACCACTGCTCTCCACATATTCCTATCACTTTTAGCTCTTAGTACGTCGCATTGCCGACCATCCCACTAACCAATTCTGCTATCTATTCACACGTTAGTTAGGTCCCCTGTCGCGTTTTGCTTTCGATATGTTGTGTGAGTGTCAAATTATTTATGGCCTCCTTTCCTATTATATATGCAAGATATTTCAGATATCCGTCTATATTTATATATAAGGCGTTAGTTAGATCCATTGGCAGGACCTAAAGAGTGTGAGTTCAATACCTGGTTAAGGCAGTGGAGAAATTTGCGAGGGGAATTAACAGGAGATAACTGATAACTATTGATAAGTGTTCATTTCGACATTCCACCCACCTGAAGAAGACCGGAGCGTACAACGTCCGAAACATTGTGATAAATATGACGACAAAGAAGAGGACAATATTCCGAATAAAATAAATAATATTTCAGATAACCCTTTCTGTTTCTGAATATCTTATGTTTTCATTTTCCTTAAGACTTTTTCGTTACTAATGTGCTCCGTCTATGATATTCTCAGCATCCTTCGGTAGAACCATATTTCTGTTGCCTTGAGTCTTTTCTTTATCCTTAAGGAAACTGTTCAGCATGGATTGCCGTATAAGAGGAATAAATTAGATGGGTAAGTTCGCCTGGCATATTCTATCTATTCAATTGCCAGGCTGCAGCAAATTGTCCGCGGAAATACAACTGCCTAGTCGAAGGTGTTATATACAAAGCTGAAGTAGAGCCAATAAAGTACCTTGATTTTACAAAGGGAACGGTTAAATCGATATTTTATAATAAAAAATCTTGCTTTAAGCTAGCAATATACGGAAACAGTATAAAATATTCTAATCATGTATGAAAAGTAAAGAAAAAAAATAAACATAACATTGGGAAATGGGATGCGTTGAGAAAAACCCGGTCATTTAATACCAGGAATAAAATGTGTAAATTATGGCAAAATGAGAAATTGGCGATTATCCTATACCCAAAAAAAGCATCAGCTGCTTAACAAAAGATCGGAGATTATGACACCATGCAAGGAAATCCCTACTAAACATCTATGAACCTGGATAGGAGACCCGATTAGTGAATTTCGGCCTTTAACGATTTCAAATGATTGCTTATCCCGAAGAAGAGGTACTGACTGGGTGGGGGCACCCTGAGTCTTGGTCTAATATTATTAGTACCGTCCTAACTCACGTGAGTGGGGCAATAAAGACTGGATGACACATGTAAAAAAAAATGAAACAAAATTTTTAAATTGCTTACTTACTGCCGTCATTTTAATGTGATAATAGTCATATTAGATTTCTTTCGAGATATTTCCTTTACAAGATTTAAAAAGCAAAATATATTCTTACATGTGACAATGGATATAATTATATAGATAAAAATTTTAGATTATTCATGCACGATATATAGCCAATGCAACTGCAGAATTATTTAAATAATGCTATCAATTTTGATAGTGCGTTTCGTGCTAAAAAAAAAAGGGTTAAAGAAAAAATTGGAACGAGTCACACAGACGAAAAGAAAAAGCAGCATAATGATTTTTCCCCTGTGTGGGCGATTTGTTTAACGGCTTCTACTCTCCGTAGAGATAGGTATTTAATTTGAGTAGAGGATTTTATCATATGATCATTGATCCGTCTGAAAATCACTTTACGCCTGAAAATTAGTCACAGCGAAGATATGTATCTCATCTGTTTTGGATTGGCTTATACACTTATTGCATAAATTCAGGACATTAATCAGATGTTGAATCAGAGTTTCGCAATTTCTCAATGTTCGGGACACAGACAACAACGTTTTTACAGAATAATTAACAACGTAATTAGCTATTGAGCAATTTATTTCAGAATTTCTCTTCATCTGGACAAAGGTTTTGTTGCATAATAGTTAAACCGAGAGAGCCAGACAAACATACAAAGCGGATCGGTAGGGAAGGCTAGCGATTATTTTCGGATGACGTACATGTTCTTGGTTCTTTCTTTTTTATACCTTTTTTACCCCTTTTGGTATTAATTTGATTATTTGCAAATCAAGACACCGAATATTTTCAGGACCAGTATAATTTCTTATACTTATAAGATTATTACTACTAATAAATATCATAATACATATATATATATATATATATATATATATATATATATATATATATATATATATGTATGTATGTATGTACTGTGAAATGGACAAAGTCCGACAATTATTTTAAGACATTTTTATGTTTATACATTCTTTTTATAGATACAAATGTTTAATAATTGTTGGACTTTGTTCATTTCCTAATGTGTGACGTAATTTGTTTAAATGTGGATAAGCATTGAGCAGATATGAATGTATGCGAGAGAATCATAGAAGATTGTAGTTTAAAGACAGTAAATTCGACCGTGCTGAACGAACACTCCTCTGTGTCCAAATCGGTTAAAGGCACGTCAGGCTATAAGACGGTTCCGTATAGGATACAGGTTCGAAATGCTTTCGGAGAATGAATATCTTCTATGAAAATTTCTCGGAAATTCAAGAATGTATTAACATAAAATGTCTTACAATATATATATATATATATATATATATATATATATATATATATATATATATATATATATATATATTTCTAACCAGGAGAACCGGATTCAAATGTCACCACAGTTGATTTTTCAGGAAGTAGACTTCCTGATGTTATCGGTCTGGAGGGGGAGATCCCAACTTGTGGCAACATTGTAAAGTGACTGAAAACCATACTACTGTTTGACCATGACTTGTTAGTAGAGGGAACCGTTGGGGACCGTCAATAGTTATGCTAACACGAAGTCAAAAGTCATCGTGACCGAGGGCTGGAGTATACTGGCCTTGTTCAGATTGAGGATCACGCTAGATAACACGCGGTCTCCCAGAAACTGTAACTATGGTTTGCTCAATATATTTGTAGTAGAAACCACAGGTTGGCTCTATGGGTGTTGAACAAACAATAAAAAAGCCTGAGCGAGCGTCTCCAATAGGGATTGGCTAATCACCCTAATAGACGGGTATCCTCGAATACGAGTGGCCAGCTATTATATTATATTATATATATATATATATATATATATATATATATATATATATATATATATATATATATATATCAATAGAAGGACTACTGAAAATTTCTTGGCTGACCCACTTTAAAATTTCATATATATATATATATATATATATATATATATATATATGACAATCATTTTAATATATTTCCTGTTTATACTTTATTTTTATCAAATATTTCAGTAAATTCTCTTTTTGTAATAAATGGAGTTAATACTGTTTATTATAAACAGAATATTTACTTAAATATTTTTATCTATGAAAAAAAAAAAATTCTATGGACACGTGACCGAATGTTCGTTTTCTGATCAATGTGAAATGGGTTCGAATCTCACCAAGGTCTATTTGCCAGGAAGGTGACTTTTTGATGTTATTTGTATGCATGAGGAAATCGCAGAGTGCGGCTCATTTGGCAAGTGCCTGAAAACCATACTACGAGTTGACCCAAGCCTTGTGAGTGAAATTGGGAAATGGCTAGTCCGAAGTCACATGTCATCGTGACCGAGGGGTTGAGCTTTGCTTAAATTGTTGGTCATGCTAGATAACACGCTCTTTCCCAGAAGCTGTAGCTAAGGTCTGCTCAGCATAGTTGCAGTATAAACCACAGCTGTGTTCCGTGGGCGTTGAATAAAGACAAATGTAGGTTTGTAATGGGGATTAGCTAGTAGACGGCTATCTTCAAAATACGAGAGGCCTGCTATATGTACGTGCATATATATATTAGGTTGGTGCAAAAGTTATGACGTAATAATGTCGTTTTTTGACGTTAAAAATACGTCAAAAACGACATTATTACGTCATTATTTTTGCACCAACCTAATATTTCAATATATATATATAATTTCTCAGAATTAACCTGTAGATAAGACAATATGTATAAAAGAAAAAAAAAAGACAATAGAAAACTGTAGTTTTAGCCGACGCGTTTCGTCAAATGTGAATTTTTTAAGACGAAAAACAAAATGAATTTCTTGAAACTAAGTATCTATAAATAACAAACAAAATGCCGTTAACAACTAGAAGAATTTAGAAACTGTTATATTTTTATATGGTCTTTGCTAAAAAAAACAAAAAAAAATAGTATAGCATCATGGTAAAAGGCCTTAAACTTAACAAAAACAAAGTTTTATCGTCAAAATGTTTGTTATTATTAAAAGGAAAAAATAAGTATTTTTTGATTATTTTTAATATTTTTTCTCCTTCTTTCTAACACGTTCTAAATTTGGTTAAAACATCTTTTTTTTTTTTTGTCAACTGCGTAAAACTTGTGGTAATGGACATTTTCGTGGAGCCGTTTCCGGTAAAATGACAGATTAATTTGGAAAGTCTTGGAAAAATCAAATAATTGTCGGATTTTAATGAAACTTTCATGACTTTATTTTTGAAGTATTGATTTTTGGAAAACTTTAGTAAAACTTGTATATTTTTTACATGTTAACCCGCCTCTGATTTTCCTGAAATTTTCTAGAATTTCAAATCGTTTAAAAATCTTTTATATTACTTATAAGCAGGAATCGTTGGAGAATGTAACGCATCATTTGCTTTTATCTCAACTATCACTTTTTAAAACTCCGCTCAATATCGTAAAATAAAAACTGGAATAAAACAATCTAATTAGATAGACTTCTATTTGCTTTTATAAAGAATGTATATTAGGGACATTATTGTCCAAGAAAAAAATGATTTTACAAGAATTGTTTGCATTTTTCTTGTTTGAATTTAAATTTTCAATTTAAGTTTCGAAAATGTTTTAAAATTCTAAATTTAATATTTTAAAAATAGGTTATTAAGTTATTATTTGAAGAGAAAATTATAAGCTTAATACAAATCATCCTGCCACAATTTTTTACCATAATTAAAAAATATTTGTGCGTCTAAATGTCATTTTTCTTTAAGTATGTTGTTTCTTAAGTGATATTATGGTTAAAATGTCACGTGTTTAAAGTCTTGCCCCCCTCAGGGATTCTGTTTGCCATCTAAAATTTTTCGGCTGCGGGAAATTCTTTCATTTCCTTTTTGTGTTTCATCGTCCCTATGTTTCAACAAGTTTCTTTGGAAATTATTCTTTCAAGATTTAAAACAAAAAAAAAAATTCCTATTTCACTAGATATTTATTAATTTTGCTGTATATTCATCTTACTTTAGCGTGTGTCATGCATCAAATAATTTGTTTTATTTATTAGTTGTTTTTTTAGTTAATGAAGAAAAATAATTTAATTTGTTTTTTTACCTTTTTTTAAGTTATTTTTTGTGAGTTAAATAAAATAACATGAACAATTCATAACCATCAAAGTATAGCAATTAATAATAAAGAATATAAATTAATATTAAATACCATAAAATTTCAAATTATTGAGGTACTTCCATCATTACATTTTTATATTATCTCAGTTAAATATTTAATAACTGAAAAGTGAGATAATAATGTAATTTTTAATATAATAACTGAGATATTATAATTCAAATTATTATATTATCTCAGCTATCAATTTAAAAATTTAATAATGGCGAGAGAGATAGTCATTAAATTATCTCACTGTTATGAAATTGATAACTGAGATAATATAATAATTTATTAATTATAATTTAATAATTGAGAATGAGATGATTATTGAAGTATCATCTATCTCTCTAAGATATTAAATAGATAACAGATAATATAATTTTATTATATTATCTCTGTTATTAAATTAAAAATTAAATTGAGATGACAATTTTTTCTCATTTATCAATTTAAACATTTAATAACTGAATGAGATAATTTAATTATTAATAAGTTTATTAATTATTATCTCAGTTATTAAATTAAAATGTAATAACTAATAATATAATAATTAATAAAATTATTTATCATTATCTTAGTTATTAAATAATGAAATACCATTAGAGAGTTAACTCAGTAATTTGATAAATTTTAATTACTATGTTATAAGGAAGTATTTTCAAAATTGACTAAAAAATTTCAATAAAATATTAGATAATTGGTTAAAATATTTTATTAATTTTGCCCAGTAATGACAAACCAAATCAAACCGTTCTTACTTAGAATTCGTAAATTTATGTCCATTCTTGTCCACCGTAATAAAACTGTCAAAACCTTTGGTCATCAAATTAACGATGGAGACGTGGAAATAATAAGACCCCGTGGTTAAGAAATCCTTGTCTAGAAAATGTTATGCTATAAGTAACTAATATTTGTTTCACATTAATTTAACTTTAAATTTTTATAAATTTACAAAAGTAACGCATTATAATTCTATATTTAATTTTTGCGGGATTTTTGAAACCGAGAATTAAGTTTTGTTTATATTTCTCTTAAAAAATTAAAAATGGCCGTTTCGATTGTTTTTCCTGAAGAATCGACTAAAAATCATTATAATTTCTATTTGAAATACACCGCAGTATTTTGTCTTCTGGAATTAGAAAATTTAATTCTTTAGCTTTCAATTGAAGATGGGGGAAAGCTTCAAAAATGATTTTTCATTTATAAAAAAATTCATTTAAAACTTAGGTGTACCGAATTTTTGGAGGAACCTACTTTTAAGCATAATTTGCGTTTTTTTCAGTTAAACTTAAATTCCGTAAATTTATTGCTACTTGGAATAAACGCGTCATCTCTCATTGAATTCATATCTTCGAGGGCTGGGTCATGTACATTGAATGTATACCAAAAGACATCATGTACAGTGAGCCAGTGGCAAGAAACTGCTCAGTTGGCCATTTTAAACTACATTTCAAGGACGTTTGCAATAGGGACGCGAAATCACAGGCCTCTAGTAACTAGGAACATCTAGCAGTCGATCACAGCGGCTGGAGGTAGGAAAGCCGGTAAAAGTCGAAATCAACGTCTGGCTATCAGAAGACAACGAAGAAAGCAGAGAGAGCAATGTAAGGCATTCATTTCACATTCCAACTTCGTTTGTTACACCTATGTAAGAGCGTGCCATGCAAAGATTGGTCTGTTACACCACCCCAAACACAGCTCGCAAAAGGAGTGATTGTTTTACCAAAAAGAGTGTTACCATTATCACATGAGATAAATCGATGCCTACTAATGGTTTTAGACAAATGACAGCTCAGTATATTGCTAGAGCCATGTACAAAGAAACCTTGGTTCTCGAACGTCTCACATGTCGATCAAATCTGTTTTTGAACAGACAATTCGAAATGAAAATACGTCGGTTATCGAATAAAAATTTTGGTTCTCGGACAGCATTGTCGAACTGAGTCGAACCGAGTTAACCCAAACGGAATCATTTCTTAGTCGACCGCCGTGTTGTATACATTTGTGTGTTGGTCACAGTACAATTTTAATGTACTCTGCCTTTTTTTTTCTCTTTATTAGTCCTTAGTCATGGCTCCAAAGAAATCTAGCAGTGATAAAGGAAAAAGAAGAGAAAAACAATTGTTGATTATATTGTCTCTTCCTACTCAATTTCATATCGCAAAATCAACGATCTATACTATAGTATTTACATTATGCGGACTATTGTCCTCATCTTTGTCGCCATATTTGTCACAACGTTTCGGCCGTTGTACGCTCCGGCCTTCTTCAGGTGGTTGGAATTTCGAACTGAACCCTTTATTTCGATTACTGGGGTAGACTGTTCTAGTTCCACGTGCCATGTTTGATGGATGTCAGTTATCAGTTATCTCCTGCTAATTTCCTTCTTAAAGTTCTCCACTGCCTTAACCGGGTATTGAACTCACACTCTTTGGGTCTGTCACTGGATCGAACCAACGCCTTTATCCACTGTGCCATGGCACAGTGGATAAAGGCATCATACATGGCACGTGGAACTAGAACAGTCTACCCCAGGGATCGAAATAAAGTGTTCAGTTCGAAATTCCAACCACTTGAAGAAGGCCGGAGCGTACAACGGCCGAAACGTTGTGACAAATATGGCGACAAAGATGAGGACAATAGTCCGCATAATGTAAATACTGTACATAATACCTCATCTCAGAAATATAGACAGATCTATACTATTCTTATAAATGAAGCGACGCTCATGCTTTTCTTTTCCCTTTTCCGAACAGTAACATCACTTTCCTTTCCCTTCCACTTACGGTCTCAATTCTCCTACTTACAGGTACGGTAAAATTAGTATTCGTCTATATTTTATCTGTTTAGTACATTTTTTCTTAGATTTAATGATTTTCATTAGATTTATGTATAAACTTGTGCACAAAGTACTTTTGTAAAAGTTTAAATAAGCAATCATCTTGGGACCAGGAAGAGAATAATCCATTTTACAGTGATTCCTATTGGAAAAATAGATGCGATTAAGGAACATTTCAGCTTACAAACGGGCTTCAAGAATGAATTAAATTCGTGAACCGAGGATCCACTGCAGAGGCTAAGAAAACAAAATGTTTCCTGTTTCGTTGTTTTCCAGGAAGAGTAAGGGTGCCTCACTCCACCGTTCTTTGTGTGCGTCAGAATTTGTGTTATATTATCTGTGTTATAATGCCGATAAATTATATAATGCTTTACATTATTTATTTAAAATGACTTTTTTATACGCTTTATTTATCAATAAACTATATTTTAGAGAATAAAAATCTCTTCCATTTTCAACTATTTTATTTCCTGTTTCTTTTCTGCCTCCTCATTAGGAAGAGTTGCATTCTGAATTGATAATTAAAAATGTTTGATTCAAATTTCGGCTTGCAAGCGGGTTTATTGGATCGGCAGCTAATGTAAGGGTTACAAGCTCGAAACAAGAATTCGTCGAGCCGGGTGTGATGACAAAAAGTACGCAGGTGTAGGATTTAAGAAAGATTTTATTCAAATGAGAGTACAATGTTCGCGTATAGAGTACCTTTATAGTCCCAGTAAACAGAAATAGCTCTCTCAAAGAGGAGAGTAACAAAAAAAGGGGAGACCACTTTTGATTATTTATAACACAGGGTTCGAATTGCGGCCGAATACTTTATATTCAGTTTCGAAAAAATACGTTTGGGAAAAGTAGGAATATTTCTATTTTTCCTTCATCTATGAGTTAAATAGTAGAACAGTTTGGTATATCTAAACGTGGCCGGAAACCAGTACAGGAGAAGGAAACGTCTGTATTCAAACCTCTATGTAGCCGTAGTCGGGGGAAGGTTCTGGGTGTTGAAGAAACATAAACGGGTCTGAGCAGTCTTGAAAACGAAAAGCGTTGCTGAATATGAGAAATCACATTGATTTTCAGTGCGCCTTCAAGACGAAACAGTTCCGAGGTGTCGGAAACGGGTTCAGAAGAAAAGATAGAAACAAAAAGAAAAATAAAAAAAAAGAAAAAAAAGAAAGACGTGCATGTATATAAAAAGAAGGAAGAAAAGATGGAAAATGAGGAAAAAGAAAAGGGAGAGAAAGACACCGTAAAAATAACGATAAATGGCCAACCACATTCAAATCAGGTTTACTGATGTTATTGGGCTCAAGACAATGATATGTATTGTGGTCGACCGTTGCATTGTTTATTTAAATTGGTTTCGCTTCCAACGTGAGATGGTTTTACCATAAGCCTGGACTTACATGTAAAGAACGATCTGGCAGCGTACCAATGCTTTCAAGTGTACAGACAATAATCATATGAGTCGAGAAAAGGGTACGGTAGCAGGTCGATGTGTTTGGTCGAAAAGAAAAAAAATCATACACTGGCATGGCAGAGTAGATTTTTATAACGTTAGATTCAAAAACATGCACATAGTTTGCCTACTGATATTTATATACACCTACATATATCGGTACTCTTGCTTAGCAAATATAATTGCCGCTACGATAAAAGAGATAATACAATAATACAGACCTTAGGTCTCTGGTCGGGACGCGGAAAGAAATGAGTATACACCAGAAACCTAAGGAAATAAAATACTACTACTACTACTACTACTGCTACTACTACTACTACTACTACTACTAATAATAATAATAATAAATACCACATACGCAAACCTTCAGTCACTCCAAAAACGTAGGCCTTGGTGGTAAACACTCTGAGAATGGGACTCACCTGAATAATTGTTGAAAAATGTTATTAGGTTGGTGCAAAAATAATGACGTAATAATGTCGTTTTTTGACGTTGAAAAATACGTCAAAAAACAACATTATTACGTCATTATTTTTGCACCAACCTAATAGTTCCAAAAGAATATAAAATGCGCCCTGATCATGTATGCCTTCATATACAAAGTGGTCCGAAAGTCTTGCCAGCTCCTACGGAAATGTAATGGTTTGGTTTGGTTTATTTTGTTTTACGATATATCAACCTCAATGGGTTATGTAATGCCGACAACATTTTTATGATAGATACGTATGAATAGAATATGTATTCCTTGGTTAAGATTGGATTGGTTTATTTTGTTTTACGACATATCAACCTCAATGGCTTATTTAATGCCGGTAACATATTTAGGATAGATTCGGATGAATAGAATATGTATTCTTTGGTTTAGATTGGTTTGGTTTATTTTGTTTTGAGGCATATCAACCTCAACGTTTTATTTATTTTTTATTATTATTTTTTTTATTGCTGGTAATATTTTGTTTGGTCAAAAATTTGTTTCTGGTAATATATTTCCTTCAAAAGTTTATTGCTGGTAATAATAATTTTCAAAAATTATTGCTGGCAATAGTTAACTATTTCCCCATAGATGTGACCCATAACAGGTGCTACCACCCTAGGTCAGAGTGGATATGTGAACACCAGAAATGAAGAGGTGGTTCCACGCTCCTCAAAATATCCTGATCAGAGGCATTTCTGCTGGATGTAGTTTATCGTCTTACCCAAGATGCTGGATGTAGTTTATCGTCTTACCCGGGACGAGAAAATGTAAGGAGAAGAACAAGTAATAGAATAATACAAAACACATATACTGGATTCAGTTTATTCATTTTCATTGACGCTGTCACACATCGAGAAGGTCTGTATGAAAACTATCATTTTCGTGTTGCAATTCAATTTGACACCCATCAAGATACTCATGTGCATTTTGTATGATTCTTCATTTTCAAATAATTTTTTCGGCGGCGCCATTATTTTGTTACACTTTATTAAACTTATACTCTTATTTTGTAGTTTTAAAAACTCTCTATCGACAAGACTATTCCAGACATCATCAATATTTGATGCCGAAGTATATATGTTTGTCTTAACATAAACAAAATATATGGACGATATTTTTGCAATGAGTATTTATAAACAAAATTAAAAACGTTGTTAGTTTATCAACATTTTTAAATTTAAGAAACGCTCATGAATATTCATCAGGTTAACTGAAATGTTTAGATAAATTATGGAAGACCCTCAGTGACGTAATTTAATGTCTAATAAATTGGATTTGCGCGATTGCATCTCGATTAAGGGACGAGCGCGTGAAACGGAGTGGCTCCTGCAGTGTGTCTCATTGGCCATGGTTCGAGGTAATGCTTTGTCGATCATTGCGGCTGGCAGAGAATAGAAAAATATTGTTTATAGTTGCGTTGTTCTGGAATTGTCGTCAGTGGTCAACTGAAATGTTTTGTCTAATTAACGGAAGTGAGTAAATGATGTTGTTGAATGTTTTTGCAAAAAGAAATATTTTATACTCAGTTACAAATTTACAGCCACTTCCATGATTAAAAAGTGGCTGCTTGTTTCTATTTGACGCGCCTGATATAAATTGAATGAAAAAATAGAAAAGTTCTGCGAAATCTTTTTCCTCTTCTAAAGAAGGAATTACAGAATACTGAATATCTATCTATCTATCTATCTATCTATACATACATACATATATATATATATATAAATATATATAAATATATATACAATTTTTCATGTGTACGAATATTTATTTCCCACACTGTGTGTGTGTGTATATATATATATATATATATATATATATATATATATATATATATATAGACACACAGACACACACAGTGTGGAAAATAAATAGTACGAATATTTATTTCCCACACTGTGTGTGTCTGTGTGTGTGTGTGTATATATATATATATATATATATATATATATATAGACACACACAGTGTGGGAAATAAATATTCGTACACATGAAAAATTGTATTTTTATAAATGAAAAACAAATCTCGGCACATTTTATGTATAAAGACATACTATTAAAAAATAATAAACTTAATTAATTCTTATTCTAACAGAAATTAATGCATTTTTAAAAATTCTAACTGGTGAAAAAAGTATTCGTACAAATCAATTATTAGAATAAAATAATCAATTAATTATGAAAAAAAGTATATTCTAGAATGTCCCAGTAATGTTATCAGTAATTATAGTAAACGCTATTAGCCATTATCAGAGCATTCTGCAATTTCTAGTCTTAAGAGAAGGTTCTAATAATGCCTAAAGGTAAAGAATTGACTATTTCACAAAAACAACACATTTTATCTCTTTGGAAAGATGGGAACAGTTACAAAACGATTTCTAACAACCTGAATATTCCTTTTACTACAATTGCTTCGTTCATTGGAAGTTTTAAAACTCGTAACAGCTTTGAAAACCAAAGACAAACAGGTTCTCCGAGGAAGATTCCTCTAAGATACACAAGGATATTAGGACGCCAGATCAAACAAAATCCACAGGTTACCTGAGAAGAGCTGCAGGAACATCTGCGTGCATTAGGGATTAAAGTAACCAAGCGTACAATAAGTAATGAACTACACAAAAGCAGTCTGAGGGAAGACTCCACTCCTCTTGAAACGACACAGAGATGCTAGGATAAAATTAGTTAGAGAGCATAGGGATAAGAATAAACGTTTTGGGGAAAAGTACTATGGACAGATAAAACTAAAATAGAGTTGTTTCGTCATAATTATCGATATCATGTGTGGAGGAAGGACAGTGAAGCCTACTTACCAAAGAACACGTTGCCAACTGTAAAGTTTGGTGGTGGCAGTATCATGATCTGGGGCTTTTTTTCTGCAAAAGGTGTTGGCAGAATATCAATAATAGATGGTAAGATGAATACCGAAAGCTACCAGAAAATCCCGCAAGACAATTTAATGCGTTCTGTTGAGAGACTTCGGCTACCTCCTGATTGTTTTTTCCAACTGGATAATGATCCTAAGCATACCGCCAGATCTACAAAGAAATAGTTAGTTGAAAGTAAGATTGATGTCTTGCAAGGGCCAAGTCAGTCCCCAGACTTGAACCCAATCGAGAATTTATGGTGATATTTGAAAATTCAAATTGGGAAAAGAGCACCAACAAATATCAAGAATTTGAAGACAATATGCCAAGAAGAATGGGACAAAGTACCACTCAATGTGTGCAAATTATTAGTTGAGACGTACAGGAATAGACTGGTAGCTATTGAACTCAATAAAGGATATTTCACAAAGTATTAAATTAAGTTAATATGCTTTTTTGTTTTGTACAAATACTTTTTTCATCAGTTAAAATGAAAAAAAATGCATTAATTTCTGTTAGAATAAGAATTAATTAAGTTTATTACTGTCTTTGATAAAATGCATCTTTACACATAAAATGTATCAAAATTCATGTGTTCAAATATTTATTTCCCCCCACTGAGTGTATATATATATATATATATATATATATATATATATATATAAATTCGTTACTATCTCTCTCTCTCTCTCTCTCTCTCTCTCTCTCTCTCTCTCTCTCTCTCTCTTAGTCAATCTATCTATTTCAAGGTATATCCATTTCAGTCATTTTCTCTTTCTGTATATCTCATTCTGCTTAGTTCCAACTTTTTCTCTTAAGTTCTCTTTATTTAATTATGCCAGCTCATCTCGCCCTCTCTATCTCTCTCTCCCAATATATATATATATATATATATATATATATATATATATATATATATATATATATATATATATATATAGAGAGAGAGAGAGAGAGAGAGAGATAAATAGGGTTCAATGCAGAGGAGAGCAAAAATACGATCGCAATTGTGTAAGTTTTTTTAACATTTTTATTTAATATCTTGAAATAAATGATATATATATATATATATATATATGTGTGTGTGTGTGTGTGTGTGTGTGTGTGTGTGTGTGTGTGAAAATATATAGAAAATAGGAAAGAACTCGTTAGGTAAATAATACAAAGTTATTTAATATTTTTGTTAAAATTTTTAAAAAACACTCCTCGATACAAAAGTAGAGCCTAAATTATAATTATTTATTTAAAATATGATTCTTTCGCTACATAAGAGTCCTCATGTTTCAAAACGAGAGCCGAAAACTTCTATATAATAATTTGAATTAAAGTACCAAGCTCACTTCCATCTTCAAGCGGAATTTTTGGAATGACTAATTCTTGAAATTTACACGTTTTTATAAGCATAATCATTATTAAAATTAAAATTACTATGATAACGGCTAGAGCAATTATTTAAAAATGGGGCGTAAGGGTTAATAATTTGTAACAAGTCAAGGTAAGATTGGGGTGTCTAAATTTAAAGCGGAAGATGACATCGTCTAGTCTGGTTAACCTTTAAGTATCTATGGGTATTTATTTATTTTTTTATTTTATTTTATTTCCTGAAAGGATTTTGTGTATATAAAACTGTCATAATTAGCTAACATTTGTTTTTTGGACGATTTCATAAAGGTTTTTTTATTATTAGTAGTAGTAGTATTATTATTGGGGAGGGCTTTTACACTTTTTATTTAGACTATGGAGTTTAAAAATTTGTATTTATTATTTAATTGATTGTTTTTATGCTAATTATTCAATGCGAAAATTTGATGATGCCGACAAAACCCGTTAATTCATGTTTATTGTTTAATAAATTTTCATTATTTAGAAACTTGATAATAGGTTGTTTTTCATGTAAGGATAAAGGGCATGGGTCATCCCAAGTTTTACAAGTTCTAGTTTTGTTTATAATTTTAGATTTTATTATTGGTGTTTTATTCGTTTCATTCAAATGTATAAAAAATATTTAGAGATGTCTGTTGTAGGAGCATTTATGCTGTCTCCACCTGGTTTTAAATTCATTCTTCGTAGACCCAATGTATATCATATTAGTATTAGGACTCTCAATGGATGAGATAGTACATTGGTATACCACATATTTTACGCGGCATATATTTTCCAATCATCTGAGTTTCTACAATCCCATAATTTTTCACTATTTTTGTCTAATTTAAGTGTAGGGTTTTTATTAATACTATTCTGGTATGAGGGTTTATTCAGGAATTTATTACTGTTTTTTTTATTATACTTTCTAGATTTTCAGTGCAAATCTAACTTAATTTTAGGGTATTTTTATTAAAGATTTTACTAAGTTTGCTATTTGTAAAAAAAGTATTTTTTTCAATTAAGGCTAGGAATTCATGTCCTAGCTTAATACTAACCATTTGGTTGAACGGAGGGGTATACCAAATCATTTTTCTTTTCCTGTTTTTCTTCTGGTTAGTAAATTGTTTCTATAATTGATGTTAGCATTTTTATATCCGCTATTTTTTAGAGCTGCCTTATAAAAATTACTGTGGAATATTTCTTTATTAGTGAAGTTAATGCTGATTCTTTTCTCTCTTGATGAGGGTATATGCTTAAATATAGATGGAGGGTGGTTTGACTTAGGGTGTACATACAAGAGGTTATTGTTAGGTTTTCTATAAGGTAGGTATGTACTGTTAATTAAATACAGAGTTACGTCGAGGAAGTTTACCCTTTTTAATTTTGTACAGACTGTTGTTTTTAAATTGACTTTTCTAAATTCACTATATATAATCTTTCTAATTTTCTCTATTTTTAAATTAGTAGAACTCATCACGACCATGATCCCGTCATCTCTGTAAAGCCCGATGTCCTTAATATCTAATTCACGGTGCGCGGATAGGTTGTACAGTATTAAAAGAACGACAAGGTCAAAATACTCTGCAGAGTCTAAAGATCCCATAGTGATGTCAAAATGGTCATCAGTATTTTTACTGCATTGGTCTCCATTATGAATGAGGACATGCGCTGAGAATTATATTCATTTCTTCCTTCATTAATAATAAACCTGAGTGCACCCTAATACAGTTCGATATTGTGGATTACTACCAGTCAATATCGAGGGATCTGTTCACGACTGCCTTGGAGTTTGCTGCTGTGTATTCTGACCTGACAGTTTTTTGCCGACATCATCAAATTTTCGCATTGAATAATTAGCATAAAAAACAAACAATTAAATAATAAATACAAATTTTAAACTCCATAGTCTAAAATAAAGTTTAAAAGCCCTACCCAAAACTACTACAACTACTACAAATAATAAAAAAACCTTTTATGAAGTAGTCAAAAAAACAAATATTATCTAATTATGACAGTTTTATATACACAAAACTCTTTCAGGAAATAAAATAAAATAAAAAAAATAAAAAAATCTCCATAGATACTTAACGGTTAACCAGACGCGACGATGTCATCTTCCGCTTTAAATTTAGACACACCAACCTTACCCTGACTTGACCTCTTTCAATGTAACTGAGATAGGGATACGAATTATTACCCCCTTTTTTTTTCAAATAATTGCTCTAGCTGTTACCATAGTAATTTTAATAATGAATATGCTTATAAAAACGTGTATATTTCAAGAATTAGTCATTCCAAAAAATGCGCTTGAAGATGGAACAGAGCTTGGTACTTTAATACAATTTAATTCAGATTATTATATAGAAGTTTTCGGCTCTTGTTTTGCAACATGAGAACTCTTATGTAGCCAAAGAATCATATTTTTAAATATATATATATATATATATATATATATATATATATATATATATATATATGTGTGTGTGTGTGTGTGTGTGTGTGTGTGTGTGTGTGTGTGTGTGTGTGCATATATTTAGGTAGAAAATTCTCTTTTAGTCATATTTGATTGAATAAGTTACAAATATTATGTCTGCTTATTTTTATGATAATCCTTTCATATTCACGAATATTTTTCCCTGTATTACAATTAAATGAAACAAGAAATGTTCTGTAACAGTGAGAATCACATTTATTTCCCAAGTAGATTCTAGCTGTTTCTAAGATCATCATACATACATATATATATATATATATATATATATATATATATATATATATTTGTGTGTGTGTGCATATATATATATATATATATATATATATATATATATATATATGTATATCCGTCTATATATATATATATATATATATATGTATGTATATATAAATATATATGTATATATATGTGTATATATATACGTCCACACTCACACACATACAGACACACACGCATATAGATATATATATATATATGAGTGTTTGTGTGTGTAGATTTGTCCAAGTTTTTATTAATTTTATTATAGGCAACTATTGAAGTAATTTAATTTGTCGTAAACATTAAAATCTTAAACATTCTAAATTTTATTTATTTTGAAAGAAGACTGAAATTTTAATTAAAAGAAAATTTTCATGCAAAAAAACTTTAAATACTTCGAATATTGAACATAATTTGCCACATTTTAGAATAAGCAGTAAAATTGTCTTTTCAAGCGGAAGCAACGCCCAAAATATCTTTATCCCATATTTAATGATCGTCATTTGTAAAGCCGACTTCACTCGGAATTCTCCTTCCTTGTATTTCTTTTTCCAACTCTTACGTCTTCTTGAATTAATCTAAGATTCTGGTCTTACTCATTTTATGTATGTTTGAATTGATCTCCTTATTTTTAAAGGATTGCCATTTAAAAAAAAAGGTAAAAAAAAAAACTTTTCGCGTCATTTGATTACATGAACCTTTTAAGATGCTTTCCTAGTGGAGCGAAATGTAATATCGCAACGTAAATATTTGATTTTCTCTTTACTCTTTTCTTTTGAATATTAGATTTCGTTAGCATTCTGCGAAGTGACGCTCTTGAAGACGATTGACCCATAAAGAACGGCTTTGATCAGCTGATGTTTTAATGAAGATCAGCGGATAAGAGAAATTAATAATGGATTTTTTCCAAACCTGCGGGTATTATTCATACAGTTTTTTTTTGTTTTTTTAGCATTCTACCTCAAGCAAGGCGGGTAGCCACTAGCACTCAAGGGGTTACAGAGTGTTGGAGCGAGAACAAAGAGGAGTGATAGAGGAAAGGATGAAGAGAAGGATAGAGAATAGATCAAGGTATCTGGAGACGTCGATTGACATTACATTTGAATAGTTTGAGATTATAGCTATCAGAGAAATAGGAAGAAGGGAGGGAGTTCCACAGGCGAGAAGTGCGAAACATGAAGCTATTGGAGTAGAATGGACAGATACATTTAACAGTTTCGACAGTGGAATGGTGAGAGCGAGATGCCAGCCTAGCTGAACGCTTAAATTCAAGAAGTCTGGGAACGAGCAAAAGCAGCTCATCGGAGCAGTTACCGTGAAAGTA
>OZ010605.1:64017078-64154578 GCA_963932145.1 Acanthosepion lycidas | reverse complement strand
CAGGCAGAGAGAAAATGGCGACTGAAGTTGCATTTAAATATTTGAAGATTGTATCTGAGAGATAAAAAACGGAGAACTGATTTCCACGGATGAGAAATGCGAAAAAGAAACTTAAAATAGAACATACGATTAAATCTAGTCTGACAGTAAAAAAAAAAAAATGGAGCCTAGTTGCCAATTTAGTAATACACTTAAATACATGCGGTCGAATTATCAAGGAGACACCATTATAATTACCGCCATAAAGGTATTTATAGAAATGGCAAAAGGCAGCCATGTTACGGCGACGGAAAAGTCGAGGTGCCAGGTCAACTCCTATAACATTACAGAATCTCTAGATATACAGCAAAAGTTTTTTTCACTGCTCTTTGGGCTGTCATAGCTGAAACTCCTTTCTCACGTGTCAAACGTCCTATGGATAGAGATGGATCTTTTCTAATTGATCTGTTTAGCTCTAAGTTGATATAATGATCCATTTTCTTGTTGTGACCTCCTGATCCAGTTTTTCTCTCTATTCTTCCTTCTTTTTAAAACCTATTCACGGTTCTTTTGATGGTTCTTTGAAGAGGGAAGCCAGAGTATGAATGTTTGTGCCATTACTTAAGGCCTGATTGATTTTTCATCTCGTCATCGCTCAGATGGTGAGACATAGTGGTCCGACAAAAAACGATTTTAACCTGTTCTCTTTCTAGCTGAACAGCTTAAAGTGATTTTCAGTGGTTCTGATCTAAAAATGGTGTCAAGATGGCTAAATGCCAGATGTGAAAACCTGGAAGAAAAGAAACTCAATTAGTTTAGTGCGTTATTAAACATTTTGTGGGATGGACAATTATGCTGTTACACGATCTGGACATTTTTGCTGTTACACCCGGTATAGTAGAAGCCTTCGGACAACATATGACAGCAATATTCAAGGTACGGTCGAATCAGACTTAATAGTGCATTCAGTATTATAACTCCACTTCATGTCAGAGGAAAATTTAAAACCAAGAAGGCGCAATAAGTTGTTTTTATAGGAGATAGCACCAAGCATGCTGATGGAAGGCAAGAAAATGGTCTCTAAGATGATTCAAAGATAGCAGTTTCGTTTTCGAGGTTTGCGTTGTTTGGTTTAGTTTCTTTGATTTTACATCCTCTCAAGCCTTGTTGGGTTATTTTGTACCGACATTGTACTGAATAATTTGTGGTTAAAATCTGTTTTGGCTTGTTCATAGGCTTGACCGCGGGTGCAGACCCCACAACTACAATTAACACACCCGAGTCGCCCACATTTAGGGCGATCGGAAAGGTTAACCCAACTGGAGTGCAATGGAAGGTACTCGCTCTGGTATAATTTGGTGTAAATTTTAGTGAATATAAATTCTTTTGATTTTTTGCTTGAATTAATAGAAATGATACAAACCATTGTCCTTCTAAAAGCCTGTTTTCTGTATTGTTTTCTTCTTTTTTTTATATGGACTTGATTCTAGTTTTCTGAAATGTCTGTGACGTTTTCATTCAATTTCCTCATTTCACACGAAGTAAATTGCCGAGAGAGTGAAAGAGGATTAGAAAAGCTTTACGGATACAGAAACATGCAAGCAGACATAATCAGCCCTGGATTTCTAAGTACAGATGTTCACATAACCAGCTCCCCTGATGCAGACACCCACCAGGATCTCTCACTGCATCACACACACACACACACACATAATAATAATTATTATTATTATTACTAGTATTATTATTTTAATACCTATACGCTGGCGGTGGTAAAAAGAAAAACAAAAAAAACTGGTCATACAATTTGTAAATAAAAATATATTTGATGAAATCAATATCAGGGAAAAAAAATTCGGTTGAAAAGGAAAAGACTAAAGACATCTATGTTGGTCAAACATAATCAATCAGCACTACAATACCTATTACAAAAAAGAAAAAATAGAGGCGCATATATATATATATATATATATATATATATATATATATATATATATATATACAAGTATATGATTGGTGTATACGGAATAAATTCCAATAACCAACAATTACTATTCATGAAAGAGTGCTCAATACAGAGTAGAGTAGATATAATTATCTATTTTAAAATTATAACATAAATATGTTATAAACGTATTTTAAAATCCCTGCAAAAATAGCTATTTTGTTTCAACACCTCCGGTGTCTTATCAAGTGATGATAAATGTTTCAAATTAATAAATTTGTAGCGATTATATAACACATTTATGTTATAATTTCTAAATAAATAATTATATATATATATATATATATATATATATATATATATATATAAACTATTAAGATTTTAAATATTTCTTTATGTCCTAGATAAATATGTTTATTGCAATAATAGTTATATTTAGTCCTGAAACTATTTACTTAAAAAATTAAACATTTAAGTTAATAACAAAATTTTTTTCAGACATCGAATTTTCTATCAAACATTGTAAACTATCTTTTACATAATTTTGTTAAAACAAAATTATAACAACTCCATCTCTCTTTCCCCCTCCCCCCTATCTCTCTCTTTACCATAAGACTCACTTGTATACATTTTCTACAATTCATTTCCGTTTTATTAACCATCTAAAGAGGTCAAGTTTCTGTCACTCCTCCTACTCCAATATAAAACATACTTAAGAGAGATATAAAGTTAACCCCTCCCTATACTTTTTATTGTCTGTTTAACTACCACTCTCAACCCCCTCTATTAAATTACAAAAATTACACTACCCACCAATTTCTAATCCCATTTTTTTTCTCAATTCGTTGTTGGAAGATTTACCTGATGATCCTGAATCCTTAAAAAAGGATTTAGGTGAAATAAATTATCGTAATGGTACATTAAAGTGGTTTGTTTTTCATTACATTATATATATATATATATATATTTATGCATGTATATATATATTTATGTATGTATATATATATATATATTTATGTATGTATATATATTTATATATATATATATATATATATATATATATATATATATATATTTATGCATGTATATATATATTTATGTATGTATATATATATATATATTTATGTATGTATATATATATATATATATATATATATATATATATATATATATATTTATGCATGTATATATATATTTATGTATGTATATATATATATATATTTATGTATGTATATATATATATATATATGTATATATATATATATATATATATATATATATATATATATATATATATTGTATTTATACGTTATTTTTATAGATATAATTTATTTAAGCAAATCCTACGTTTTTTAATTAAACAGTATTAATTACATTTACTGGCCTGAATGTCCGAGAAATTTCGTAGAAAATATACGCTCTCTGGCAGGAATGCAACCTGTAACCCTATATAGTGTTAACCGTTTTTGTATACAAATTTCATTAAAAACGACTGATAAGGTACTGCGGGTAAGTTTTTATTTAATTTCTCGTCTCTTCACATAATTGTCTTCTTTTCAGGACATAAATTATGTCCAAACTGCCCAAATGTTTTGTATGTCCGAGCGCTTTCGCCTTGACTTTTTGCCATTGTCAAGGATGACTTTATTTTTGCCTTTACCTAAATCTACGGATTGTTTTATGTGTTTATCTAGAGTGTTTATATGAATTGTCATTTCTTATCAAAAATGGTCTGCACATTGTGGCCATGTTCATAGATTATATTACTGAGTGTTGACTTTTAATCTTTTATTAATAATACTCCCTAGACATTTTTTACATGGGAAGGAGGCTGTTTGTATTATCAACAAGTATGTTGCGGATAGAGTTTGGTAGGTCTCCATTTAAATGAGAACCTAACTGAACCTTTAAATTAGACGTAAATGATCTATGGTCAAGGAGATGTAACGTGTGTTTTCTTGTTAGGCATTTTGTACTTTATCTAATATAATTATGAATTTATATTGATCAGGAACACAGTTAAGTTAGATATGAATGGGTAATTTGGATTTTGCCGGTGAGCTATTATTGTTGACGATGAGGGTTATATCATCATCATCCTCATTATTATTATTATTATTATTTTTATTTTCTTTGCTTTCTGGCGTTTACACATTTCTTTCCAGGTCCCTCCCAGGGACCTAAGGTTAGAAATGGCATCATGACACTTTTCACTGACAAAAAAAAAAAAAAAAAAAAATTACATAGATAGAGCCCTTCGTAAAGTGTGGGCTGTACTTGTCAGAACAATTTTTTGTATATCCTTGAGGCATGGGCTTCCAGGGATCCCTGCAATTAGTCTACTGCAATCTTTTCCAACCAGTCCTAGGGCTCCAACTACAACAGGGATTGTTGATGTTCCCATATGCCACATTTTCGAGACCTCTATTTCAAGGTCCTTGTATTTTGACAGCTTTTTGAATATCTTCAAAGATACATTGCAGTCAGCAGGGACTGCCATATCAATAAGGAGGCACCGTTTTTGTTTGTGGTCTTTAATAACAATATCTGGTCGGTTGGCCTTGATTGTTCTGTCAGTGTGAATTGTGTAGTCCCATAGAATTGTAACAGGTCCTATCTCCGTAACTGGGTCTGGGTGGTGTTGGTACCAGTTTCTTTCAGTTTCCTTCCCGTAGAAGTTGCAGATTTTCCAGTGCAGATATTGGCCCACTCTGTCATGTCGGGTTTTATATTCAGTGGGTGCCAACATCGTGCAACCTGATACAAGATGATCAATCGTTTCTGGATATTTATCACAGAATCTGCATTTTTATTATTATTATTATTATTATTATTATTATTATTATTATTATTATTTTAAATAAAATAATTTTCACTTAGCTGATAGATGTTATATTCAGCACTTCAAGCACTTTTCTTAATTGTTCAGTTCACTCTCAAAGGAGTTTTTTTTTCAGCGACTGACTGCGGATTTTCTCCCATTTCGTTATTTCCATGCGAAATTTGGCCTAATTAATTCATACGCTAATTGAGCTGCTGCCATTATTGTGAGTTGGTTGATTTTTCACATTTTTTTTGTTTCTGTATGCGCGTGCGCGCTTGTGTGCCTGTGTCTATGTGCGTATATGTTAAATGCTATGATTATTTCACACACACACAATCTTCAAATGTCGCTTTCGATTTCTGTGTCAGGTCATCCGTAATTTCTTAAACGATTAATGTTAAAATATGAAATTATATTAAAAAAAATATCTTCAGCAGAAAATAAAAATGTTACCTTGATTTCCATTGGCACTAATTCCAATTTAAGATTCTTGGGATAACTCGAAAAAAAAACCCCGAGGGAACAAGAAAACCATCGGCATCAACTGTCCAGCATTCATTGCAATATAAGATGATTGATTTCATATAGAACTTCAGCCTAGTTTTCCTGTTTCGTAATACCTTACTTCGATTTTAGAAGGTATCTTTCGCTATTCCAATCCACATTCCTTTTTCTCTGACAGGTTTTCAGTCATCTGTTAAAACATCTCCCCATGTCTGCATTTGCTTTTTTTTTAATATCTCCAATTCGTTGTCAGCATCCGGCGTTCGTGACATTGTTGACGACATTTCATTCTGTCTTCTTCAAATTGAGGGTTCGCCCTGTAAGAAATGGTTATAGATATGTTTTTAAGAAAATCTTTGCTAGCTAATATTTTTGCAAAATTTCCAATTAATTTTTAAGAATCAAACTACATCAAATATTTCTGTAAGCAGGGCAACTATGAAAAGAGTGGAATAGATAGATAGATAGATAGATAGATAGATAGATAGATAGATAGATAGAAAGAAACAGACTGACATAGATAGAAACAGACTGACATAGATACAAACAGACTAAGATAGATAGATAGATAGATAGATAGATAGATAGATAGATAGATAGATAGACAGATAGATAGATAGATAGATAGATAGATAGAAACAGACTGACATAGATACAAACAGACTGAGATAGATACAAACAGACTGAGATAGATAGATAGATAGATAAATAGATAGATAGATAGATACGAACAGACTGAGATAGATAGATAGATAGATAGATAGATAGATAGATAGATAGATAGATAGATAGATAGATAGATAATTAGATGGAACAGGCTGAGATATCCTTCCGCTGGTCGGGTCGAGATACCAATCTCATCATCTGTCCAGCATTCACATCTATATATATGATTGATGTAGCATAGTACTTTCGTCCAACTTTATTTTTTTCTTAAAGAAGTTTTTCTATTTCTTAATACTTTGCTTCGCATTTGGAAGGCATCTTTCGCTATTCCAATGCCCTCTCCTTTTTCTCTTTCAGGTTTTTAGTCGGCTGTTACAACGTCTTCCCATTTCTGCATTTGCTTTTTTTAGATCTCCAGTTTGATGTCATCTTTTTAACGACCATTCATTCTGTCTTCTTCCAACTGAAGCTTCACCCTTTAATGAATCGATTTCTACATGTTGTGTTTATTATCGTATAGCAGTTATAATTTTGGTCCCGCAAAACCATTAAAGGGTTTAAATTGGAAAGTAAATAATTTGCTATCCAATTAGAAACTTAATAATAATAGTGTGAGATATTTGGTTGTGCACATTCGAATCATTTATATGATAATGACTGCATTTCACGAGGGAAATAACTTGAATTATATTAACTGCGAAACGAAGGTCGATTTTCTTTATTTCTTTACTTTTTTTTTTTAATCGAATTCACCCCAAGCAAGGCTGTGAAGTCACCGAGACGCAAGGGGTTAATGGGTGTGGAAGAGTTAGAAACAGTAACATTGCTAAAAAGCGAGAACAGAGTAAGAGTAACCAGGAGGACAGCAGATAGCGATTGACATTGCATTTATATTTTAGCAGGTTAAAGTTGTCTGGAAAGCATGGAGCCGGAAGAATGTTATAATAAAAAAAGAAATATATATATATATCGGTTGGAACGATATATTGCAACCATTGAAGACGGGAATAATTATCGAAATATTTCACATATCTGATTTATTTTTAAACATTTCAAAGTAGGATGCTACTAACACGCAAGGAGTTACAGAGAGTGGGAGCGAGAGTAAAGAGGCGTGATAGAGGAAAGGATGAAGAGAAGCATTGGGGATAGTTCAAGGCACCTGGAAATGTCAATTGACATTACATTTGAATAGTTGGAAATTATAGCTATCAGGGAAATATGTAATAGGAAAGTAATTTCAAAGACAGGAGGTGCAAGACATGACGCTATTGGAGTAGAAGAGACGGCTGCATTTAACAGTTTCGACAGTGAAAGGGTGGGACCATGATGCCAGCCTAGTTGCACGTTAAAATCCATGCAATCTGGGAAGTATCGACAGCGGGAGCTGACGGCAGGTCTGTGAGAGAGCGACTGTAGACGAGATATCAGATCAGGGCCAATCACATTACATATTTGTTATTGCAACGCTTTGGTCATTTTTGTATAGCATGGCCTTTAAGAAGTGGAACAATTCAAAGAAGAAAGATTTAGACTCAACGTGATTTGAACACTGATGCATAATATTTAGAAACCAGTGTTTCGATAAAGCTGCATAAATCCCGAGACAAAAAAAAAAAAAAACAACAAACAAAATAAACCAAAAAAACAACCACTTCTAGGTAGAAAGAAATGATTTAATATTTTTTTGCAGAAAACTCCTTTATTTCCAATGTCTAAAAATTAAGAAAATATACTGGAAGAAGAAATACGATCTTTGTGAGCGGAATTCCATCAGAGCGTGCAATAAAAATGCAGAAGAACACACACACACACACACACACACATACATATATATATATATATATATATATATATATATATATATATATGTATGTTTCATAGACTACGCAAAAATAGTTGACACAGTGATCCAGTTGAACCACCTGAAAAAATAGATTTTTTAAAAATCGACATCACCCCATGTAAGGTAGTAAAGTCACTAAGACAGTAAGGGTTACTGGGTGTGAAAGAATTAGAAAATAAAACGTTATTAATGATCAAGAACAATACAAGAGTCATCAATAAGACAGTACACAACTACTGACGTTGCATTTCAATTTTTGATGATCAAATATCTCTGGAAAGCAAGAAGCCGTAAGAGAGTTCCACGAGCAAGAAATGCGACAAAATAAACTCTTAGCATAGAATTTACGGCGATATCTAGCCATCAAAACTGTAAATTGATGTTACCTCCTGGCCAGTCTAGTACTGCGCTTAAATTATTCGCTTGAAATCAACATCTATTGCAATAAACAAATCTGCTCGTTTTTTAATCAATTTCAACGCAAGCAAGACAGTAAATCCAATAAGACACAATGACCTTATTTATAAAGACCTTTTTTCTTCTTTATTTACTTACTTGCAAATGATTATGCTGTTAATCTGTTGATACGTAGTGCATAGTCATCGAGCTTTACATATTGTTAAACAGATATATGTAAACTGTGTGTACAATAATTTGATAATTATTTTATGAAATTATTAAGAGACAATGAATAACACAATCGTGAGAAGCATATTGTGTTTCTAAAATACGAAATGTTTGATAGCGTTGATTGACGGCCACAGGAGTACCCAGAAAAAGAAGTAAGTCGTGTTGATTACATTTAAGTGACCCGTGAATTGATGAATTCAGTTATTAGCGAGAAGGTAAGATTTCCTGGATAAAAAGGTTTTAGCCCCTCTGTTAATATTTAGTGAGAATCTTTGTATCATAGTGTATGTGTCTGTAATGCGTCGGGATGTAATAATTTGGGAGTTCTTCTCATTTACCATCTCCGTCACAGAAATGAGACAATAAAATTAACCAATACAGACTATATACGTTGTGCTACTTATTACTACGTAGAAAAACTTCTTCTTCAAGTGCCGTTTCCCTCCACAATGTCCTGCCGTTTTTATCTCCTAATAAATTTTACCTTTTCGTTATCACTCCGAAAATATTTTCCGCCACCTTTTTGCTCAAGCTAATTGAATATGTTATGCGTTATTTTCCTTTGTTCCTCTTGCTTTCAATCTGTCCTGTGAGTATCATATTTTGCAAACCCTCCTTCGTCGTTATGTGCCCCAATAATTTCAGTTGTCGTTTTACTATAGCCCTACGTCTTCAGAAGAAGTTCAGCACGGAAATCCGTGACAAATGCCTTCAAACTATCTAAAGCAACAGACTCAGCATTTGCATCATTATTCAAAGTATTATCTTATCAGCATTGTCCTAAGTAGGGTTACTGAGAAGGGTTACTGAATGAAAAATAACCAAAACGAAGGTTGGAAACGAAATGGTAATCTTTATAACATCAACAAAGAAAATACAATACTCGCCAGTGGAAGAAAATAGCTAAACCACTGCTACTCGTGGACTACTTAGACACCATATTACCCCCACTTACAATAGTGTACAACGTATTTATAAGGATTTCGACATACCCATTCCTGTTCATAGTTAGGATATATAATATTTTCTTTCTTTCTTTCTTTATTTGTTTATTTATTTATTTCTGTTGTAACCTTGGAAGAGTTACTGACTGAGGAATAACCAAAATGGAGGTTGGAAATGAAATGCTAATCTTTATAACATCAACAAAATACAATACTCGCCAGCGGCGGGTAATAGGTAAACCACTGCTAGCAGTGGACTACTGAGACATCATATTACCGCCACTTACAATAGTGTCCAACGTATTTATGAGGATTTGGATATAAAACATTAGTGTTCATAGGTACAGAATATAATATCATATCAACTCATTGACCGAGAGACGCGATATTTATGTACTTGGTCTAAAAGAGTATTATGATGAAAATACAAGTGATATTTACAGCTGGCATTTCTCTGCATTGATTCTTATCTAGATGAGTGAATGTATGCATGTATGTAAAATTAAATTCCCGAATCTGAATATTAGCCTGTAATATACTTTACAATAGAGACGCCACCGTCTACTAAGCGTCACAATTTTTTGTCCTTTGTAGATTTTAATACTTTTGACTTTTTGCCATCTCTCCGAAATATTGCTTGACATCCTGATATTGCAGGCATTGCTTTCCTACATTCAATCAATAAGGAACTGAGTGTGTCCAAAAATAGAACTCTGGGGGATGCCCACATTAATATAAAACGATATAGAGGAGTGGCCATTCAAGATAACTTTCATTATGTCGTTTGATAAGAAAGATCCTTTTGTGAAGAGGACCAACATACCAATCCCTGTTAACTGCCTTTTAAAATATCTACAGCTACAGCGTGAGCTTTGGCAAACTTATTTGAAGCATGATCCTTTCAGCAATAACCGTCAACACATTATCCTAGAGCATCAAAAACTATTGTTGATCTGAAAAATGTTATATCAATAGACATAGGTTCTTATTATCTAGATGTATGTATGTATGTATGTTCTCACCATGAGACCCGGGTTCGAATCTCCCCATGGTCGATTTGTTAGGAAGGCGACTTCCTAATGTTATCGGACTGGATAGATCGTTCCCAATGTGCGGCACCTTTGGAAAGTGCCTGGAAATCATACCACGTGTTGATCCAAGCCTTGTGAGTGAAATTGGGTAGACGGAACCATTGGAGGCCATTGATAGCTGTGCTAGCACGAAGTCACAAGTCATCGTGGCCGACAGCTTGAACGTGCTGGCCTTGTTCAAATTGTTGATCACGCTAGATAACACGTTTTTTCCAGAAAGTGTAACTAACATCTGCTCAGTATAGTTGCAGTGTAAACGACAGGTGGGCATTTTTGGTGGTGAATAATCACAAATGTGCCTGAGCGAGTGTCTGCAATAGGGATTGGCTAGCCGCCATATTAGACGGATATCCTCGAATACGAGTGGCCATCTATGCTACGCATGTATGTATATTAAATTATATTATTGTATTTGAATATCAACCTGTAATATAATTTAAAATATAGACATCTTTTATGTGCAATGTACCTTTAAGGTCTTGGCATTCATATCTCACCTCAGTTCCCTCTCTTTCGTATAGATTGATAACTTTTGTAGTTTTGCCATCTTTCCCAAACACTGTTCTGTCAATCATTCACTCAAGCTCCCAAAGGTATGCAGGTTGTTGTTTTCATCTGGTTCTCTTACCTTCAATCTATCCTGTGAGTATCAAATTTTCCAAGTCCTCTTTCCTCAATATTTGCCCCAGACATTTCATCTATGCTTCCTGATGTTAAGTATAAGTATCCGTTTTGTTTCCATTATCTCTGGAACTTACTTTTTGCTCACATGTTTGGTTCATGGCATTCTCAGCATCCTTCTGTAGATGCACATTTCTGTCACTACTTAATCTGTGATGAGATTTCCCGCATTCACTGGCATAGGTGAGGGCTGTTGCTTCATAACAGTTCATTACTATTTTCTTTGTTTGTAACGATGCAAGTGCATAAAAAATAATGTAGTAATTTAATCAAATGATAATATGACATAAAGCTGATGTATGATGGAATAGCAAAAGATGTCTTTCAAAAATTAAGCAGAGTAATAAGAAACAGGAAAATATCGGTAGAAAAACAAAGCAGAAGATGCTGAAGTATTAGGTTGGTGCAAAAATAATGACGTAATAATGTCGTTTTCTGACGTTAAAAAACACGTCTAAAAACGACATTATTACGTCATTAATTTTGCACCACCCTAATACTATATATATTAATCTTTCTGTATTCCAGTGAACGCTAGACGCTTTCCTATAAGACGAAATGGAAACTTGAGGCAATAGAAATGTTGTTCTACAGAAGGATGCTGAGGATGACATTGACTGAATATGTGAAGAAATTTTAATGAAAATAGAAGCATAAAGGATGCATATAGTTAGAATCAGTCAGTTGAAATTTCTGGGACGCATACTAAGAAAAAGATTCCTTCGGAAAAGAGTATTTGACACTCACAGTGTATACTGGAGGCTAACGGAAGAAGAAAAACTGTATCTAGTGAGCTTGTGTAGATAGAAGAACAGGGAGTCAGGGGGATGGTGATAAAATCAATGTTACTAAGAGCTGCAATAGGAAGTTATGGAGAGCTATAAACACACACGACCAGAAAGGAAATGTTGCGGAAAGCCATGATCTCCAACATCCTGAAGTGGCACGTTACATAGAACAGGACGGGCCAAACTTGTTTAATGTAATAGCCACATACGGTATTTACTCTGTCCCCCAATTAAGACGAGATGTGACACGAGGTCTATTTTTAGGTGGGGATCCGAGTGCGTACGCCCGGGGCACGAACAAAAATTCACCTCAGCCCCCGCAACTCTCGGTTGCACTATCCGCGGTGCGAGCACTGATCCCTCCCTCTGGTGCAATGGGAGGGTGCGTCCTTGGACAGCTGTTCACCTCTTCAGTATAATTTTCTCAGTTGCTCCTCTGTCCTTTGACAGAGAAACCCCCGAGCGCACTCTGCCCAAGGACAGAGACGCAACTGAGAGATGATAAATAGATGTGAAATTACTCAAAAAGAGTAAGGTAAGAGCCACATACAATAAATTTCAGAGAGCTTTAAGACATGAATAAAATTTACACATGTGACAGATAATCTACCCTACCTGTACCTGTAACGTCATTCACCCGGGAAGGGTTGAGCCGGCTCCAATATTGGAGCTTCATGGGAATTTTGAATTTACAAGCGGTCCCCAACCCGCATGTATAGCATATGAGATTTGATTATAGAAGTGAAGGTTTCGTGCAGGACCATCCACACATTTTGAATGGCCGATTACAGAGACCTGTTGCACTACGTGCCACAAGGTCCCCAAACGACCCTCCCCAGGTTTTGAATTCAGAGTTTTCCTTCTCCTAGACCAGTTGCCTTCATAGGGTATAGAACCAAGTCTGTCCTGCTATTTAGCCATAGCTGGAGGGAGAAGAAGAGGATTTACACCTTTCCACGTAAGTGTATGTAATGGATTCGACTGGAATTCGAACTCGACTCTCCGATTCCTCAATCCGAGCCGCTATCCATTACTCCACCGTGCCTCCTCAACCCTCCCTCTAGTGCAATGGGAGGGCGCTTCCTCGGGCAGCTGTTCCCCATGACTGGGCACCTCTCAGTATGATTTTCTCAGTTGCCCCTCTGTCCTTTGACAAAGAAGCCCCTAAGCGCACTTTGTTCAAAAACAGAGACGCAACTAAGACATGAATAAAATTTACACATGTGACACAGATAAGGCAGAAAATTATAAACCATTTAACGTTGAATGCAAATTCTTGCTCCCAATCTGAAGAGTTTCGTTTTTTACAAGTTCAGATGGCCATCCTCATTCACAAGATTTTCACCGACACTTTTAAAATAAACTTGTATCCGAAGTATACCAAATAAATCTGCACGCCTGTCCTCAAGGACACATAGCTCAGTAGGTAAAGGCGTTAGTTAGATCTAGTGACGGGGCACAAAGTGAGTTCAATACCTGCTTAAGGCAGTCGGGTAATTTGAGAGGGAAATTAACAGGAGATAACTGACATCCATTAGACGTGGCACGTGGAACTAGAACAGTCTACCTCAGTGAGCGAAATAAAGGGTTCAGTTCAACATTCTAACAACCTGAAGAAGTCCGGAGCGTTGAAAAGCTGAAAGGTTGTGATAAACATGGCGACAAAGATGAGGACAATAATCGGAATAATTAAAATAGTAAATCTGCGCACTCCACCGTTTTGTGTTACATTGTATTAATATATATGACGTGAGTGTTGTCCCGTTAATCTTCTTACCTATGACTCCATTCATTTACAGGAAATTTCTTTAATCCATCTACATCCCACATTTTATTCACTCAACACTAAGGAAAAATGCCTCACACTGATATAACATTAAAATTAAGATTTAAATTATTAAGCTATTTTTGCTAAACATTACTAACATTAAAACTACGTTTTAATCCATTGGGGTCTCAGCTCATACGCAGTAAATAATTATAAAGCTTGATTTTTTTCTTATTTACCTTTTATATTAACTGAGATGAGAAAATTAGCTCAGACAATATTTTTTCATGCCGCATATTAAAGATCAAAAAGCCGCATATGATTCGCTAGACGGGTTTTGTTTTGATTTAGGGCATATCAAACGCAGTGCCTGTGCACCTCTGAGTGGTGTAATGGTTAGCAAGCTTGTCTCGTTAGAACAATTAAGACGGAGTAGTGAGTTTGATTTTCACTTGGTGCCCCATACTTTAGGCCTTGTGCCACATCTGAGATATTCTTCGAAAATCACGATCAACTGCAGTGGGTTATTTAATACCGACAAGAGTTTTTGTTCAAAAATGTATTGCTGGTAATATTTTTTCCTTAAAAAACGTATTGCTGGTAATTTTTTCCCCAAATTTTATTGCTGTTACTAATGTAGACTTGGTAATAATTTTTTATTCAAAATGTATTACGGATAATATTTTTTTACAAAAAAAGTTTTGCTGCTGTTAAAACCTACTTTTAAACTTTCATATCGTTTTGACCCTAGTTTAAGGTTAACTGTTTACCCATAACTGTGACCCTAACAGGTCCTACCACCCGAGTCTGAGTGTACCTGGGTACACTAGCAATTAAATTTGTGGCTCCATGCTCCTCAAAATTTTCTGTTCAGAGGCCTTGCTGTCGGACATAGTTTATCGTCTTCGCCATGACGTCTCATTTGGGGAGAACTTACCCATGGGCAGAAGTGTCGTCGGCGTATTCTGAAGCCCCAGCCAACGGGGTGGACCGTGGTTTGGTCACCCCTGACATAGAAGAAGAATAAATAAAACGTTTTTAATAAAACAATTTATTTCTGTTAATGTTTATTCATTAAATAACAAAATTAATATAAGTGACTGACTCTATATTTTACAAATATATCAAATCATACGATTTTTTTTTTTCGAAGTGATGAATATCTTTTACTAGCAGACATTTTGTCTTTGTTGCCTTTTTCGAAATATTTCATAATCTTGAATTCAAACATGAGATTACAGGAAGTCGTGTAAATCTGATTACAGTCTTAGCGATTTTTAAATATTGTTTGGGGATTTTAAGCTTAAACTCTGCAAAATGCAATTGTCATAAAATTTGAAATCTTTCTTTTCATTCGTTCATTTTGTTAACGGTGCATTTCTTTAGACAAAAAAAAACTTTAAATAATATTTAATGGGTTTCAAGCCCATTTTTCATTCGTTAAAGAAGTAATTAGTAATTCGAATAAAAAAAAAAAAAAACGCTTCCATAAAATTATTTTTTGAACTTTAAGTAATAATTGTGTGAAGTTACCGTTTTTGTGACATAAATAATTTTCGCTATCCGGTCATGGGAAGAGAATCAGATCATTTGAAATACTGAGCTCGAGTTTCAAACAATGTCTTACGTGAATCACGCATAACCATAGCGATCCTAAGCATATTACAATCGGGAATCGATCCTAACCATATCGATCCTAAGCCTAGTACAATCGTGAATCGATTCTAAGCCTATTACAATCATGAATCGATCCTAACCATATCGATCCTAAGCATATTACAATCGTGAATCGATCCTAACCATATCGACCCTAAGCCTATTACAATCATGAATCGACCCTAACCATATCGATCCTAAGCCTATTACAATCATGAATCGATCCTAACCATATCGATCTTAAGCCTATTACAATCGTGAATCGATCATAACCATATCGATTCTAAGCCTATTACAATCGTGAATCGATCCTAACCATATCGATCCTAAGAGTATTACAATCGTGAATCGATCCTAACCATATCGATTTTAAGCATATTACAATCGTGAATCGATCCTAACCATATCGATCCTAAGCCTATTACAATCGTGAATCGATCCTAACCATATCGATCCTAAGCCTATTACAATCATGAATCGATCCTAACCATATCGATCCTAGGCCTATTACAATCATGAATCGATCCTAACCATATCGATCCTAAGCATATTACAATCGTGAATCGATCCTAACCATATCGATCCTAAGCCTATTACAATCATGAATCGATCCTAACCATATCGATCCTAAGCCTATTACAATCATGAATCAATCCTAACCATATCGATGCTAAGCCTATTAGAAGCATGAATCGATCCTAACCATATCGATCCTAAGCATATTACAATCGTGAATCGATCCTAACCATATCGATATTAAGCATATTACAATCGTGAATCGATCCTAACCATATCGATCCTAAGCCTATTACAATCATGAATCGATCCTAACCATATCGATCCTAAGCTATTACAGTCGTGAATCGATCCTAACCATATCGATCCTAAGCCTATTACAATCATGAATCCATCCTAAACATATCGATCCTAAGCCTATTACAATCATGAATCGATCCTAACCATATCGATATTAAGCATATTACAATCATGAATCGATCCTAACCATATCGATCCTAAGCCTATTACAATCATGAATCGATCCTAACCATATCGATCCTAAGCCTATTACAATCATGAATCGATCCTAACCATATCGATATAAAGAATATTACAATCGTGAATCGACCCTAACCATATCGATCCTAAGCCTATTACAATCATGAATCGATCCTAACCATATCGATCCTTAGCTATTACAGTCGTGAATCGAACCTAACCATATCGACCCTAAGCTATTACAGTCGTGAATCGATCCTAACCATATCAATCCTAAGCCTATTACAATCATGAATCGATCCTAACCATATCGATCCTATGCTATTACAGTCGTGAATCGAACCTAACCATATCGACCCTAAGCTATTACAGTCGTGAATCGATCCTAACCATATCGATCCTAAGCCTATTATAATCATGAATCGATCCTAACCATATCGATCCTAAGTCTATTACAATCATGAATCGATCCTAACCATATCGATATTAAGCATATTACAATCATGAATCGATCCTCACCATATCGATCCTAAGCCTATTACAATCATGAATCGATCCTAACCATATCGACCCTAAGCCTATTACAATCATGAATCGTTCCTAACCATATTGATCCTAAGCCTATTACAATCATGAATCGATCCTAACCATATTGATCCTAAGCATACAATCGTGAATCGATCCTAACCATATCGATCCTAAGCCTATTACAATCATGAATCGATCCTAACCATATTGATCCTAAGCCTATTACAATCATGAATCGACCCTAACCATATCGATCCTAAGCCTATTACAATCATGAATCGATCCTAACCATATCGATCCTAAGCATATTATAATCATGAATCGATCCTAACCATATCGATCCTAAGCCTATTACAATCATGAATCGATCCTAACCATTTTGATCCTAAGCCTATTACAATCATGAATCGATCCTAACCATATTGATCCTAAGCATATTACAGTCGTGAATCGATCCTAACCATATTGATCCTAAGCCTATTACAATCATGAATCGATCCTAACCATATCGATCCTAAGCCTATTACAATCATGAATCGATCCTAACCATATCGATCCTAAGCTATTACAGTCGTGAATCGATCCTAACCATATCCATCCTAAACATATTAGTATCTTGAATCGATCCTAACCATATCAATCCTAAGCCTATTACAATCATGAATCGATCCTAACCATATTGATCCTAAGCCTATTACAATCATGAATCGATCCTAACCATATCAATCCTAAGCCTATTACAATCATGAATCGATCCTAACTATATTGATCCTAAGCCTATTACAATCATGAATCGATCCTAACCATATCGATCCTAAGCTATTACAGTCGTGAATCGATCCTAACCATATCGATCCTAAGCTATTACAATCATGAATCGATCCTAACCATATCGATCCTAAGCCTATTACAATCATGAATCGATCCTAACCATATCGATCCTAAGCTATTACAGTCGTGAATCGATCCTAACCATATCCATCCTAAACATATTAGTATCTTGAATCGATCCTAACCATATCAATCCTAAGCCTATTACAATCATGAATCGATCCTAACCATATCGATCCTAAGCTATTACAGTCGTGAATCGATCCAAACCATATCGATCCTAAGCCTATTACAATCGTGAATCGATCCTAACCATATCGATCCTAAGCATATTACAATCGTGAATCGATCCTAACCATATCGATCCTAAGCATATTACAATCATGAATCGATCCTAACCATATCGATCCTAAGCCTATTACAATCATGAATCGACCCTAACCATATCGATCCTAAGCCTATTACAATCATGAATCGATCCTAACCATATCGATCCTAAGCATATTACAATCGTGAATCGATCCTAACCATATCGATCCTAAGCATATTATAATCATGAATCGATCCTAACCATATCGATCCTATTCCTATTACAATCGTGAATCGATCCTAAGTATATTAGAAACATGAATCCCCACTAACCATATTAAAATTGTGAATATCTCCTAAACATATAAGAATCGTAAATCTCTCTTAAACATACTACAATTGTAAATTGCTCCTAAGCATATAAGCATCGTAAAAGGCTCCTAAGCATAGAAAAATCGTGAATTGCTTCTAAACATATAAGAATCGAGAATCGCTCTCAAACATATAAAAATTGTGAAACACTCCTATGCATATAAGAATCGTGATTCGCTCTTAAACATATTACAATTGTGAATTGCTCTTAAGCATATGTGAATCGTGAATCACTCCTAAACATATTAGAATTGTGAATCGCTCCTAAACCTAGAATCGTGATTCGCATCTAAACATATTACAATCATGAAACGCTCCTAAGCATATAAAAATCGTGTATTGCTCCAAAACATATAAGAATCGGGAATCATTCCTAAACATATAAAAATCGTGAAACACCCCTAAGCATATAAGAATCGTTATTCGATCTTAAGTATATTAGAATCATGACTCGCTCTTAAAGATATTACAATTGTGAATTGCTCTTAAGCATATTTGAATCGTGAATCGCTCGAAGCATATTAATACTGTGAAACCTTCCTAAACATATTAGAATCGTGAATCTCTCCGAAATATATTAGAATTGTGAATCGCCAATTGTGAATCAAACATATTAAAGTCGTGAAACGCTCCTATGCATATAAGTATCGTGAATCGTTTCTAAGCGTATAAGAATCTTGAATCGCTCCTAACTATAATAGAACTGTTAATCGCTTCTAACCATATTAGAATCGCGAATCGCTCCTAAACATATTCGAATCATGAATCGCACCATATCATATTACAATCGTGAAACACTCCTAAGTACATAAGAATCGTGAATCGCTCCTAAGCATATTAGAACCCTAAATCGCTTCTAAACATACTAGAATCGTGAATAGCTCCTAGATGTATTACAATCATGATACACTCCTAAGCATATAAGAATGGTGATTCGATCCTAAGCATATTGGAATCGTGAATCGCTCTTAAACATATTAGAATTGTGAATCGCTCCTAAGCACATACGAATTGTGAAACGCTCCTAATCACATTAGAATCATGAATCGCACCTAATCATATTACAATCGTGAAACACTCCTAAGTACATAAGAATTGTGAATTGCTCTTGAACACATCTGAATCGTGAAGCACTCCTAAATATATTATAATCGTGATTCGCTCCTAACCATATTATAATCGTGAATCGCTCCTAAACATTTTAGAATCGTGAATCGCTTTTAACCATATTAGAATAGTGAATCGCTCTTTAAAATATTACAATAGTGAATTGCTCTTAAGCACATGAGAATCGTGAATCGCTCCTAAGCATATGAGAACCGTGAAACCTTTCTAAACATATTAGAATCGTGAATCCTTCCTAAACATATTAGAATTGTGAAAAGTTCTTAAATGTTTTACAATCGTGAAACACTCTTAAGCATATAAGAATCTTGATCCGCTCCTAAATATATAAGAATCGTGAATCACTCCTAAGCACATAATAATCGTGACTCGTTCCTAAGCTTATTAGAGACGTGAATCGCTCCTAACCATAGTAAAAACGTGAAAAGCTTCTAACTATATTAGAATTGTGAATCGCTTCTAAGCACATAAGAATCGCGAATCGCTGTTAAGCATAACAGAAAAGATCCTGAAAGAGCATCGAGGGAAATGTTCAACCAAATATCGAAGATTCAAAGGTTGACGCCATCTCGACGTCAGTCAATTTCCCGCTGACCTGACGAAACTTTTCTCTGTCTTTTATGCAAACATTTTCATTTAGCAACCAGTTTAGGAAAAAAAAAAAACTTTGAAATCTAAACCAGCCTGGAGAGAGAGATGGGCTCTATCAGACTATGTTTTCCAAGACTATGGCTGCCGTGATCGTAGGTTATATATTTTATAGGTTTAGGGACTAGGCAACGTGACGAAAATGTGACATCGGTGTCGCCATTTTAAGATGCTTCTATGAAATAAGTTGTTATTTTTATTATTATATTTACAACGCTTTCTTGAAACGTACCGGGCAAACATGCGTGTGATTTACAAGCGGATGATTTAGATTAGAATCTAAAAATCCATCGGCTTTTTCTATCATCTCTGTATGATTTTAGAAAATAAATTGACTGGGTCCTCAGTTTTCATCAGGAACATGGGACAGCCATGCACTATTGGGATTTAACATCTCGCAATAAAATCTCGAGCAAACGAGAATGAAGCATCGGAAGCAGCAAATAATAATAATAATAATAATAATAAACGAAACTTTTGATGATTACTTCAGGACGCATGTCTTGGGTTCAAGGAAACGCCGGTCAATATCACAAATTAATGAAAGCTTATCATTTAATTAAAGACGCTCAGAAATGGAAAGAAGCTCTTCGATCGGTGCCTATAAATTGCAAAATCTTCAATTTTATATGCTTTTCTTGGAATATTTTAGGCGGTCATTTTGAAATTTTTCTTTCTTTCTTTTTTCTTTCTTTTTTGCTTCGTTATTTTTATTCAGATTATTTTTTGTACATTTTTCTTTCATTTTTCGTGTTTTTTCTTCCTTATTTCGTCGTTTTCTTTCCTGTTTTTTTTTTCTTATTTTTCCTCCACTTTTCCTTTCTTTTTTCTTTCTAAATATTCCATTATTTCTACATTTTCTTTTTCTTTCTTCATTTTCTTTCTGCTATTTATTTTTCCTTCTTTCTTTGTTTTCCTTTATTTATTTATTCTTTGTTCTTCATTTAATCGTTCTTCCTGTTTTTCTTTTTCCATTTCTTTCTTCATTATCCTTCTTTCTTCATTTTTCTTTCTTTCTTCATTTTCTTCCTTTCTTCATTTTTCTTATTTCTTCATTATCCTTCTTTCTTCATTTTTTTCTTTCTTCATTTTTCTTTTTTTCTTCATTATCCTTCTTTCTTCATTTTTCTTTCTTCATTTTCATTCTTTCTTTATTTTCCTTCTTTCTTAATTTTCCTTATTTCGCCATTTTACTTCTTTCTACATTTTTCCTTCTTTCTTCATTTTCCTTCTTTCTTCATTATCCTTCTTTCTTCATTTTTCCTTCTTTCTACATTTTCCTTATTTCTTCAATATCTTTCGTCTATTTATTTATTTTTCCTCTTTTCTTTGTTTTTCTTTTTCATTTTTCTTTCATTCATTTTTAATTTTCTCTCTTCATTTTTCCTTCCTGTTCCTTGTTTCTTTATTTTTTCCTTCTTCCTTTTATTTTCTTTCTTTCTTTTTTTCATTTTCTGCATTCAGTTTTACATCTTCCGTCATTTTCTTTTCGTTAATTTTCTTTTCTTTTTCATTTTCCTTCTATATTTTTATTTTTCATTTCTTTTTACGTCATTATGCCTTCTTTACTTATCTTTTCTTTTCCTAATTTTCCTTTCTCCTTCATTATTTTTTTCTTTACTGACTTTTATTTTCCACATTTTTCTTCATTTTTTCCTTATTCATCTTTTTTTTTTGTCTGTTGTTTTTATATTTTTCTTTCTTTCTTTCGTCATTTTACTTTTTCAAGTATCTTTTTCTTTGTTCATTTTATCTTCTTTTTTTTTTCATTTTACCCGTCTCTTTCATTTTTTCTATCTTCATTTTTTTCTTTCAGAATTCCTTGTTCCTTCATTGTTTTTTTCTTTTCCGTTTTAATTTTACTTTCTTCATTAATTTTTGCACATTTTTCTTCATTTTTTTTCCTTATTCAGTTTTCTTCATTTTTTGTCTTGTCTTTCTATATTTTTCTTTCTTTCTTCATTTTTCTCTCTTTATTTCACCCTCTTCTTTTTTTTTCTTTATTTTTTACCAGCTTCCATCTGTTTTCTTCTTTCTTTCTTTCTTTCTTTCTTTCTTTCTTCAATATCCTTTATTTCTTCTTTTTTCTTTCTTCATTTTACCCGACTCTTTCGTTTATCTATTTTCATTTTTTCCTTCTTTCTTAATTTTTTTTCTTCCTCCGTTTCTCAGTATTCTTTTTACTTTCTCTTTTTTTTTCGAGCGTTAGTGTTTTCTTCCGTTTCTTACATGTTCTTTGACCCAGTCATTTTTATTTATTGTAATTTAGTAAGCTTATTTCAGTCTGGCATAAGATCACATTTTGGGGGCAGTCGATGTGAAATATTTGCTATTTTTTTTATGTGATCGTATTTTCTTTTCTTCTTCTGTGTTTTAATTATAATATTTTTCTCTTTCTCATAACGTTTTTCTTTCTTCTCTTTCGTTCAATTGTATATCCTTCTCGATTTTGCACTACTTTCTTATTTCTTTTTCTTTTTTTTGTCTTGTCTTTAAAAAATAAATTTCTACCAGATTCCCGTAATTATTCCTGTTTTTTTTATTATCACACCTCTCTATCTTTTATTATTATTTCTTTTTTAACTGACTTCCGTCTATTCTTCTCACTATTCCGTATTTTTTTTTCTCTATTCCATAAATTTTCGTTTTCCCTGCTTTGGGATGGACCGTTCATGGTTTCATATATATATATATATATATATATATATATATATATATATATATATATATATATATATATATATATATATATGAGAAATTTTTATGTCTATACATTCTTTTTATAGATACAAATATTTAAGTAAATTTGTCCATTTCATAATGTGTGACGTCATTTGTTTACATTGGGATACGCCATGAGCAGATATGAATGTACGTGGGAGAATCATGGAAGGTTGTAGTTTAAAGACAGTAAAATCGACCTTGCTGACCGAACACTCCTCTGTAGCCAAATCGGTTAAAGTCACCTCAGACCATATGACAGTACTGTTTAGGTTACAGGTTCGCTTCCTGACGGAGGACGAATATTTTCTAAGAAAATTTCTCGTACATTCAGACCGATATATGTTGTTTAATACAGTTTATTATAAACAGAGTATTTACTTAAATATTTCGTACGTGTCCTTTTTTAAAGCTGATAGTTTTGTGTTCATTTTGTTTAGTTCTTTTTTCGTAACAGATTTAATGTTTCGTATAGAGCTTAGTAAAAATTCGCAGAGTGAGATCGTCAAGAAGTAAGGCATGTAGCAACATCAGCACAGCAAAGGGCAAAAATATTTTAAGTCAAGTGATAGCGATTGTTGTATGAGTTGTACGATTTTTGAATCAAGCACGGTCAAGGCAGGGCCATACTGCTAGTATTTTATACTTCCAACCGTTGGTAAATTTCTTTATAAGGTATGCTATCACTGACTGACTGACCCTTGGCAATGGTATGAATCCACTTAACCCCCACCACAGCTATGGGTAAATAGCAGGAGAGACAGGTTTCTATAACCTACTTGAAAATGAATAGTATAAATGATACTACAGCAGAAAGTAATCTGTAGATATAATAGTATTGTAGAACCCATACTCACATCTAAATTCTCTGTCTATCGAGCTGTTGTTGTTTCAATACTGCTCTACGGCTGTGAATATCTGGAGGGAGAAGAGGTAGAATCGTACCTTTCCCAAAAGGATTTTAAATGAATAAGTGAATACAACGAACCCAACTGGAATTGGAACTTCGCACTCCAATTAACAATTTCAAGCCGTTATCTATTACACCACACACAAGCGATATTCCCAAGCAGTCACCCATATATATATATGGTCTGTCTCGACGACAAATAAAACAGCTTAAGACATTGCACATTCGCTGCTTTCAGCGAATCGTGTGTCTTACTTAGAGCGATAAAATCCTCCCACACTGTCGTTCTTCAACGTGCGAGGGTCGTCAGCATCAAGGCCATCACACGACAGCATCTTCTGCGTTGGGTTGGACATGTTGTGTGGATGTCGGTCAGTCGCCTACCCAAAATTGTATTCTACGGAGAGTTCGAGACCGGCAGTTGCCCACATGGGGGCCCAAAGAAACGGTTTCGAGACTACGTTAAGCGTGCGCTTGTCTCCTTCAATATTAATCCAAAACAATTAGAAAACCTTGGAGGGGATAGGGTCAGCTGGCGGTCTCTCTGCTTCCACTCATTGACGCATTTCTGGGGAGGAGAGACGAGGAGCGCTCGAGGAGTGCACGTAGCCAGCGTCATCTGCATCTTGTCAATTTCGCAACGGGTATGTTTCCCTGCCAACTGTGCCCGAGAGCTTATCGTTAGCGGATCGGGCTGATCTCTCATTTGGCAGCACCCAGAAGACGGACGGAGATGGATGGACAGTGTCGTCGTCAGGAATGACGGACAGCCTTATATATATATATATATATATATATATATATATATATATATATATATATATATATATATATATATATATATATAACGTCTGTGAATGCTGGACCCTGTATAGCCGACAAATATACTGCTTGAGGCATTCCATATCCGCTGCCTTCAGCGAATCGTGTGCCTTACTTGAAGGGATAAAATCCCTCCACACTCCTTCTACGTTGGGTCGAACATGTTGTACAGATGTCGGGCAGTCGCCTACCAAAAATTGAATTCTTCCGAGAGCACGAAACCTGAAGGCACCCACGTGGAGGCCCAAAGAAACGATTTCGAGACCATCTTAAGCGTTTTCTTGTCTCCCTCAATATTGACCCAACACAACTGAAGAGCTTCGCAAGGGATCGGATCGGCTGGCGGTCTCTCTGCGTCCCCGGGGTGGCGCACCTCGAGAAGGAGAGACGAGGACCGCTCGAGGTGAGGCTACGCCAGCGTCATCTGCAACTTGCAAATCACGCATCGAGCATGTTTTCCTGACACCTTTGCCCGAGAACTTGTTCGCAGATCGGGTTGCTATTTCATTTGGCAGCCCACAGGAGATGGACGGAGACGGAAGGACAGCGTCATCGTCAGCAATGACGGACAGCCTAAGAGAAAGAGAGTACCCATATATTTTTCCGTTTGCTAATATTTCATTTTCTTTTTCATATATATTCGTTCTTTTATATATATATATATATATATATATATATATATATATATATATATATATATATATATATATATATATTATAAATTAATTGATTTAAAATATGGTTTTTCCGCTAAACAGTTCTAACCATGTTTCAAAAATGGAAGGTCAAAATTTAATTTTGTAATTAAATGAAAGACATTAGTTCCATTTCATCCTCAAGCGAATTTTGGAGTAACTTATAAAATTACTGGGTTTTAAAGTCAGCAAAAATCATAATTCACGTTTCCAAGGAAACAGAGAAATTCATTTCAACCACACGAGGTGTGTTTGCGTATTCATTATATCTGTATTTTGAGGTATCAGTTTAATAAATATAATATATAATATTAATGCTCTGTAAATTTACATTGAGCACTATTTTGTAAAAATAAAAATATCTATAAGAACACCGGATTATATATCTTACTGTTCTTTCTTATATATATATATATATATATATATATATATATATATATATATATATATATATATATATATATATATATATATATATATATATATATATATATTTATTATTGCTTATATTTTCGCTTCTCGTTTACTATGGTATATAGAAATAAATTGTCGCTCCCGACACTGGAGTTTGAACGTAGGCCGGCAGTGAGTAGACACAGGCGATCCCATTTTGAATTAAGTAGATCACATGACCTAATAGGAAACGCATAAGTAGGAAGTCGCGTGACGACTAACAATCGTCAATTCTATCCTTTATTACTATACGGATCACTATTTCTAGTCTATCCTCTATTATTATATGGATCATCATTTCTACTCTATCCTCTATTACTATACGGACCGCTATTTCTCTATTCTATTCGCTTTACTTTCTCTATTCGGATCACTATACGGATTACTATTCTTGCGATTATTATCGAGCAAGTACTATTAGTGCGAGATTCTCGAAGTCGTCATACAGCAGTATTGTTCAACAGCGTACTATAGTTGTATCTGCGATTACAAAGTCTCTACTACAACGAGCATTACGAAAGTGACAATGAGTATTCGTTGGCATTATAAAAGTGGCAACGAGTGTTCGTTAAAATCATAAAATACTACATCTCTCTTTTTCTGTCTTTTTTTCACCCTCCCCCATCTTTTTTTTTTCTATGGCGACAGAAATGAGAACAATAGTCCGAATAATGTAAATAGTGTCATCTCAGAAATATAGACAGATATTTAAAGGCCGAAACGTTGTAATAAATATGGCGAAAAAGATTAGTACAATAGTCCGAATAATGTAAATAGTGTACATAATACCTCATCCCAGAAATATAGACAGATAATGAAGCGCCGAAACGTTTTAATAAATATGGCGACTAAGATGAGGACAATAGTCCGAATAATGTAAATAAAGTAATTTAAGATTGCTTTTTTTTTTTTTTTTTTTTTTTTTTAATCTATCCTTTTCTTAAATGCATTTTCTTTTTTATTCGATAATTCTCGCTTTTCTTTTCTAGCTGCCATTTTTCTTTCGCGGTTTTTTTTTTATGTAAAAGACACTTTTTCCTGGACAACTTTAAAAAGACTGCCATTCCTTTTCTTGATGATTTTTATTCCTTCTCTTTATTTCTTTGATGAAATGTTTTTTACTTTTTTATTTTTTTTTTTAAATGAAACTAAGTTCTTAGCATCTCTCGTTTTAATCGTCGGATGTTTCCGTCTGCTTCCGTTTCTTTTCCTGCTAACTTTAATATTGAGGATGATTATTTAAATTAATCTCAACACGTCATCCTAACTCAATTGCTGGTGTTCCCAGGTTCATCCTGAGTCGGGGTTGTAGCAGCTGTTAGGGTTCAAACTATGGGCAAATAGTTAACACCCAAACTGGGATTACCAAACTATGAAAGTGTAAAAATAGGTTTTAATACCAGCAATAAATTTTTCGAAGGAAAAAATTATTACCAGCAATACATTTTTAAGAAAAATATTACCAGCAGTACATTTTGGAAGTAAACATATTACCAGCAGTACAGTTTTTAGGAAAATATTAACAGCAGTAGATTTTTTAACGAAAAATATTACCAGAAATACATTTTTGAGGAAAAAATATTACTAGCGATACATTTTTGGAAAACAAATTACCAGCAATACATTTTTGAGAAAAAAAGCTTAATACAAGCAATATATTTTTGGAAAAAATATTACCAGCAATAAAAATGTTCTCGGCATTACATAACCCATTGAGGTTGATATACCGTAAAATAAAACAAACTAGATAGTTTTTTTTTACAACTTATCATTCTTTTTTCCTTCCCTTTTTTCTCTTTTGTCTTTTATCCTCTCTTTCGTTTCTTTTCATTTTCCCTTCTTTCTTTCGTTTACTTTCTTTTTTCTTACTTTTAACTTTTTCTTCATTATTTTTCATTCTTTTTATTACCCTTTTTATTTCTTATTTTCCTTCTTCCTTTGCACCTGTTAATATAAGATTTCATAGTTTCTTCTTTGTCTTTCTTACACTTTTTACTCTTTTGTCTTGCTTCTTTCTTGTTTATTTCCCTTCCTTTTTTCCCCATGTTTCTCCAGTACCATAATTTGTCTCAGCTGTAAAGTTCTTAACTTTAGTCAATGGAAATAACGTGTTGCAGGAATGGAAAGAATTTACATTTTATGCCTACTGGTATATTTGTCCGGTAAATGGCGGACCCATGTGAGCCCAGTTAAAAAAAAAAGCGAGTCAACAGGACATGTAATTCAAAGAAACAACAATTAATGAATATATTAAAAACCTATGTTACAGAATGATAACATAAGAAATGTAATTAAAGTCATTACCAGTTCACACGATTTCCAATCCGCGTTTTTTGAAGTACTGAGACAGTCACATATCTATCGGAGCGAGGATAAACGTGTTTTCTCGCGTCGCAAGTCAAAGGAGAAAGAAGAAGAGGCCTTCACATTACGTGACGGCTATAATTATCGTTAGCGGTTGTGGTGCGTTAATCCAACAAACGATAAAGCACCGACAGGTTTGTGATGTTACGTATGAAAGAAAGATTATCAACATTGAAATGGCACTGGATATGATGGAGTAAGTACATACACAGAAAGAATAATTCTCTACTTATTCCTAGAATTGTTTTAAGGAAAGTCAATAGAACAAATCTGTAATGAGCAGTAACTAAGCCAGTTTTTCGGTCGGTGTTGAACATTTACTGGGGATGAGGTCTCATTTAAGTTGGCGCGATGCAACCGCAAGTACTATGTTAACAGTTTCTTTGCTCGTATTTCTCTCTTACTCAACTCTCTTCTGTTTCTTTCTAGTCAACGTTAATCGAAAAAATCAAACTTGCAGATTACTCCGAAAACGCCTTCCTGATTGAACTGGAAATAGCTCTATCAGTTGTTGCGCTAAAAAGTTGTTTGTTTTTTATTTATTTTTATAGCAATAAAGTTATAACAAATATATAGAAAGCATATATTATTTTCTGTCACAAATAATTTGTTTTTTTGCTTTTCGACCTCATTCTTCAAAAAAATTAAACCACAATAACATTTTATTCAATAATATGTTATTAGGTTGGTGCAAAAATAATGTCGTTTTCTCACATATGTTACTATGTGAGAAAACGACATTATTTTTGCACCAACCTAATAACATATTATGTGCAATTACTTATTGACATTTATCGGGGAGATCTTCGATATTCTTTGAATACAATATCGAAAATTTTGAATCTTAAGTATTTACAATGAACACTTGAATCAGGTGGCCAAAAGAAAATTTTCCCTGTGATAGCGTCTTGCAACATTCGAAAAAGGAAATAACCGATTGGGCCAAGGCCAGGTATTAGGTTGGTGCAAAAATAATATCGTTTTTTTTTTTTGACGTATTTTTTAACGTCAAAAAACGATATTATTTTTGCACCAACCTAATAAATATGGCAAATGGAGTAGAACAGAACGCACGAATTCCATTGTTTCCGTGTTTTTCTTGTTGTATGCGTTATTGCCTTATGATGGGAGGCGACGGTATTTTTCCGATCGATGAGCGCAGGACGATTTTCGATCAAAAGTTTCTGAACACGTTACAGCTGCTAAACACATAAATGTGCATTTAATGTTTTATCCGAGTTTAAGAACTCGAAATCGTTAACATTGCATATCTTCCGGGGAGCTAAGAAAAAATCAAAACTGCTATTGACCACGAATGTCCAATATTTGTCACGTGAGCTATATGCTGTGACGGGAAGGGATTTCATCCCGGTCGGAGAAGAAGACAGACTCTAAATTATCTCATTCGAAATAAATAAAGAAAAAAAGAAAGACGATTGAAAAGAAAAATTAATTTGAACATAGAAAGAACTGAAGGAAAAAAAATTAAAAAAAAACAAAAAAAAAACAATCTGTGGTTGACAGGAAATGGCTTGTAAACTTTAATGCTCCCGTAACAAAAATGCTTTTATTTACCCACCATAGAGAACCCTACCCGCCTCCTATCAGAATAGCTGATTGCCAACACCACGTCTCTCTGCGAATTCTTGGTCTCAAGTTTTCCACTAACCTGAGGTAGAACAATTACATTTAATCAACAGCTTCATCTACCGTAAAGTTGGTTCTCTGTGTCGCGAGAAAAAAGTTTTTGTCGCCTGAGTTAATCCTTCAAATCTACAAATCTACCATTCGCTCTTGCATTGAATACGGTTGCCATATATGGTTTGGTGTCTCCGCTCTTCATCTCGCGGTCCTAGAAAAAATCCTGAGAAGGATATACAAGGAGATAGGTCCTGACCTGGCATCTCGTCTACAGTCACTTTCTCATAGACATAGTGTGGCTTTCCTCTGTCTTTTTTTTTTTTACAAATATCTTCATGGCAACTGCTTTGACGAGCTACTTTCACTGGTATCCCAACTGCATGAATTTAAGCATGCTAATAGGTTGTCATATTGGTCCCACCCTTTCACTGTTGAAACAGTTAAATATCCACGCCTCTGCTACTCCAACAGTTTCTTCTCTTGCACTTCCTGCCAGTGGAACTCCTTTCCTCTTACTTGCTTCCTGATATCTATTATTTTCAAATATTCAAATTAAAAGGTCAGTTGTTATATTCTGATGCCTTCATCCCGATCCGCGTCCGTCTCTATATCCTTTCCTCAGACATCCCTCTTTACTCTTGCTCTCCCTCTCTGTAACCCCTAACGTGCTAGTGGCACTCCCGCTCTGCTTGAGGTGTAGTGCTTAAGAAAAAAATGATAAACATATCAAGAAAAAATGGTACACGGTGTGTGATAGTTTTAAAGCTTGCTTCTATGGCATTTCTTTCGGTTTGGATTTTGGGATCCATTCATATGGAGTACATTTTTAGCCTTATACCAGACTAAATTATCTGTAGTAAATGAGTTTAATTTCACAGATTTACTGTTGCTTCCTTGTTTTCTTTAAAAATTTCTTGCATTTTTTTCATTTAATTTTTCTTTCTTCATTCAGTTTTTATTTGTTAGATTTTTTTTTGATTTTTTTTCCTTCCATTTTTTCCAGATTTAATTTCCTTTAAGTTTCTTCGTTTCATTCACGATTATCATTTCTTTTTCGTTTTTACAATTTTTTTCATTGCTCTTTCAATCTTTCACATTTGTTTCTTTTTTTTTTAATTTTCCTTCCTTTATTTGTTTCACTTCTTTCTTTGTACTTCTAACATAATTTCTTTCAGTTTCATCGCTTTATTTCCTTCAAGACTAGCAACGCTTTCTTTCTTACATTTTCTTTCGATATTTTTTCTCTTTCTTATCTTCTTTTAATAATTTACTTCAATCTTCAAATTTTTCTGTTTTAATTTCTTTTACGATTTTTCTTTCTTTCTTTCTTTCTTTCTTTCTTTCTTTCTTTCTTCGTACGTCTTACTGATTTACTTTCTTTGTTTTCCCTGTTTATTACTTACACGTTTATTCTTCCTTTCTTTTTCTTTCTTTCTTTCTTTCTTTCTTTCTTTTTCTTTCTTTCTTTCTTTCTTTCTTTCTTTCTTCTTACTTTGTGTTTCTTTTTAGTGATTTACTTTCTTTGTTTTCCCCGTTTATTGCTTACACGTCTATTCTTTCTTTCTTTCTCTTTCTTTCTTTCTTTCTTTCTTTCTTTTTCTTTCTTTCTTTCTTTCTTTCTTTCTTCTTACTTTGTGTTTCTTTTTAGTGATTTACTTTCTTTGTTTTCCCCGTTTATTGCTTACACGTCTATTCTTTCTTTCTTTCTCTTTCTTTCTTTCTTTTTCTTTCTTTCTTTCTTTCTTTCTTTCTTTCTTTCTTTCTTTCTTCTTACTTTGTGTTTCTTTTTAGTGATTTACTTTCTTTGTTTTCCCCGTTTATTGCTTACACGTCTATTCTTTCTTTCTTTCTCTTTCTTTCTTTCTTTCTTTCTTTCTTTTTCTTTCTTTCTTTCTTTCTTTCTTTCTTCTTACTTTGTGTTTCTTTTTAGTGATTTACTTTCTTTGTTTTCCCCGTTTATTGCTTACACGTCTATTCTTTCTTTCTCTTTCTTTCTTTCTTTCTTTCTTTCTTTCTTTCTTTTTCTTTCTTTCTTTCTTTCTTTCTTTCTTCTTACTTTGTGTTTCTTTTTAGTGATTTACTTTCTTTGTTTTCCCCGTTTATTGCTCTCACGTCTATTCTTTCTTTCTCTTTCTTTCTTTCTTTCTTTCTTTCTTTCTTTTTCTTTCTTTCTTTCTTTCTTTCTTTCTTTCTTTCTTCTTACTTTGTGTTTCTTTTTAGTGATTTACTTTCTTTGTTTTCCCCGTTTATTGCTTACACGTCTATTCTTTCTTTCTCTTTCTTTCTTTCTTTCTTTCTTTCTTTCTTTCTTTATTTCATTCTTTCTTCTTAATGGTTTACTATATTTGTTTCCCCGTTTACTGATTACAAGTCTATTCTTCCTTCTTTCTTTCTTTCTTTCTTTCTTTCTTTCTTTCTTTCTTTCTTTCTTTCTTTCTTTGTACTTCTTAGTATTTTACTTTCTTTGTTTTTCCTGTTTAGTGCTTCCACGTGTATTTATTCTTTCTTTCCTTTTTCCCTTCTTTCTTTCTTTATTTCTTTCTTTCTTTCTTTCTTTCTTTCTTTCTTTCTACTCATTTTTATTCCTTCCCTTTTACAGTTTATTTTTTTTAATTGTTATCCTTTATCACATAAATGACAAAACTATATCCACATTTCCCGATCCCAGATTTTATGGGGCAAGGCCATTGGATTCATTCAACCATTTCTCATTTAACCTTCTCCAACTCCCCACTCATTTAAACATTCATAATTCATTTTCTATTTCATAGAGTTGCAGCTCGCAGGTTGATCAGTAGAGATCAATAATTTTAATATTGATTAAAGGCCTGTAGGTAAGATAAGGGTGGTCGTGGTGAAAGGAGGGTGGTCCTTACGGTCCCTTTTGAAGTCGTAATCAAATTTCACAGCCTAAATAAAACACATTAATGTAATTGACATTTCATAAACTATGTAGAAAAGAGATTGTCAGCCTTGTGACTTGAATGTTTTTCAAACGATTTTATTTAGAAATAGCAAGGTAAGCCGATGTCGTTCGGTTCTGGAATAACTTCCGAAAAGAAATGGAAATATTAACCTTTCCAGTTGCGTGTACAAGTGCATTTGTGAGTGTTTGTACATGTGCCTGTGTGTATATGATCATTATATATATATATATATATATATATATATATATATGTGTGTGTGTGTGTGTGTGTGTGTGTGTGTGTTTGCGTGAAAATATATAGAAAATAGGAAAGAACATTTTAGGTAAATAATCCAAAGTTCTTTAGTATTTTTGTTATTATTTTTAAAAAGCAGGGTTCGATACAAAAGTAGAGCCTAAATGTAATTATTTATTTAAAAATATGATTCCATCGCTACATAAGAGTTATCATGTTTCAAAACAAGAGACGAAAACTTCAATATAATTATTTCAATTAAATAGTACCAAGCTCTGTTCCATCGTCAAGCGAGATTTTTTTTGGAAAAAAATAATTTCGCTTGAAGATGGAACAGTGCTTGGTACTTTAATTCAATTTAATTCAAATAATTATATTAAAGTTTTCGGCTCTTGTTTTGAAACATAAGTAGCGATGGAATCATATTTTTAAATAAATTATGCCAATTTCGTTAAATATAAAAAATGCTTTGATTAATTTTTTTATATAATTTTTCAAGTGATCTTATATTCTTTTTCTGAAGATAAACTGTACAAAAAATGTCCAGATGTTGTTTTTTTCCGGTTTTCGGCTATACATTTTTCCATTTTTAAGGATGAAATATATTAAATGGTAACAAGAAATAGATTGTTATATGTATATATAATGCTTTATTTTCAAAACACGATCAAGATATTGCGTCCATGTTTATAGTTGATATAAAGTGGTGTTTTTTTTATGATTAATAAGGCTTCCATTATTTTTAACCTTTTTTTTACGTGTAGAATATACTTTTTTTTTTTTTTGCAAATAACAATGTGAAAAAAAAGAAACAAACTTTGATTTAAAATTTATAATTTCTTGGAGTGCATTAATATTTGTGATAAATAACTTTACATTATTTGTGATGAATTAACCAAAAAGTTCCTTTAGTTCAAAAGCACACTAAAAAGCGAAATGGTCATAATTTTGTTGGTAATTAAGCTATCAAAATAAATTTGGTTCCATTTTCTGTCTTGTCAAGTTTTCTCTGCATGTATTAAAGAGTTTTTAGATCTATTGAAAGTAAAATTTTGGTTTTGAAACCTAAAAATATTTTGGATTGAGGTGGGGATGAAAATTCCAGGGTTCTAATCCTGACAATGCCCCTCTATACTAGCAATGGCTTAAACAGATCTGGTATAATTCACGGAAAATAGGTATCTAATTACAGAGACCTAAATCTTGCAATTGCTTCTTCTATATACACTATGTCTTCAAAACATTGGTGATCATGGCTCTCCACAATTTTCTATCTGTTGTAGCTCTTAGCAGTATTTATCTTTTTACTGTCCCTCCCAAATATCAAATTAGTATAGAGTTTTAAATTTTTGATTTTAAATTTAAATTTTAAAATAATTAAAAAAAAAACTTTCATTTTAAAATTTATAATAATTGTGCTCTGTACGGCACTTTATTTGGGGTGAGTAAACAGAAAATATCCTATTTTACGTAGAAGAAAGTAAATTTTCGTGTAAAGTTTGTCAGATCTGGTTACATTTTGAAAGCCAGCATTATTATCTTTTTATTTATTTCATTATTTGAGACAGATGGCGATATTTAAGAAGGTTATATCTAGTTCAAGCTGGGCTACTTATGTAAAGGAATTAACTTCGTAACCCTGACCTTTTCAAATAGCTCCTATTTCGTTAGAATATGATAACTCTCTTTGTAGATACAATCAGAAAACTGGTGATTTCTGTTGCTTTTTCCTTGGAATTTAAGTCAAGTTTGTCCCTCTATTCGAGTGCTGACCACCCATCTCCCGAAAGCTCAGGTCTACACTTCTGTTTCTAAAAGTGACGTAAACTGGGATCGAACCCTCCAGTCCGATAACCTCAGGAAGTTTCCTTCCTGACAAAACAATCTTACAACGGGTTGACTCATGCCTTGTCAGTGAAATTGGGTAAACAGAACCCTTGGGTGCCGTTGATAGCTGTGCTAGCACAAAGTCACATGTCATCGTGTCCGAGGTCTAGAATTTGCAGGCTTTGTTCAAATTGTTGATAACACGCTCTTTCCCAAAAAGTGTAAGTAATGTTTGCTCAGCATAGTAGCAGTATAAACCTCAGGTGGGCTGTGTGGGTGTTGATTAAACACAAATGCGCCAGATCAAACGTCTGCAGTAGGGATTGGCTTGTAGTCTCGAATACAAGTGGCCAGCAATGCACTTCTACTTAAACCAATGGCATGGAGAGAAGATACGATTTTATGCTCTTTTGATTGGTTGATTATTCTGGAATATGAAATCTATTTATTTAATACCGTGATTTATTCTAATTAAATATATAGCTTGTAAACAATCATCTTAAACGTTAGTTCCATCACTCCCCAGCTATATCTTCAGAACGGAATTATTTAGTGTCATAATTTGGGGTGTAGACAAATTATCAAGTAGACTGGGACAGATTTTGCTTGTATCTTCTTGAAAACGTAGTCTAGACCAAGGGTCAGGAACTTATGGCATGCGTGCCACGTCAAGCAATTTCTAATGGTATGTAGCATGACATTACGAAGTCCGAACCAATAACTACTACAATGCAAAGAATATATTTAGCTGTTTCAATTTTAATATATACTAAAGTATATATACTATATATTACTATATAAAATATATTGTAGAACAGTTATATTGATCTTGTATAAAAATACGTATGCTGTTGGCATACTGAAGGATTTGAAAACCCTAAGTTGACACATAATTAGGTTGCCGACCCCTGGTCTGGACTAGGGGAATTTCTACGAATATTTTATTAAGAAAATTAAATTAAATTAAATTAAAAAATAAAACAATTATAATGAAATAAAACTAATAGAAAAAGAAATACATTTTCCCATAAAGGAACCGGAAAGAAGAGTACCCCACTTCCTTTCGAAAAACGCCGTTAAGTGACGTTGTAGAAGCCTAGAAAAGGGCAAACATTTCCTGCCTCACTCGCTTTCTCCTCTTGAAACACGTGGTAATTATATTCCCACTGGGAAATGTCAGTTTCCCCGGTCCACTGACAACCTAACTTTCTTCCCACGTCCCGACGCATGACACTCGTACGTGTCTTCCAAAAACCTAAACCTATATAGGAGGTGAAGCTTTCTCTTTGGTTGTTCCAACTCAGCACAAGGGTAAATTGAGTGCGACAATAGTAACGATGTTAGGTATCAACTTATCCTAATTTTTGGACCAAGAAAAAGAAAACGGACATCCCACGACCATGTTTAAATCTTCCAACGATAAACCGATTATTACTTCTTTTTGTTTTTCAATTGTTGCGAAACGATTTGTTGGGGAAGACTTTTTGCAATTAAAACCATGTTTAAGTGCTAATCGAAACCCTACTTCGAATCAAGACCTGTAGAATTCTACTAAAATATATCCCGAAGAGCAGTCTGATAAGCGACAGCAGGATATTGGAAATAACTGCGATCTTTGAAGAGATAATTATAAAGCTAATTTCACTACCGTAATTGGATATACAGTTTGATTAACGGCGTAGTCAGGTCCAGTAGTACATAGACTTATTTTATATCTCTAGTATGATGCGACCCGATAAAATTAACTTCGAAATTAGATCTTCAAAAGTCGCATTATATGCGTGTATATACGGCAATTGAATAAAAATGTAATTGTGTCATATTTTTAAAAGAATAAAGTTATATTTGTAAGAATAAAATTATTTTCACAAGAATAAAATTATTTATGACTCGGCTTAATACATTCAGAAAGAATGTCTGAATAACAATAAATAAAGGAAGCGAAATGCAAATGGGACCCCAGACAATATATATATATATATATATATATATATATATATATATTCATAAATATTGTCTTCGCTACTGGTTGAATCGGAGAAATTTTCATATATATATATATATATATATATATATATATATATATATATATATATATATATATATATATATGCATAAAATAAATAGACAACACTTGTCTATAATATTTAATGAAACGTGTATCAATGAAAAGATGCTGGCTAAATACACACAATATATATATATATATATATATATATATATATATATATATATATATATATATATATATATATATATATATATATATATATAAATAACGCCCCATATTATGAAATGGACAAAGTACGGCAATTATTTTTAAGAAATTCTGGCCGGTAAATCTTATTTAATAATGTTTATTATAATATATACAGAAAACAATGATGTAATGGATATCAGCCCAAACTGAAGAAATCGCGGAGCTGAGTTCGAATCCATTAGATTCACTTACATGCTAATAATCTTGGGAAAGGTATGAGTCGTCTTCCAACTCCGCCGCCCCCAGCTATGGGTAAATAGAAGAAAAGACCGGTTCTATAACCTACGATAGAAATAAATGGCAACCTACTGTGGGGGAAAAAATTGCCTCGAAAGATATATGATCGCCTGAGCGTGTATCACTGAAATAGGAGCAATAGTTTGGTCAACATCGTAGCCAGAGCCAGCAGTACATATGCTAATTTTATATCTCATGTATGACGCGACCCGCTTAAAATTAACTTCAAAAGGTAGGTCTCCAATAGTAGCATGATACGGGAATATATACTGTAATTGTGTCATGTTTTAGGAAAAATAATGTTATATTTTTAAGAATAAACTATTTTCAGAAGAATAAAATTATTTATGACTCGGCTTAATACATTCAAAAAGAAAGTCCGATTGAAAATAAATATGAAAGACAAATGGAAACTCCAGACAATTTAAATATGGAGGTCAAATAATTATTTCCGTTTGGGGGAACAAATTGGAATGAAAAAAAAAAAGAAAAAAAAAAAAAACGTTAGTCAGTAGTCAGCATCCGTTGTAGTTAAGAATAGATTTGTATCTTCGTCTTTTTCTCTTGCTGTAATTTGAAATTCACTGTTACAGAATATGACTTCCTTCTAATTTTCTCCGTCCAACGGTTGTCATTAATCTAGTGTATCGTATTCGATATCAGCTCGGCGCCAGACGCAGACAAGATGTGATATAAGGTCAGTTTAATATGGAGAGTCCGAACGCATGCACCCGGGGCAGGACCCAAAATACCCCAACGCCCGCTTACGTTGGCTATGATGCCATCGGCATTCCTACCGATCACCCCACTATACTGCCGCGCACAGCGGTTACTCGGGACTGGACACCTCTCACTATATTTGGGGGAGGGTGCTTGGGGGAGGGTTAAGTTTTGCCCAAAGACAAAGACACAATTGAGAGATGATAAACGAAATAAAATACAACTAATCAAGAAAGACTCTCGTATCGTAATCAGCTTTACTCCTTGGTAACATACATAGTCTCAGTGCCTTCTTCTAGTCTATATGCCGTGTCCGCTCAAGACGTAAGCAATCATGTCTCTCCACAACTTCCTCTCTTTTGTAGCACTTAATATATTTTGTTTTCTTTTATCTATCCTAATCCCTTTACTGCTATCCATCTACTGAAGCTAAACTAAGTACGTTATGCGTTGTTTTCTTCAGTCCCTATTGCCCTCAATTTGTCCTGTGAGTATCAGGTTTGCCGAGCCGTCTTTCCTCATTATGTGACCGAGGAATTGCAAATGTTTCTTCCTATTTCATTTTTGTTTCCATTTTCTCTAAAACTTTGTCATTGCTCACATGTTCGGTCCATGGTATTCTCAGTATCCTCCTGTAGAATCATATTTCTGTTGCTTCAAGTCTCTTCTACAACTGTGAGGAGATTCTCCGGCATTCACTGCCACACAGAAGGACTAATATCACGTAATAGTCCTGTACTTTTTTTCCTTGTTTCTAGCGAAGTTTTTCTGTGTGTTATTAGTATCATTGTCTTTTGAAATACATCTTTGGCCATGTCAATATGCATTCGGATTTCAGTGTTACACTTTCTGTCCTCTTTTGAAACATCTTCAAGATATATATATATATATATATATATATATATATATATATATATATATATATATATATATACCTAGAGAGTCAGACAAATCTACTAAGGTTTCACCTAAGCGGATCGTCAGGAAATTTCCTGACGAACCGCTTAGGTGTAACCTTGGTAGGTTTGTCTGGCTCTCTAAGTTTAACTAGGTCTGCTCTACTCATTGTATTGAGCACTTTATTTAGTTGTTTTGGGTACTCGCATCGGGGTTTTTTTTTTCTTTGGGCCTTGGACTCGTATGCTGGACGATTATTTTCGTTTAACGTACATGTTCTTGGTTCTTTTTTTTATATATACTTTTTATTTTTCCTTTGGTGTTTTCTTGTTTATTTTCAAATCGATATAACGAAGGTTTTCCGAGCGAGTATAGTTTCTTATACTTATAAGATTTCTATTATTAATATATATATATATATATATATATATATATATATATATATATATATATATATATATATTTACGTTATAAGTTATAAATTGTAAGCTATCTTTTACATAATTTTGTTAAAACAAAATTATAACAACTCCATCTCTCTTCCACCCCCCTATCTTTCTCTTTACCATAAGACTCACTTGTATACATTTTCTACATTTCACTTCCGATTTGTTAACCATCTAAATAGGTCAAGGTTCTGTCACTCCTCCTACTCCAATATAAAACATACTTAAGAGAGATATAAAATTAACCCCTCCCTATACTTTATATTGTCTGTTTAACTGCCACTCTCAACCCCCTCTATTAAATTACAAAAATTACACTACCCACCAATTTCTAATCCCATTTTTCCTCTCAATTCGTTGTTGGAAGTTTTACCTGATGATCCTGAATCCTTAAAAAAGGATTTAGGTGAAATAAATTATCGTAATGGTACCTTAAAGTGGTTTGTTTTTAATAACATATATATATATATATATATATATATATATATATATATATATATATATATATATATAGAGAGAGAGAGAGAGAGATAGATAGATAGATAGATAGATAGATAGATAGATAGATAGATAGATAGATAGATATAGATATATATTTGTTTCATTTCGCTGTCTTTAATTTGCAATTGTCTTTTGCCCTCATCATATTTATAATAACCATGGATTCTGTCTTTTTGCAGTTGTCGTTTAATCTTTTCTTCCCGGTTTCACTCACTAACTTCTGTAGGAATTTCTGTAATTTTCTTTCCGTATTTGCTATCAAAACTGTATCATTAGTATATTTGATGTCTGTTAAGATTATAGCCACCACTAATGAATCCTGATACGACTTTTAATTCTCAGAACTACCTCGCTGTATAGGTTTGTTATGGATTTGAATCAACCCACAAAAAATAAAAAGGCGAAAATGTTTTTTAAATAAAAATATATAGAATATTTTTTTCGTGTTGTGATAACTAAATTTTTGCCAGCGGGTATGAATGTTCTTGCATTCCTTGATATTTAAGATTAAAAGATAAATGATTTCTTCGTGCGTGTATGTGAGAAAAAAGGCAAAGGTGAAAGTCAGGAGGTAAGTGTAAACGTCATGTAGCTTGGTGAACAAGTCTATAAATGTCACGTAGCATAGTGAGGAAGGGTGCACGTGTCACGTAGCTCGGGGAGGAAGACGGATGAATAAGTAGGGGAATCTTTGTTAAGCGGCAATGTCGTGAAATAATGCTGCATGTTCCCTGTCTCCCATTAATCGAGGGATTGACAGTGCATTTCCGTATCATAATGAGGTCAACCGAACGAATATCTCTATTGAGACATCTAAAAAAATATGTAGTGTTGATCGAAAAGAGTTTATAACAGAGCAGTAAGAAGAACACTGTGTTGCAAAGTTCCGTTTAGACAAAACGTCTCTGGAAGATGAATTCAAACCAGGGAGTATTATTCGGACTTTGATGATGAATCTCTAAAAGTGATGTTCAAATCTGTCTACAGCAATATACTCGAAAATCAGATGATAAACATATCAAAATCCGCCATATGCCAGCACTTAGAAACGATAGGGATAATAAGCAATCTGTATGTTCCGTTTCCTGTTGTACTATATCTACGGACGATAATGCGTATGTACGCAGTCATATAAATACAGTAGTAAATACTGTATGTTGGTCTGCATTCGGAGATTCGTCTTCAGCTGTGTTGGTCAAACTCTCTGCCTTCGGTAGAGAGGATGCCCAGACGAGGCTTTGTCGACGGGCAGAGTCTCGTCTCAGAAAACAACTACCCGCTCATGTTTTATACGATGTCTACGGTGAACTTTTGGCCGATCCTACGGTCTCGGATACCAGACATTAAATTCGGCCCTATGTCACATATGACCGTGTGGGGAGGTTGGTAGATATCCTGAAGTTGGAGATTCGTCATACAGCTGTGTTGGTCAAACTCTCTTCCTGCGGGTAGAGAGGATCCCCAGACGAGGCTATATCGATGGGCAGAGTCTCGGTTCAGGAAACAGCTACCTGACCCTGTTTTTATACAGGGTCTACGGGGAATTTTTTTCGGATACCCCACATTAAATTTGGCCTTGTGCCACATCTAACCGCGTGGGGCGCTTGGTAGATATCCTGCAGTTGAATATTCATTGTAGAATTTACATGAATCACTTCTAGCAGTTGACTACTTCTTCTACGCACTGCTGGCGACTCTTATATGTGTTGTTCTTGTCCTGAGTATTATCGTTCATTACCAACCTTTGTGAGATTATTCTACACGGTAAACTTCCTTAGGTTACAATAATTCTTCGCACACTTAGCCAAAGGAACGAAGTGAATCGTAGATAAACAAAAACGGAAATAATTTATGAATCGACCATAGAACTATTTGAAAGAATAAGACTGGTCTGAAAATTTCCCCGAAATCATAGTTATAATTATATTGAAACCAAGTAAAGGATGATTCAATTAAGCCTCCTTCCCATTTCTGTTTGACCATTAAAGAAAGCTTAACAACTAGTTATAAGGACGGTGAAATTAGTGAAGATGGCGGTTTCATCTAAAAATAATTTCTGCCAGGCCTACCCTCCACTTCCATTTCGGAAAACTATGAACGAATATCTATGTTGCGTACTTATACTGTCAGACAAGAACTGGTGGCGGCATTTGTGGTCAGGGCTGGCGGGTAAGCAATAAATGGCGGACATGACAAAGCATGAATGTGAAAAAAAAAACCTGATACTTGATGTTACTGTCGGTGACGATGCAAAAAGAAAATGAAAGGGAGCGTGAAAGTGAACAAGACAGAATAGCTGCGACATCTTAAAAGAAACGTTAGTCGACGCTTACAGGAAATATGAAGGCTACTGACGAATAGATATTGAAAAAGGAGGAGGTGTTTATTTATAATTGCTCACTTTTTGACAAAATTCATTGCTGTTTTTTTTTTCTTTCTTCTTTATGCGCCGTGTCCTCTCAGGGCGGATAATGATCGTTGCTCTCCACAACTTACTGTCCAGAAGTAGTTAACAAAAAATCTTGGAAAGCTGAGTTAAAGAGAAAAAAACTGAGACATCAGAAAGAGACATGGCACGTGGAACTAGAATAATCTACCCCCGTGGACGAAATAAAGGGTTCGTTTCCAAATTCCAATCACCTTAAGAAGACCGCAGCGTACAAACGCCGAAACGTAATGAAAATGACAATGAAGATGAGGATAACCGTCCGAATAATGTAAATAATGTAAGTAGTCATAATACCTCATTTAAGAGATATACCCAGATATTACAGCCATTCATTGCCACTGTTAACAACAGATTTTAAGCCAGTTATAGATCTGCTGCCAATTTGAACATATCCAACGACTGATTATTTCTTCTCTCTTGTCTCCAATCTGTCCTGGGAGTATCAGATTTTCCAAGCCCTCCTTCCTCATTATGTGCCCCAGAAACCTCAACTATCTCTTCCTGATGTTAAGTATGTTTCCTTTTCGTTTCCATTTTCTGTGAATTCTGTTGCTCACATGTTTAATCCATGGTATCCTCAGAATCTGCATTACTGCTGCTTCAAGTTTCTTCTTCATCTTTGAGGAGATCGTCCAAAACTCACTACAATAAAGGAGGATAGATGTTACATAGCAGTTTAATATTCTTTTCTTTGTTTCCAGCGAAAAATGTCTATTTCTTAATACTCTGGTAGGCACTTTTGGCTATTCTAATACGCCTACGAATTTTACTGATCTTTTTTGTAAACCTGAAATTTCTGTCACATCAGGACACGTCCTGCTGCCAATATGTTTTGCCATAATAGTTAATAGTTCTTTAACTGAGATTAGTTTTAAGAACTTTTCGGAACAATATAAAATCAGGCCGTCCTGGGCATGACAATAAACTACACCCGTGTCCTGTGTAAAACAATGAATTACTCCGAAAAAAGGCCACTGATCAGGAGGATTTTCAGAAGCGTAGAACCACCGCTTAACTGCTGGTGTTCCCGGGACTATCCTGATCCTAGGGTTCCAGCTATAGGCAAATAGTTAATCCTCAAACTCGGGTCAAAACACTATGAAAGTGTAAAAAATAGATTTTTATACCAGTAATACATTTTTGTAAAAATGTTACCAAAAATTAACTTTTGAAGGAAAACATATTAATATCAATACATTTTTGAAGAAAAAACAAATTTCCAGCAATACATTGTTGAAAAAATATTAGTAGCAAAACAGTTTTTAAAAAAATATTACTAGCAATAAAAATCTTGCCAGTATTAAATAACCCATTAAAGTTGATATGCAGTAAAACAAAACAAACTAAACCAAACCAAAAATATCACCAGCAATATAAAAGCTTGTCGGCATTAAATTTAGATTTAAATAAAGGTTGATATGCCGTAAAACAAACCAAACCAAACCAAAAATATTACCAGCAAAAAAAATCTTGTCGACATTATATAATCCATTGAGGTTGATAGGCCGTAAAACAAACCGAACCAAACAAAACCAAAAATATCACCAACAATAAAAACTTTGCCGACATTAAATAACCCATTGAGGTTGATAAGTTGTAAAACAAATCAAACCAAACCAAAAATATCACCAACAATAAAAACCTCGTTAGCATTAAGAATGATATGCCGTAAAACAAAATAAACCAAATTAAACCAAAACAAACAAATATATTACCAGCAATACAAACCTTGTCGGCATTAAATAAACCATCGAGGTTGATATGTCGTAAAACAAACCAAACTAAACGAAACGAATAAGATCAGCAGATGACACTGATTTCCTGGACAACACACAAGGAAGACTACAGGATCTCTTACAAAAATCTAGTATTACTATTAGGTTGGTGCAAAAATAATGAAGTAATAATGTCGTTTTTTGACGTTAAAAAATACGTCAAAAAACGATATTATTACGTCATTATTTTTGCACCAACCTAATAATTCTTATCTAGTAAACGAAAGTGAGAAGTGATACCTAACGATCAAATGTACGAAGAGAGAATGCATAATTTTCTGCAAGAGAATTTGTCCAAGATGCAAATTACGAATTAGAGAAGTCAACATCAAACAAGTAGAAAAGTTCAAATGTCTGGTAAATTTTTTAACTGAAATTGGAAAATGCGACGCCGGAATCAGAAGTCGTATTAGAAGAAAAAAAAAGGTACAATACCAAAATTTTAGAAAATTCTATGAAACAAGAACATTTCGCCCGAAAAATATGCTGAATGATATATGGTAGTGAATTTTAAACAATTTCCTCACAATAAGAAAATTATTATTATTATTATTATTATTATTATTATTATTATTATTATTATTATTATTATTATTACTATTATTATTACTACTACTATTATTATTATTATTACTATTATTATTATTATTATTATTACTATTATTATTATTATTATTATTATTATTATTTTTATTTTTATTCTTTTGCTTATTACGTTTTCCATATCCAGAACGACAGTGTAGTAAATTCATGTTTGTATATATGACGATTAGGCTTTTTTTAAAAACAAGGTTCATAGTGTAGAACCTGTGCTGATCCCAGACGTCTCTGAAGTGAAAATCTGCAAGGCATGGCTTTTGCAAACCCATGTGGTATAAAAACTTACTTGTAAGTTAAACCACCATCGCAATGCGCAGTGTGCGGGGATTTTTGACCCCCAAGCTCCCCAGGGGGATGTAAGGAGTGAGTCTCGAAAGACAGAAAGGAAGACAATGATTTCAGTAAAAATGAGAAGGAATGGATGTAAATTACGATAGTGTGAAGTAAATTATTCGGCAGAGAAAATAAGGAAAGAAAGCAAATTATTACGCTAAGGAAGGATAGTAAAAAAAAATGAAAAGAAGTTATTACTTGATAAGAAAAAGAAAGAAAAAAAGAAGTAAATTATGACATAAGAATAAAATTAAGAAAGGAGGAAAGGAAGTGATTAAACTGACAAGAATGTCTGGGGAAGGAACTGGACGAGCCAGCATTGAAGCAAAAAGAAAAAAAAAGAGGAATAATATAAGTGATTAGCACAAAAAATGGGATTAAATTCGAACAACGTGATTCCAGAAAATTGTCGAAGATAATTTAAAGTATCCTCTTCACGTAACTATTCCCTAATGAGCATTCACAGGTAGTAAATACATACATACATATATATATATATATATATATATATATATATATATATATATATATATATATATATATAATATATATATATATATATATATATATATATATATATATATAAATTTAAAGAAAAAAAAACAGAACAATTTAAAAGAATAATGCCAGAAAAACATTTAAAAAAAAAATACCATCTATATATATTTAAAAAAAATATTACCAGCAATACATTTTTAAACAAAAATACCGTCTATATATATATGAAAAAAATAATGCCAGAAATACATTTTTGAAAAAAATACCATCTATATATATTTTTTAGAAATATTACCAGCAATACATTTTTGAAAAAAATACCATCTATATAAATTTAAAAAAACTAATGCCAGAAATACATTTTTGAAAAAAAATACCATCTATATATATGTAAAAAAATATTACCTGCCATACATTTTTCAAAAAAATATAGCATCTATCTATCTATCTATCTATCTATCTATCTATATATCTATATATATATATATATATATATATATATATATATAATGCCAGAAATACGTTTTTAAAGGAAAAAAAATTACGGACAATACATTACATCGCCTATTTAGATTGATATTTCGTAAAACAAAACAAACCAAACTAAACATCCCTCTCGACGTCGATTTTGTGTATTTAAAAATTAGTCGAGCAGACGTCTTTTCCACAGGAACATAGTTTAGAATCATATCACATGACAACTTCGGATTGTTGAGGTTTTTGAAAATTCGACTTAATAATTGTTTTGTTCTCTACACTCATGCCAGGGATTGAAGTCACTTTTTAGATCAATCAACGAACAATTTTATCCCTTTAGCCATTTGACCTTGGGGACTAAATCAAGATTTCAGCTCAAAATTCCAACAAATATCACATGAAGAATGCCGGAGCCTACAACGACCGAAACTTCGTGAATGTCACAGTAAAGATGATGACAAAAGTCCGAACAATGTAAATAGTTACAATGCCTCATCTCAGAAATATAGTCAGATCCTGACGAAGGCCGGAGCGTACAACACCCGAAACTTCGTGAATGTGACAGTAAAAATGACGACACAGTCCGATCAATGTAAATAGTTAGAATACCTCATCTCAGAAATATAGACAGATCCTGAAAAATGCTGTAGCGTACAACACTCGAAACGTCGTGAATGTGATAGTAAAAATGACGACAGAGTCCGATCAATGTAAATAGTTACAATGCTTCATCTCAGGAATAGAGACATATCCTGACGAAGGCCGGAGTGTACAACTGCCGAAACGTCGTGAATGTGACAGTAAAGATGAGTACAATATAAACAGTGTAAATACGCAATTGTTCTACTGTTAATCCATTTATGCGTCGGGTGATTTTTTTTTTAAATGGATGAAAGTTTCAACAGAATTTTGGGTTCTAATATGGTATAATATCTACCGAGGCATTCGCAACCTGTCGAAAATAAAAAGGCACTCATTATTGCTTTAAATGCACATGAAAAATGATGATCTATTTACTGTTTTTTTAAATGACATCAAATTAGTTTACAAACATTAAAATCACTATTTTTGTATATATCGTAGAGCTAGCACCCCTTCAGCACTTTACCAGATGATCTGACTCATAGACTGAAATAGTCCATGATTAAGGATTCCAACAGTTGATTAATAAGTGGATACTAAGCTATTATTAAATTATTAAATTTAAAAGGTGGTACTATAGTATGAAAATGCACTCATTGTTGCTGGAAAATGCACAGGAAAAATGATCTTTTTACTGTTTTTCAAATGACATCAAATCAGTTTAAAAAAATTAGAATCATTATTTGATGATTTTTTTTGTAAAAAAATTGTTAATAATTTAATTGTACATTTAAGATTTAACAAATTCAGATTTACAAAGTTTGCCATAAGACCGACAATCAACCAAAAAGAAAAAAGAAAAAAATGAACCCCCCCCCACAAAAAAAAACGCAAAATAATCTATCGTCTGCAACTGTCTTTAAAAAAAAACAACAAAAAAAAACAAATATGACAATAATCTCCATCCGGCAGAAAGGTGTCTGATCGGGATATTAGATCATTTGCGGACCGAGGAAACACCTTTCAATTGTTGCAATATATTTTCATGGTAAAATCTCGTAACAAAAAACAAAACACTATGAAAGACTGAAAATACATTTGTCATAGTAAAAATACCAGCAATACATTTTAATATAAAAAAAAGAATCAACGATACATATTTATATCAGGCTGGTGCAAAAATAATATCGTTTTTTGACGTATTTTTTTACCTCAAAAAACGATATTATTTTTGCACCAACCTAATAGTAAAATGACCAACAATACATTTTTTCTGCAGCTGAAGGCATAAAATTGTGTTCAGATTATTTAGATTTCGGCATTAAATAATCCACAGAGGTTGATATGACGTCAAACAAAAAAAAACAACAAACAACCAACTAAAAACGCAACAAAATAAATATAAAATAACGAATCAAAAAAAAACTTTAAAGAGAATTAATTCCAGAAAATCTGTAGAAAAATTTTTTCTATAAACTTTTCTTTTCTTGTAACAAATATATCTTTGTATATATATATATTTTATCGGACAGATAATGTTTGGTACATCCTTTTCAAAATGCAAAGCTTGTTGTAGGCTAACATACACTAAAGTTATGTCATTCACTTTTTAAGGAATTTTTTGAGAATCCTATAGAAAAAGATCATCTTAGGCTTCACTGTATGTACTAATATGTACATATTACCTGAGAAAATGAGGAGGAAGAAAAGAACTCCCTAATTACATTAACTAACTAAAAGAGAGCTCTATAACCTGACGAAGCAGAGACCTGTTTTTAATTCAGGGTTTTGCCTTCTCCTAAACTGGTTGCCACACAAGGCTTTAGAACCTAGTCTGTCTTGGTATTTACCCGTAGCTGGGGGGAGGATTCATTCCTTTCCCGAGGTATGCAATGGATCCGACTGGAATTCGAACTCGGCTCTCCGATTCCTCAATTCAAGCCACAATACATTACTCAAACTGTGATTCCAAGAGACTGACGCATCTCACAGATATTTTTTCGCTGTTACAGAAAAAGTTACAGCTTGAGGGGGTTCATCTGGTTTTACCCGTCGCAAACATATATGTTTGACAGAGATAAATTTTTATTGCATTCCATCAGCTTTCGATGAACGAGATTGCCATCTATGAATCACTGGATGACCATATACCCGGGAGAAAATTAATTATCGCTTCGTTCACCTGGAACACATCAAGAAACGTGAATCAAGAATTGTGTTAGGCAGAAACTCGTAGAATAGGTGAATTAACATTGAATTTGGTATTATTGTAAGGCAAGATAACCTTGGAAAAAAAGCAATTTCCTTTCCCTTCTGCTTCTTAAGAAATTCTATAATTTTATATCTCTCCTAAACCCTCTTCCGCTATCTTTTTACACAAGCTTGTTCTTCTTTGTACCGTGTCCATTCAGGGAGTTGATGATCATGGCTCTCCACAATTTCCTGATCTTGTAGCTCTAATAAATTATGTCCTTTTGTTATCTCTTCTAAACCCTCATCTATCATGTATTTACTCAAGCTTGTTTTACGTAATGTGTACGTTCAGAACGTTAGTGCTCATGACTCTCCACAATATCTTGTACTTTTTGGCTCTTAAATTTTGTTTACTTGTAATCTCTCCTAAACACATTTTTGACATCCATTTACTCAAGCTTGTTCGTCTATGTATAGTGTCCCCTCAGGAAGGTGATGATCATGGCTCTGTACAATTTTCTCTCCTTTGTAGATCTAATAAACTGTGTCCTTTTTATCTCTCCGAAACAATTTTCTAACATCAATTTACTCAAGCTTGTTCTTCAGGGAGTTGATGATCATGGCTCTCCACAATTTCCTAGCTTTTGTAGCTCTTATAAATTGTGTCCTTGTTATCTCTTCTAAAACATTTTCTGTCATCCATTTACTCAAGCTTGTTCTTCAGGGAGTTGATGATCATGGCTCTCCACAATTTCCTAGCTTTTGTAGCTCTTATAAATTGTGTCCTTTTTATCTCTTCTAAAACATTTTCTGTCATCCATTTACTCAAGCTTGTTCTTCTATGTACCGTGTCCCTTGAAGGCGTTGATGATCATAGCTCTCCACAATTTCCTGTCTTTTGTAGCTCTCTTAAATTGTGTCTTTTTGTTATCTTTCCTAAACCCTTATCTACCATCTATTTACTCAAGAGCGCTAAGCAGGTTTTGTATAGTTTCCCTCTGTCCCATTTGGATTAATCCCGTCTTGTGAGTATCACATTTTACAAGCCTACTTTTCTCATTACATACCCTAGAAATTTGAACTGTCTCTTTCTGATGTTATTTATGTCTTTTCTTAGCATTTTTCTAAAACTTTGCTCACATTTTCAATCCACATTATACTCAGCATCTTTCTGTAGAACCGCATTTCTATTGTCCCAAGCCTTTTCTTCACCTGAAAGGATATGGTCCACCATTCACTGAATTATAAGAGCACTGATATTACACACTAGTCCAGTCTACTTTTCTTTGTCCCAGATGAAATTTTCCTGTTTCTTAATAATTTGCTTAGCTTTTAAAAGACATTATCCATTTCTGCAAATTAATTGAAACAAAACGAATAATTCCATTATCATTTGCTTTCTCTTTGTAGTTTTCTAATGAAACATGACCCAGTGCACATGTTTTTACTTCCTATGTCCATTATACGAAGTCTTTTCTAGCAGTTTGACCACAGATTCTCGATTAGATTTAAATCAGGAGAGTACTTTGATTTGCTCACTGGTTAGGTTTGCCATTGTGTTCGTGCAGCGTTACAATTTTCTACGCTTCCTTGGAGTAACGTCCATCGCAGACAATGGTCGTAGGACAACTAATCCACAGACGATACAATAGTGTCTAGGCTTGATGAAAATCTGATGCAATCAAGGATGATTTCAATGTCAAACAAATTTCATCATACACCACGGAAATAGATTCCACTGGAAATGACTTAATCTGAGGAAAAAATAGAAATCGATTACACTCCAGTGAGTCTAAAACCGATCATATGGCGAAAGAAAGGAAACTAAACCGGTTGTTTCAATTAATTTGCACCAAGGGTGTATTTCTCTCTCCAATCGTGTCTCTGAATTTCCGTGTTGCACATTTGGTTCTCTCTTAAAATCCTTCAGTTTTTGTAATTGTTTGGTTTTGATATCTTCAATCTCTAACTAGCATGGTGGACTGTCCTTGTGCTAACAACCATGTTTTCTGTCTTTTTGCAATTCATATTTAATTCTTTCTTCTCGTTTACCTTAACTACATTCTGTAAGGGTTTTGAAGTTTCCTTTCTGTGTCCGCTATCAACACGTTGTCATCTGCATATTTTATGCTGGTAGAATTGTGGCTGCAAATAATGAATCCTGGTAGGATAACTACTCAGCACAGTCTTATGTTCATAAACAACCCAACATAAATAATTTTTTTTATCAAATTTAGGAATAAATGTATTGTATTAATTCCAATACAAAAAAAACGGTGACAATATTTGAAAATGAATAGACATATTTAAAAGAAAACAAAATTCATTGAGTATTTCTAACAATTCCTTCCTTATTCTCTCAGAATCGGCTCGCTGTATATGAATAAATCCGCTAAGAAGACGCACTTTTCTATATTTGTATATTCACTGAATTCATTTTCTATCAATATGTTGAAGGTCTGTTGTGAGTATAGGTTCTGTGTTATTTTAATATCCTTCCCAAATATGTCCAGGATACATAGCTGTTCAAATTGTTATTTGTGATGTGATTTCTCAAACGTTTTTGGATAATCTCTAAAATATATGTATACAGGTATCCCCTCAATTAATGCATGTTCGATTATGGCGCTAAAATATTTATTTATTTTTTTAAGCATTTTACCTCAAGCAAGGCGGGAGTGCCACTAGCACGCAAGGGGTTACAGAGAGTGATAGTAAGATTAAACAGTGATGTTTGAGGAAAGGATAAGGAGAAGAACGGGGATCTAGATCAAGGTATCAGATGTCGATTGACATTACATTTGACTATTTGAAGATTATCGCTATCCGGGAAGCAAGTAAGAGGAAGGGAGTTCCACTGTTGTGAAGGGCGAGAGAAGAAGCTGTTGGAGTAGAAGTGGTGGTTATATTTAACTGTTTTGACAGTGAAAGGGTGGGACCAAGATTCCAACCTAGTAGTGCGCTTAGATTCATGTAGCTAGATGACCAGTGTAAATAGCTCGTCAGAGCAGTGGCTATGAAATTATTTGTAGAAAAGACAGAGGGAAGCCATATCACGTCTGTGAGAAAGTGACTGGAGTCGAGATGCCAGATCAGGACATCAAAATTCAACTAGTGTATACATAATAAAAAATTACTGCGGCAAAACATTCTCAGTTTAACCAGATAATTGAAAATAAGATTTTTTCTTGTTAGCAAGGTACAATACATTCGTCGAGAGATTCCACTATGTACACACACGCACACACATATATGTTGGAGTATATGTGTGTGTGCGTGAACACAATCATCATTATATATATATAAGTGGACATTGAAGTCAACACTCAGAGGCGACAGATTGTTTCATGATAAATGCAATCATCAGGCCTGATCATCAGTAGTATGAAAATGGAAATATTTAGATCCTTTCGTATATCACATTGCCATTGTTGTATATTGCATTTATCATGTCTGTATGTTATTTTTGTTTTATGTGCCGTGTCCCTTCAGGACGTAGGCGATCATGGCTCTCCATTTTCCCCTCTCCCTTGTAACTATCAATAAGTTGCGTCCTTCTGTCATCTTCCCCAGACCACGTTCTGTCATCCACTTGCTTAAATTATTTGCTTTGTCTCTCTTCCTTCTATTATAGCTGTGAGTATCAGATTCTCCACGCCTTTCTTTCTCATTACGTGTCCCAAAAACTTCAGCTGCCTCTTTCTGACATTAAGTATAATCCTCCTCCTTTACATCCTTTCTCTTACCTCATCGTTGCTGACATGCTCGATCCATTATATCCTCAGCATCCTTCTCTTGAATCACATCTCCGACGGCTCGAGTCGCTTCTTCATCTTTGCGTAGACCATGAAACATTCGCTTCCGCAAAGCATGACAGATGTCACGTAACAGATCAGTACTCTTTGTTACCAAAGAAATCCTCCTACCACACATTGCTCTACCTAAAACTCCCAGATTAGATTATTTCTTGCTTCAAAGTTTTCATCTCATCCTCCTTTTTAATGTACTTTATTTTAAATAATCTATAAAACATAGATCGTTGTATTTCTAAGCCAATCTGTTATAAATGATTTCTCTCTGTATTCAACCATATAGTCATAATACTAAGTTGGGTTACGCAAAAGAGGGGTAGATAGGGTGGTGCGGAATGACTAAAGATAGCCCACTGGTTATTATCGCAAAAAGTAATCGACGTGCGAAGTTCATTTTCAGGCCTAGTCTTTTTCGTTCACTTCGCACTAATGTCCACGGAAAATGGAGGAAGGAATCTGTTACTCCAGCCCCAGTTCTACGCCAAAGAAGTTAAATGAGACTTTCTCGCAATGGAGAAAGAATTTTTTGCATTCAAAAAATTGGAAGAATCCATAAATATACCTTTCTTAATAAATCATTTGACGAAAATAAATATATGGAGCGCCATTATCACTTACATGTTGAACTGATGTACCTATTTTTTTAGAATATTTTTATGATATTTAATAATAGAATTTCAAACATCGAGGAACCCTAAGGCTCTTTCGACCTTAATGCAAGATTGTGACGATTCGCCTGATAGTGATGAATGCCTGAGCTAGTTCGACCGGATAATAATAAAATAAACCTCCAACGGAAGGACACAAAGGCAAGGGAAGAAAAAAGGACTATTGACTTTATGAAAAACATATTGACGTCTGCTAGAAAAACAGTCGAAGATAAAAGGCATAAAACTCAGTTATGTGTCATGCGTAATACACGCTTAGGCGATCATGTATCTTTCGATAAATGACTGACGAGGTGGATTTTTTCCCGCAGTAGGTTGCCATTTCTTTCTGTGGTAGACCAGTTGCCATTCAAGATTATAGAACCCGGTCTATCCTGCTCCATAGCTGGTGGTGGGAGAAGAATAGAATTCATAGTGTGATTTTACAAACGGATACTGAAAATCATATGGATAGGAGGAAGTTAGCAATGAGTAATTTCTAAAGAAAATGAGAAATAGAAAGAGAAGGGTCGGCTTAGAAAAATCCAATACTCACGGGATGTACTTAAGGTGTCGAAGAGCTGCCTGATAAGTAACAACAAGTCATTGCAATCGCCGTATATACTTATGCATAAACCGACTTCCGGAATATTACGCCCTCTTTGGGTACATCGAGGCGTGTAATGGTTAACAAGCTTGTCTCGCTAGAACAATTACGACTGAGTAGTGAGTTCGATGCTCACTGTGTGGCCTCTAATTTCGGCCTTGTGCCACATCTTAACTGTCTGGTTACCTCGAGGGTGTATAATTGTTAAGGTTATGAGGACCTACCTTCATGGACAAAATAGACTCGTCTTTGATTATATTATGCCTCGCAAGAGGACTTAGACAGTGGACGAGTTGACTACTCTACTTAGCCATCAGACGGACGTGCAACACTTCTATATTCGTTCTTTTTGTTAATAATACGTTTTCACTGAATTGCTGAGTTCGAGTTTTCTTTCGGACCTCTTCCGGGCCCACAAGAGTTAGCAAGCTTGTCTCACGAGAACAATTACTACTTAGTAGTGAGATCGATCGGGTGCTTCCTACTTTCAGCCTTATGCCACATCTAAGCAACGCTTGGAGAATTACTATAGTTCGACCTATGATTTTTTGGCACGATTTTTAAACCCTCCAGACAAATGACTCTCTGTATATTGTCCAACCAGTCACCAAAAATGAATAATTTTAACCTCTTCAAACAATTACTTGTGTATATTGCGATGCCCTATTTTTTGGCGCAAAAAAAAAAAATGAACATGAAAAACATCGCTTTATACGCGTGTATATAAGGTGATGGTAGACATATTAATGAATAAAATGTAATTGCACTTTTTGGAAGAAGAAATTCAATATATATATATATATATATATATATATATATATATATATATATATATATAAAGTTGTAGACTCCGTATATGTTTGGTATCGAACGTTTTGGAAATAGACCGCCATATCCATATATATTCTGAAACTACCTTGTCCAGGGCACTTGGATAAGTATATTTCATTTGGATCAAAATGGCTCCAAGGGGCACAGATAAATTTCTATTTTTTTCCCTTTGATATAAATTAAATTTCAATTTGAACAACGGAAATACTCCTAGGGTACGTAGATATGTATATTTCATTTTGATTAAATGGGGTCCCTGGAGCAAAACCCCCAGCACCACAGAATTTTTTCCATTTGATTTAAATGAAATTTGAATTTGAACAAGAGAATGACTCTTAATAAAAATATAGGAGAAAGCCAGAAGATGGAGGTCACATCAGCAAAATCAAAACATCAGTTGAGCAAGAAATCACCAATGAATGTGTAATCAATAATCATATTTCGACATCAAATGACACATAAGTGGCTGGTATCATATAAAGCAAACCACTCCAAAAAACAAAACAGGCGGGGACGTTAAAGCCAACCTTAAGGCTTGGTTTATTTTGTTTATCGCATATCAACCTCAATCGGTTATTTAATGTCGACAAAATGTTTATTGCCGGTAATATTTTTCTTTTCAAACATGTATTGCCAGCAATATTTCTCCTTCAAAAAATCCATCTCCGGCAATATTTTTTTTTAAAAAAAAAATGTATAGCTGCTAGTTAGATTTTTCCCCAAAAATGTATTGTTGGTAATATTTTTTTTCAAAAATATATTTGCAGTATTCTTATTTTTTCTCCAAAATGTATTGCTGGTAATATTTTTTTCTTCACAAAATTTATTGCTGAAAATTTTTTCTAATTAGTATTTCTGATATAAAGACCTATTTTTACACTTTCATAGTGTTTTGACCCCAGGTTCTGTGTTAACCATTTACCCATAGCTGGGAACCCAACTGGCGTCACCACCCCGGGCCAGAACAGACCTGGAAACACTAGTAACCAAGAGGTGATTCCACGCTCCTCAAAACCTCCTGATCAGAGGCCTTGGGTGTATTTTATCGTCTTGCCTAGGACGCGGATGTAGTTTATCGTCATACCCAAGACAGGCCAAACTTAAGTCCCAGTTGAATCAAGGTAATAGCTGAAAGGTAAAAGGTATCTTAGAGCCTCAGTGGAATAGAATTGAACAAATAGGAAAGCAGTATAAGAAATATCGTATGGATTAATTAAACAGTTCATTATTTTTTTTCGAAATAAAGATAAATATTTTATTTGTATAGAATTTTAAAATAACTAAGGGGAGTAATCACTCATGAATTTACAAAGTTGATTTAATTTCCCTCCCTTCTATAAAGTGTGACACAAAATATATAAATACACGCACACGTGAACTATTATATAGTAGATAATTTCCGATCATAATTAATATTTAATGGAGTGGATGTCAAATTATCATGTTAGCCCGAAGATATCTGTTTCCTGACGAAATCTATTTCCGGCGGAAATATCAATTATCCATCCAATGAAGATTGTAATTACACTAATTGCCACTGTTATTTTTATTTAAATTGTTCCGCAAAGATATCACACACACACAGACACACACAGGTACAGAAAAGACGTGAAATTGATTATTGATGCCATATTTGAGCTAAAAACTGCGCAATCTACATTTTTCAACATTGAAAAGTTTCACTTCTCCTATGGACGTCACGGGGTTGGGGGAAGAGACTTATAATCCACCCTTCGCCCAGGGATGCAGCGTTGCAACCCATTGCATCTCTATTACTATCTGAAATTTTTATTTTAAATACTCTCTCTTCCCCTCAATTGCAGCTGATAGGACCGCCTTTTCAAACTCTTCCTCAGTCTTTTAAACTGGAGTAGAGCTCCATCCCTTGCTCCCGGTTTAGGATCGGGTTTCCTTCTAAAATCTTTCCTTGTCATTCACTCCCAGTAGCTCCTTGCGTCTTTGTGGCATTATCGCCTTGCGTGTTGGTGAAGTGATTGGTATAAATAAATTCAAATGTCAAATATTCAGAGTATTTCCGTTCTTTAATTCCACAAGTTCAGACCTTTACAGTTGGGACACACAATGTTACATCCGCAGACTTGAATCATTCTTATATCCGCTGTATTCCAATTGTAAGAAGAAATTTATACGGAAAGAGATTTAAAATTTGATAGGTTTACACTAAGCAAGAATTGAGATGACGTGAAACTAGCACTCGCATAATTGCCTTGTAATGTGTAAATTCTTGTATATATAAAACCATCCACACAGCCATAAAACATATATATTTTTTGTATTTTGTTTGTAGGTCTTGTAGATTGAGAGCTTCTTTTTAGAGGTCCCGCGAAAAAAAAAAAATTATTTATGGGATTTTAAGTTTTTGATATTCTTTAATTAATAATAATTTTGGTCTGGCTTTTAACATAAAGTTCTCCCTGGATGTATATACACCTATAAATTCCATATGGATTACCATATTGTATAATTACTATATATATATATATATATATATATATATATATATATATAAATGTGAACATTGAAGTCAACACTCAGAAGCGACAGGCTGTTTCAACAACCTGTAGCTTCTGAGTGTTGACTACAATGTTCACTTTTATATTTGCATACGCTCTGTGTCTGATATTGAGCACATTGTCCCATAAATATAGCATACCTTAAAAATATATATATATATATATATATATATATATATATATATATATATATATATATATATATATATATATATATATATATATATATATAATCCTAGTGAATCAGAAACTAACTACCAAGTTTTCGCTTAACGGATCTTCAGGGCGAACTGGCTGAAGAGGATAGGACAAAGCTGTATATTTATTTATAATCGGCACTAGTTAGTATATTGAACACTTTAAGCATTTTCTTTTTTTACTCTATTGTATTTTTTTTCTTTTCGCTGGGCATTGCGGTTTTCGGTGATTCTTTTCGACCAACTCAGGTGTTTTTAGTCTTTTCTTTTATTTTCCAAATTTTTCTCCCGGATACCAATTTGTTTAAATATGTCTATATTTCTGAGATGAGGTATTATGTACAGTATTTACATTATTCGGACTATTGTCCTGATCTTTGTCGCCACAAAGATGAGGACAATAGTCCGAATAATGTAAATATTGTTTAAAAATATTTTTTATTTGAAAATTGTACTATCCGTGTTTTTTATATATACCAGTCGAGTATAGGTATTAAAAAAATAAATATATAGTATTTTCTTTTATTTTCAAAATAATATTTGTATTTGCAAATTGTACTATCCGGGTTTTTTTTTTGTATATACCTGTCGAGTATATGTATTAAAATATATATATATATATATATATATATATATATATATATATATATATATATATATATATATATATATATATGTGTGTGTGTGTGTGTGTGTGTATGTGTGTGTGTGTGTGTATTTAAGCAGCATATTTTATTATGCCTTTTTTAGTTTTAATCCTTTCAAGTACACGAATTAATTAAAATAGTATGACATTATTCACAAATCTTATAATCAAACAAAAAAGAAGAAAATAGAGTTTGATTCAACTGCAAATGCAAACACATTGACACCCCCTCCTTCTTCGCGGGTTTACCTTAAAGTTGGGCTTAATAAGGGTTTTTTTTTTCCTTTTAACGCTTCAATAATCCTTCTCAAACAATCCTTGCATCAAGGATTGTTCGAATTCCAATGTAGGATGGAATCATAGGAAGAAACTATGACTTAAATGGCAAAAAAAAAAAAAAAAAAGAAAAGATTTTGGACCTAGTTTGTCTTCTTAACTGAAATAATCTAAAACAAACATTTACGCAAGAAAATTTGTGTATTATATATAATAGCAAATGGCATTGGATGAAAAAAGAGAGAGTTAGGGACGAAAACGTGCTTTTTCAACAGTTTTTAAAGGTTTTTCGTTATACGCGGTGATGCGAGTAGGACTAAAACCAAACTATATCTTAATTCTTGCATCAAAAAAAGCATACCCGCTCGGCCCGGTGGCTAGGATCAAAGTGTAGTATCTGCGCTTTGTGAGCTGCCGGGTCGGGTGTCTGTCGAACTCTCTGCTTGCAGAGAGGAACCCTAACGAAGCTCCGCCGAAGGGTAGGGTTTCGTTGGGCGAGGTTGATGGAACTGGCCCCCCTCGGGGGGTTTGGATGGTTATTTATTTTTGGCTGAGCCTACGGGCTCGGAGATACCCACATTAAAAAGGCCTTGTGCCACATTCAATCCTCGTGGGTGGATTGATAAATACCATCTTAATTCTTGCATGATGTCAAATTTTTGGCGAAATGCTGTGAAGAAAACCGGATTAAAAATAAGAAAGTTATTCAATTTTTTATTTTAAGTAGTACGGAAAATCCGATTTTTTACTATTTCTTTTTTCGTTTTGTTTTTGCAGTTTTTATTTGAAGCCAATGTTGCAGGAAAACTATGAAGCATTCTACATCTACCTCGTAACATGAATTATGTTTTGCATCAAGTGAAAAGAACATCAGCTCATCCAGTAAAAACTTTGTTCGCGTGTAACTTTGTTTTGGTTTTTGCAAAAATGCGTACACAGTGTTAATTTTTATCGACTTTTCTGCCAAAACATTGGAGCCCGGAGATTGAAAAGTTAGTCTTGAACTATCTTGGTAAATTTGCAAGATGTCTGTACAATTTCATCGAAATTGGTCGACAAATGTGGACGTACATAAATAGTATAAACTTATACACAGACACAAATAGGACAAACTCGGTTCATCGTTAATGGATAAGAAGCTTGTCCTGCTAGAACAATTACGATTGAGTAACGAATTTGATACTCACTCGGCCTTGTGCCACATCTAAGCTACGCTTTGAAAATCAATACATTGGGCACCTCCAGGCGGTGTAATGGTTAGCGTGCTTGTCTCGCTAGAACAATTACGATTGAGTAGGGAATTTGATCCTCACTGGGTGCCCACCCTACTTTCGGCCTTGACCTACATCTAAGCTACGATTGAAAAATCACTATACACAGACAGACACCTTCTGTTATATATATATATATATATATATATATATATATATGACAGACACCTTCTGTTATATATATATATATATATATATATATATATATATATATATATATATATATATATATCCTTGTGCAGGTATGCAGAAAATAGAAAAGAACACGTTGGGTGCATAATCCGGGGTTCCTTAGTATTTTTGTTTTTATTTTTAAGAAGACAGTGCTCCATACAGAAGTAGAGCTTATATTATAATAATATTTTTTGTTTAAAAATATGATTCCTTCGCTACATAAGAGTTCTCATGTTTCAAAAACGAGAGCCGAAATCATCCAAATAATTAATAAAATTAAGTTGGATTGAGGTGTTTAGTCCCGTTTCATCTTCAAGCGAAATTTTAGGAATAAGCTATCTCTCGGTTTACGTGTATTTTTACAGAATTTGTTATTGTGGGAGTGGCTAGACTATTTTCCTTCTTTAAGTGGTCAGGGAGTTAATTCTTATCAGTAGATTCATCATCCTCTGAGAGGTTTTGCTAAGGTTGGGTAGGGTATCCATTTCAAGGCTAATATTTACGATCATCTTTTAGTTGGTTCCCAGTGAAGGATATTTTTATGGCGCGCCTACAGTCGTTATGTGTCTGGAGAATTGTCTTTTATTATTGTCTATCTGATTATATATTTATTTATTTGTTTATTTAAGTGGGTGTTTAATATACAGATCGCTTTGCATTGAATTTCAGTTTGTTTTTTTTAGTTTTTTTGACGACGACAAAAAGGGTTTTTCCTATTTAAGGGTTTGGCTGAGCTTTTTAGAATTTTACTTAGCTATGTTTTTTTTTTTTTTTTGTTTATGCTAATTATCTAATGCGAAAGTCTGTTGATGTCGGCAAAAAACCGTTAACTCCTGCCTATGGTTTAATAATTATTAGATAATTAGCATAAAAAAAAAAAAAAAAAAAACATAGCTAAGTAAAATTCTAAAAAGCTCAGCCAAACCCTTAAATAGGAAAAACCCTTTTTGTCGTCGTCAAAAAAACTAAAAAAACAAACTGAAATTCAATGCAAAGCAATGTGTATATTAAACACCCACTTAAATAAACAAATAAATAAATAGATAATCAGATAGACAATAATAAAAGACAATTCTCCAGACACATAACGACTGTAGGCGCGCCATAAAAATATCCTTCACTGGGAACCAACTAAAGGATGACCGTAAATATTAGCCTTGAAATAGATACCCTACCCAACCTTAGCAAAACCTCTCAGAGGATGATGAATCTACTGATAAGAATTAACTCCCTGACCACTTAAAGAAGGAAAATAGTCTAGCCACTCCCACAATAACAAATTCTGTAAAAATACACGTAAACCGAGAGATAGCTTATTCCTAAAATTTCGCTTGAAGATGAAACGGGACTAAACACCTCAATCCAACTTAATTTTATTAATTATTTGGATGATTTCGGCTCTCGTTTTTGAAACATGAGAACTCTTATGTAGCGAAGGAATCATATTTTTAAACAAAAAATATTATTATATTATATATATATATATATATATATATATATATATATATATATATATCACTACGAACCTAAAGAGCTCGGCAAAGCTACCTCGGTTTCACCTACGTGGATCTTTAGGGTACGTCGGCCCTTACCCTGACGATCCGCCTAGGTGAAACCGAGGAAGTTTTGCCTGACTCTTTAGGTTCATTGTTATTAGGTTGGTGCAAAAATAATGACGTAATAATGTCGCTTTTTGACGTTAAAAAATACGTCAAAAAACTACATTATTGCGTCATTATTTTTGCACCAACCTAATAGATTTGCTCTACTTAGTGTATTGAGTATTTTGCTTAGTTATTTTTACTTTACTCCTGTCGGAGTTTTTTTTTTTTTCTTTGGACTCTGAGCTTGGATTATAGTCGATTGTTTTCGTTTGAATTACATGTTCTTTGTTCTTTCTTTTTTATTTCTTTATTTTTCTTTGGGTATTGGTTTCTTCATTTATAAGCCAAAACACCTAAAGTTTTTTTTTTTTCCGGACGAGTATACTTACTTATATTTACAAGATTATTATTCTAAAATTATATATATATATATATATATATATATATATATATATATATATATATATATATATATATATATATATGTTTCTATGCATGCGTACTGACATATTTTCATATATCTATCTATTTATTTCAGTCTGTTCATATATATCTATCTATCTGCCTGCCTCTCTAAATACGGCGCGTCTTGTTCCTTTGATTAGCACAACTAAAGAGTGTTATTGAACCTCATTGTTTGACCTGTACAAATTACGACATTTTATATACAAAAGCTGATACCCCTTAAAATCATTCAATCAATCATAGAGTTGGTAGCTGAGATGGTTGTCGTTTGTCCCCATCCTCTATCTATGTATGCATACAAATGGTAAACTTTCAAGATATTAGGTTGGTGCAAAAATAATGACGTAACAATGTCGTTTTTTGACGTTAAAAATACGTCAAAAACGACATTATTACGTCATTATTTTTGCACCCACCTAATATTCATAATTTTGGAATTGTTGGCCAAGTGCAAATTCTCCAATTCTTTGCTAGAACAGTTTTGAATTATATCAGTATTTATGGACAGAACAATCGACATTCTTTCAGATTACACAGCGAATAATAAGGCTTTGTGATCGGGCTACCAGTTGGAAATACTGACAGCTTGGCATGTTCAGTTGTTAAATGGAATCCTACTATATGTGTGTGTGTGTACATATTTGTATGTGAACACTTACAAGTACATTTATTTATATTTACACATTTGATCGCATTTATACATACATACATATATATATATATATATATATATATATATATATATATATATATATATATATATATATATATATATATATATATATATATAGGTATATAGGAGGCACGGTGGAGTAGTAGATAGCTAATATCCTTGGGAAATCCTCTTCTTCTCACCCCAGCTAAGGGTAAATTGCAGGACAGGTTGGGTTCTACTGCACAGCGATAAAATCAAGAAGTCAGCTCCCTGACAAATGGTGAGATTCAAACCCGGCTCTCATGGTAAGAATGTCAATGTTCGAATCACTGAAACATATACCTATATCTATCTATCTATATGTATGTATGTCTACCTGTCTGTCTATTTATCTATCTATCTATCTATCTATCTATCTATCTATCTATATGTGTATAGTGTGTATATATATATATATATATATATATATATATATATATATACATACACACACACATACACTATATATATATAGTGTATATATATATATATATATATATATATATATATATATATATATATATATATATATATATGTATGTAATAGTGTGTGTATACATATATAGTGTAAGTATATACATATATATATATATAGTGTTCATAAATATATATATATATATATATATATATATATATATATATCATTACATATTCTTAGGTGTTAATACCCTTGGGAAAGGTATGAATCCACTTCTTCTCTCCCCCACTATGGGTAAATAGCAGGACAGACCCGGTTCTATAGCCTTGGATGGCAACTGATTTACCGCAGAAAGATATGGCTACCTACTGCGGGAAAAAATATCTGCCTTGTCAGTCATGTATCAAAAGATACATCATCGCTTAAGAGTGTATCACGCATGGCATATAACTGACTGACTGGCCCTTAGGAAGGATATGAATCCTGTTATTCTCCCCCGCCCATCTATGGGCAAATAGCAGAACAGACTGGGTTCTATAGCCTTGAAAGGCAATTGGTCTACGGTAGAAAGCAATGGTAACGTATTGCGGGAAAATCAATAGATACATGATCTTCTGAGTGTGAAGCACGCATGACACATAACTATCTGATTTTGTTATGTGTTTCCTTTGTAAGCCATCTTCTTTTTTTTTTTTTTTGTTCTCTTCAAGACAAATCTTGTGTTCAAATGAATTGAAATCACCTCTAGAAAACGCCACTGATTTTGATAACAGAAATAATAGAACGTGAGCTATCGACATATTTCTCAGATTTGTTCAATATATTCATTTGTGCAAGAGATTGAAGGTTTGGATGTGATGAATCTTTGAGTGCCTTTTTGTCTGTCTTCTCGTCGACCTTTTTGTTTTTTGACTGTTATTGAAAAGCCTAATCAACCATCGTCACTGCTTCAAAAGTCGTTCTAACTTTTAAAAAAATGTATTTGAACATCCTCTTTGATATTGAACATATGACGTGATTGCTTGAAATTAAAAAAAATGCCGAAATTACGATTATAGTACAAAGTGTAATGATCTGATCAACACGGTTCCAATCAACTGACTATTGCAATAAAACTGTAAATAAACTCCGTCTTAATTGATAACACATTATTATTAGTAGTAGTAGTAGTACTAGTATTATTAGTTCTTTTGGTTTCTGGTGTATACTCATTTCTTTCCGGGTCGCGACCGGAGACCTAAGGTCAGAAATGGCATCATGACATTTTCCATTGAGAAGTTTTGAAAATAAAAAATAAAAATGCACTTGAGCTGTACTTGTGAGTACATTTTTTTGTATTTCTTTAAGCCATGGTCTGCAAGGGATTATTATAATTATAATAATAATTATTATTTTATTTCCTTTGATTTCTGGTGTGTACACATTTCTTTCTGGGTCCGGCTCAGAGACCTAAGTTTAGAAAAGGCATCATGATATATTCCACTAAAAAAAATATATTTTAAAAAGACAAAGCCCTTTGTAAGATGTATGCTGTACTCGTGAGAACATTTTTTTGTATTTCTTTAAGGCATGAGCTTCAAGAAATCCCTTCAATAAGTCTACTGATATCTTTTTCAACCAATCCGAGGGCTGCAACTACAGCAGAGATTATTGATGTTCCCATGTGTCACATATTTTAGATTTAGATTTCAAGGTCCTTGTATTTTGATAGCTTTTTGTAGATCTTCAAATATAAATTGTAGTCTGCAGGGACTGCCATATCAATAAGGAGGCACTTTTTTTTTCTTTTTTTTTTTTACGGTTTCTAATAATAATGTCTGGGCGGTTAGTTTTGATTTTTATGTCTGTGTGTATTGTGTATTCCCATAAAATTGTAACAGGTCCGGATTTCCGTAACTGGTCCTGGGTGGTATTCATACCATTTTCTTTCAGTTTCCCTCCCGTAGAAATTGTAAATTTTCCATTGCAGACATTAGCCACTTCTGTCATGCCGGGTTTTATATCAGTGGGTGCCAATACCGTGCAACCTGATACAAGATGTTCAACTATTATTATTATTATTTTTATTTTCTTTGCTTTCTGGCGTTTACACATTTCTTTCCGGGTCCCACCCAGAGACCTAATGTTAGAAATGGCATCATGACACTTTTCACTGACAAAAAAAAAAAAAAATAAATAAATAAATAAATAAAAATTACATAGATAAAGCCCTTCGTAAAGTGTGGGCTGTACTTGTCAGAACAATTTTTTGTATCTCCTTGAAGCATGGGCTTCCAGGAATCCCTGCAATTAGTCTACTTTCTACTGCAATCTTTTCCAACCAGTCCTAGGGCTCCAACTACAACAGGGATTGTTGATGTTCCCATATGCCACATTTTCGAGATTTCTATTTCAAGGTCTTATTATTATTATTATTATTATTATTATTATTATTATTATTATTATTATTATTATGTCCTTTGATTTAAACATATTTCCTCCCGAGTTCCACCCAGAGCCCTAAGGTCAGAAATGTTTTCATGACATTTTCCACTGATCCCTTTTTAACTAGCCCCACCCACACAGCAAAGGATGCGACTACGCATGCTCAAAGAAAAATGGACGCTAAGTATTTTACAATAATTATATTTTAATATTAGGTTGGTGCAAAAATAATGACGTTTATAATGTCGTTTTTGTGACGTATTTTTTAACATCAAAAAACGACATTATTACGTCATTATTTTTGCACCAACCTAATACATGTATTGCACTTATAAACACAAATCAAAAGAATATAAATGAAATTGGCTGGATTTTATACCGAAAACTTATAAAAAAAAATGGTTATAGTCCCTTACGTTTCCTTCGTGCGCGTGTGCCGTGCAGGGGGAGAAGAGGTGGATTCATCCATGAGCGTAAATGAATAGACTGAGCCCAGGTAAGTGTGTAATAGAATTCGTTCATTTATACAGGGTATTACTTCAGGTGTACATATGTACATTATAAAAGTTAAAAAATGATTTAGTATTTGTTGGGTAATCTTTTGCTTTAATAACGGCCTTTCAAAAACTGCACTCACTAAACCTCTGCCTTGAGTAGATCTTGCATCTTGCATTAGGTGAACAATAGTATGAAAGTATAACTCAATGATCTCTTTAATCCAGAGGGTAGCATGTTGAATCTTTCATGGCAATTCTCGTGGAAATATCTCTTACCTCCGAAAGTAACAAGCGACAGACTTTATTAGGCGACATGTTACTCGACGGAGTCCTTGACCTAAGCTGATCAACTTCAAGAGTTCATCCATTTCCCGTTTAACTGAAAATTTTGTTTGAATCACTGAGTCTTTTAAACATGCCTCTAACCATGACGCCAACTCTTCAATTCAGCGCTAACCAATGAAGGAAACAAATTATATTTTAAATAATCAAGTAGTAAATAAATACATAAAATTAAATTTATGCATTAAATGATTGAAAAAAAAGAAGAATATTCTGGAATATCTTTGATTAATTTGAATTAAAATTAAAATTAAAAAGGATTGGTATTTTAAATTAAAACGCATGCGCCAAGTGTCATGGCGGGAAAACTTATAGCGTTGAATTTCATGCAACTTCGCAATTTATAAAACCCAGTAGAAAGATAATACATTTCTTTCTGTCAGCGATGCTTGAGGGAAAAAAAACGCTAACATTTTATTTACGTTATCCATATAATTTTAGAGATAATTAATAATAATAATAATAATAATTTTTATTGTATATTAGTAGGCCTTTTGAACAATTAATAGCATAATCAGAATAATTTTAAAAATCGGAATTTTCAGTCAAGGCTGTGCTGTGTCCTTTCACAATGAAACCACAATTGAAAAAATCAAAGGCAAAATTTAATGCCTTGGTATTCTCAGCATCCTTTTGTGGAACCATATTCCTGTTTCTTTAAGTCTCTCCTTCATCTGTGAGGAGACTGCCCAGCATTCACTGCCATATTACAGCTTCCCCGTGCTCTTTCTATGAATATTTTTCTTAGTAACTCTCTACGGTAGCTAGACTTTATGAATATTAGCGCGTTAACAGATTGACAGAAAAGTCTCATCAGTTTACTTTTGAAATGGTTATATGTAACCGTAAGTTATATGTAAATATTTCTTCTCTCGCACATCTTGCTTGTGGATCTCTCTTTCGGCTTCTTGGTTCCCAGGTAAATTTGATCTTCAAAAATGTAAATGCAACATCAATCGCTATCTTCTGTCTTCTTAATTGTTCTTTTATTGATCTCTTTCGTTTATAGTGTCTTTTTTATATTCTCTAACACCCTGTAACCCCCCACCCTGCATCTTACTCTCTTTATTGGCTTCATCGGGGAGAAATTACTAAAAAAAAAATTAATTACATTGTAAATCATTATCTTCTGTTTTCTTAATTCCTATTCTTTTATTTTCTCTCGCCTTGAAAGTGTCTTTAAATTTCATATCGCTAACACACAGTAAACCCTTGCGTCATAGTGACTTTATTGTCTTGCTCTGAGTGAATTTATTATAAAAATAGTTTAGTAGTCTTTTTTTTTAATTTGTTTCTAACGATTATATCCTGTTTTTTAATACTTAGTTTGGTCGGGAGGATGGACAAATTCAATCTTACGGAAGGTACACACACACACACACACACACACACACACACACACACACATATATATATATATATATATATATATATATATATATATATATATATATATATATATAATGGTAAAAAATGTATATAAAACGGTTAAATTCATGACCTATTTTTTTTTTAAATATAGAATAGAAACTAAATATAAATTAGAGAGACCATGAACATTTCACGATTTTCCTATTCGAATTTTCTGATGAATTTCATTCTTTCGATGATGATTGAATATGCTAATGGCGAGTTCTATGACAATAAAATATTCGTAGAACTTCTCCTGCCGCAACGTTAAATATTGGAGCTTTTACAAATTTCACAAAATATTGTAATGACAATCATAAATTTGAAAGTCAGTCGTTATTTTAAGGAGGAGATACAAAGGAAAAGATCTGAAATTGATAACATTTTCCATTTACTTGAAATAGACGTTATATATATATATATATATATATATATATATATATATATATATATATATATATATATATATATATATATATATTAGGTTGGTGCAAAAATAATGACGAAATAATGTCGTTTTTTGACGTTAAAAATACGTCAAAGAACGACATTATGATATATATATGTGTGTGTGTGTATATATATATATATATATATATATATATTCCCTCCTTTTATTCTCATTGAAACCAAGTAGTCCACGTTTTCGTATTTACACTCAATCAAAACGGAATAGTCCATTATGCATGAAGTATTGCCAAGAGACATTAATCACTTTAATCTTTCTTTCTTTCTTTGTGCTTCTTCTTAGTGATTTACTTTCTTTGTTTTTCCCGTTCACTGCTTCCACGTCTGTTTCTTCTTTCTTTCTCTCTTTCCTTCTTTCTTTTTCTTTCTTTCTTTCTTTCTTTCTTTCTTTCTTTCTTTCTTTCTACTACTTCTTACTGATTTACTTTCTTTGTTTCCCGTTTATTGCTTACAACTATATTCTTCCTTCTTTCATTTTCTTTCTTTCTTTCTTTCTTTCTTTCTTTCTTTCTTTCTTTCTTTCTTTCTTTCTTTCTAGCCAAATCCCTGGCTCAAGAAGATTTTAAAATAATTCAGCAGACAATGTCATTTTGATTATGGTAACTGGATTTTTGGTGATTGTTTTAGTCTGTTGCCTTCCTTCCATACTGTACGTCTGAAAAAATGACACTTTCATTACAGGGTCATCTCAGTGGTGTCTGTGTCTTCGGACAGAGCGCAACTAAAAATGTTATTGAGAGGTGCCCGGTCACGTGAAACAGTTGCAATACCTATCTCATTGAACTAGCAATACAGATACCAGCGCTGCTGACAGTTGCGAAAGCTGAACTCTTCTGGGACCTGGCCCGGGTGTACGCGCTTTGGTTCCTAACATTAAACTGACCTTTTGTCACACGTTGCGAACCAGGGCCGACAAGAAGGTAGAATCATTACTCGGTCTTTTGGTCGAGATCAAAGTGTAGTATCTGTTCTTATCAGCTTAATCTTATTCTCTAACTCCACTTCTTTCTTTCTTTCTTTCTTTCTTTCTTTCTTACGTTTTCTCATTAAAACCAAGTAGTGCCTTCTCCACTATTTCCACACTATAAAAACGGATTAATCTATTTTTTAGGTATTGGCAAGGCGCAACGGTCGTTCAACCTAACGAAGGGGGATGAGCACAGTTATAATAGAATATTAATTACATTACAGTGTAACCCGGATATAAGAGAAACCCGAATATAAGGGAGATTTTCTTTGGTCCCAAATTAGAGCCTGTGTTAATGTATATATAATAGACCAAACCCTGATATAAGAGAAACCCGAATATAAGAGACTTCTTCTCAGGTCCCGACAACTCTCTTATATCCCGGTTACACTGTATTAAAACAAGAACATTATTTACTCATTCTGTCTATTAGACATTAAATTACTTCACTTAGCATCTTTCATAAATTACCTAGACTTTTTAGTCAGTCTGATGCATATTTATGAGCGTTTTTTGAATTTTAAAATTTGTTTATTAGACATTAAAAATATTAAAACATTAAAATTATTAGACATTAAAATTTGTCTATTAGACATTAAATTACTGCACTTAGCATCTTCCATAAATTACCTAGACTTATCAGTCAGTCTGAGGAATATTTATGAGCGTTTCTTTAAAATAAAACAAATGGAAAACTAAGAACAGTTTTACTTTTGTTTATGTATACTTGTTGCAAAATCAAATCTTTACCTTTCTCTTCATAATGTTTATCGGAGGACGAAACGCGTTGGCTAAGATAACTTTTCATTTTTTTTATCTTCTTGCTATCCGTCTTCCCTCATTATGTGTTCAAGAAATTTCAGCTGACTCTTTCAGTATCTGTCTATATTTCTTTGATGATGCCTTATGTATACTATCTACATTATTCAGATTTTTGTCACCATATTTATTAAACGTTTCAGTCGTTGTACGCTCCGGCCTTCTTCAGATGGTTGGAATGTCGAACTGAACCCTTTAGGACACAGGAGACAGTAGATAAAGGCGTTACTTAGATCCAGTGACAGGACCCAAAGAGTGAGAGTTCCATAGCCGGTTAAGTCAGTGGAGAACTTAGAGAGGGAAATTAACAGGAGATAACTGACAACTAACATGGCACGTGGAACTAGGACAGTCTACCCCAGTGAACGAAATAAAGGATTCAGTTGGTCATTCCAACCACCTGAAGAATGCCGGAGCGTACAACGGCCGAAACGTTGTAACACATATGGTGACAAAGACCAGGACAATAATCAGAATAATGTATGTAGTGTCTCTTTCAGATCTTAAATATAAACGTCGATTGGTTTCCATTTTCTTTAAAACTTCCCCGTTACTCACAGGTTTGGTAAAAGGCATTCTCAACTTACTTTTGTATAACTGTATTTCTGATGCGTCAAGTCTCTTCTTCATCTATGAAAGATTATCCTGCATTTATTTTCATATAAACGAACTGATATTACATAGCAGTTCAGCAGTAAATAAATCCGGTAATAATATATATCTATGTTAAACTTTTTTTTTTATGTATTCACATCGTCGTCGTCGTTTTGGACTGTCAGTTTAGAGAAAATCTTCTGCTTATGCTAAATGTAGAAGCTTTCTCGCGGTTGTAGATTTGAAACAGCAGAGGAAATGCACACTTTACGAAAATACGGAATCCAAAAAGTGGATAACAGTGGACAGATACTGGGTGTGCCGTCTTCGATGCCGACGTATATCTGCTGGTTCAATCTTGCTTCACTGGTTTGAACAGCGTATAAAAAAGATAATCCCCAGACAGTATTTATGTAATTCGTTGACATTTCAAATACTAGCAATTTATTTGAAATTGCAATTATTCGTATATCCTTTCCATGTAGATCAAGGTTTATTAACATTCTAGAAGTCTTAAAGTTCCATACTCTGCCTATCTGGCAAACAAGCAAGCTTTTTTTCTGAAACAGAAGATGCAATCTATATTTAAATCATTAATTGATTGATTTATTTGTTTACCTTCATAATCAACTCATTTATGTGTCATTTAATACCGATGTTTAATTTTCTTGGGTGCTTTGATGTAAGAAAATTACAATATATGTTGTTATGCTTCCACAGTTGAATACATGGTAGATGATACTCAGCTTTTGTGCATATACACGCTTGTGTGGACGTAATTACTAGCGGCAGTGTGTATTTTATGTTGTACAGTTGTTGAAGTTATATTTTGGAATACAGTTTGATTTATTGAAGTGATTGTAGGATGTTATATGGACTAATGTCAGGAAAGAGATATTAATGAGGGTTGTTTGATTTTGTTTCGTGGCACCCAAAATCCCACCCCAAAATCTAAATATTTTGTATATATATATATATATATATATATATATATATATATATATATATATATATACTATATGCGCGGTACTTATTAGAAAGCGCTCAATATCAGAGGTAGGGCTAACATATTTGGTTGGATTGATTTGAGTTTGTGACCCTGGATTTCACGCTTTTGCGATCGTTAAACAAACAATGGCAAAACGTGAAACCCACGGTCATAAATTTATATCAGTCCAACCATATATATATATATATATATATATATATATATATATATATATATATATATATATATATATATATATATATATAAGTGAACATAGAAGTCAACACTTAGAGGCGACAGTCTGTTTCATGCTATATGCAATCGTCAGGCCACATGTGCTGTTATTTTTCTCGGCTATTTATATATATACGGGTCAGTGGTGCATTGTGGGTAGTCTATTATGGCGGTTATTTTACCGGATGTCGTTTATTTATTTATTTGGGTTAAATTATTTTGCTTCTTTTTATTTTTTGTTTTTTATTTTATTTATTTATTTTTTAATCGGTGTTTTTATTAACGTTGTAAAAAAATTTTTATATCACTTATTTAATAGTTTTCTTTTCGTTTGAGAATTTAATTAAAGCTATTTATTCGATTTTGAGGTTGATTGTTGTAGTTTGTTCTAACTATTATTTTGGCAGGAACAGTTTTTAATTTATGTTTATTTGGGTTGATTATCTTTATTTGTCTTTTCTAACGGTAACTTTATCGGGATTGGTTTGTTTATTTATTTACTTGGATGAATTTAGGTCAATTTATTTTACTCGTATATTTACTCTTTTCGGTTTTTCGATTCTTAAGTAATGTAGTATTTATTTATTTATTTTTATTATTATTTTCATTTTTTTTTTTTTTACCCGGGATTGTAGCACCTGTTAGGTGCTACAATCCCGAGTGGTTCTGGTAAGAACAGCAGTCGGTTCACGCTCCACAAAACCTCCCATATCCCGATATTGCTGGATATAATTTTTCGTCATGCCCAGGTCGAAGAAATTATTAACCAATAATGATAAAATTAATTTAGTGAAGTGGACTCTCACCGTGTAACTTTCTCTTGTGCCGTACTTACAAAAATAGTAGTACAATACTAGCACTAGTAATGGACTGTTTACATTTTAATTTAATTTTTTTTTTTTTGTTGGCGAATAAAGGGACTAGATTGATTACGCACGTGGCAATTAGTTCAAGGATGGACTGTCTACCGGTGTTGTTCGTTTCTTTTCATTACCAATTTCGTTTTTTTTTTTTTTTTTTTTTAATTAGACGAATGGAGAAAACATAAATTAGGATAAAGATTAGTGAAGTTAAAACTTGGGGATTAACAAGTGATTAATTGCAATTTTTTATTTTCTTATTTTCGCTCGAGTTTATTCTCTCTGTCGATAAATTATTTTCCTTTCTTTTCTGAGATGAAATTTTTATAAATTTTTATTTTTAATTTTTGCATTCGAGATCTTGGGACAGTTTTTCGGACTTGAACATCTGCTATTTTCTTTATTTTCAATTTGTTTCTTTCGCTTCTCTTTCATTAATTGTTTATACTCTTCACTTTTTTTTTTCTCATGGGAATAATCGATCGAAATTCAGCCTTTTCATCCCTTCGATTCTTTGTTTTTAGTGCGTCTCTAAACATTAATAAACTTTCTCGTCCCCTTTCTTTAATGCTTTATCATTCATCAGTAAATATGTTAATCTTTTTCTAATTCTTTTTCTTTTTAATTTCTTTCATTGATACTTTATTTATTCCAGTCTTTCAGCCTTCTATATTTCATTCTTTCTTTTTCTTTGTCATTTCATTCGTCATTTTAAATTCGTCTTTACATATTACACGTTTTTAACGCCTTTATGCTTACTTTGTTTCGTTCTTTCATTTTTTTTTTATTTTTAAATTTTCTATGTTAATTTATATCATTGTTACTTTCGTTCTTGCTATTTTTCTTTATTTTTACTTCTTTCCTTTAAATTCTTCTGCAAATATCAACTCCTTTTTTTGTTCTCTTTATTTTCTTTCATTTTTGATTCTTTTATTCTTTTATTCTTTTTAATATGTACATTGATAGATCGTCAGTAAAACGCAACTCTTACTCTTTTTTTATGTCTTTCCTTTCTTCTGGGTTTATTTTATTTTCTCTTTCTTTTGTCTTTCTTTTATTATTTGGTTCTTTGCTTCTATCTTCCTTTTATCTTTCTATTTTCTCTTCTTTCTTTCTTGTCTTCTAGCCTTCGTTTCTTCTTTCTTTTCTTTTTTCTTTCATTTCAAATAATTTTCTTTTCCTTTTTTTCTTCTATCATTCTTTTCTTTTATATTCAGCGTCTTCTTTCTTTCTTCTCTTCTTTCTTTTCTTTTCTCTCTTTTTCTTTTGTCTCTTTTTCTTTTGTTTCTTCATTCTTTTCTTGTTCCCTTCTTTCCTTTTTCTTTTCTTCTATCCTTCGTCTCTTCTTTCTTTTTTCCTTCGTTTCTGCTTTCTATCTTTTCTTATATCATTCTTTTCTTTTTCTTTTATTCTATCGTTCCTTATTTCTTTTCGTCTTTCTTTCTTTTCTTATATCATTTTTTCTTCCTTCTTCCTTTTCTTCTTTCTTTTCTCCTATCTTATTTTTCTTCTTTCTTATTTTTCTTCCTTTGCAATTGATTAGTAAATGTTAAGATTTCTTTCATTTTCTTTATTTTTTTGCTTCATTCTTTTTCAGTAATATGATCAATTACCACATTTTAACTCCCTCTATATTTTCTTCGATCCCCTTTTTTTTCTTTAGTTCTTACTTTATTTCGATGGAATAAGTCAGTGAATTTATATTTTTATTTTTATTTACTTTGATTGGCATTTTTCTTTCATTCAATCTCCATCCCTCCCTCCCTCCCTCTCTCTCTCTCTCTCTCTCTCTCATTTTTTCCTCTCTCTCTCTTTCGCTTGTGTAATTTTGGTTTAATTTTCCCAACTTTTTATTTTATTTACTTATTCATAATTTGTTAGTTTCACTTTCACTTTTATTTTGTTGTTTTATGATGGACCTTTATTTCGTTTTTTTTTTTCATCTATATTCTTTCTTTCTATTTATCCTTCTTTCTTTATTTTCATCCTTCAAATTGTTTGCTTTCTTAACACTACCACAATTTCCTCTTTCTTTCTTTCTTTCTTTCTTTCTTTCTTTCTTTCTTTCGTTAATTATTCATTTCACTTTGTTTTATTAATACTACTGCAGTTCTTTCTTCTCCCCCTCTTTCTTTCTTTCTTTCTCTCTTTCTTTCTTTCTTTCTTTCTTTCTTTCTTTCTTTCTTTCTTTCATTAATTATTCATTTCACTTTGCTTGTTTTATTAATACTACTGCAGTTCTTTCTTTCTCTCTCTCTTTGTTTCCTTCTTTCTTTCTTTCTTTCTTTCTTTTTCCCTATTATTTTCTTTCCTCATGTCCATCTCTCCCCCACTTAGTCTATTTTCTAATTTATGTAGTAATATTCACTCTTTTTTTTATTTTTGTCATATCTTTCTTTAGTCACCCGTCTACGCCGGCGAGAAAATTTATCAGCTTTTTTTCCTTTTGCACGTCTTCTCAGAAAACAATAACAAAAAAAAAAAAAAAAAAAAAAAAACACAAAGAGGAAAGTCCATAAAGTTTTTTTTTTTCATTTCTTCTTCCTTTAGCACACAACTAATCATGCCAATTACTCTGTCGGCGTTTATGGCACTTTAGGATTACAGATTTAGTAACATTGTTGAAAATGGGTGCTTCAAAAACACAGAACAAAAAAACGTATAATTAAACATACCTTATTGTATGCCAGGAAATGTTTTATGGCACCAATCGATCGATTAGAAAAAAAATGAGGATTTATTCTAACAAAGAACTTCAAAATTACCGTTTCTAAACTTATTCCTCCTTAAGTGCTATGTCAGTTCCGTACGATTGCAAACATGGTTCACCCCCACTTCCTTTTTATAATGTATAACACAGGCCTTCTTTTTGGGTTCGATATGTAAGGAGGACATCTTTGTCTATATCTTTATTGGTATACTAACACCTATACCCAGCTGGTCGATCACAAAAAGCGTTCAATTAGAAAGGAGCAAAAACAGCATCATGTTTAGATGTAACAGAGTCTATCTTCTTCAATTACTTTAAAGTATTTTCATTAAAAACATTTTGAATTAATGCAGTTAATAATATAAAAAAGTAGTCTGTATTTATTCAGTCGAAGTTAGCCGAGGACATGAAGAGGTAAAAGAGGCAACATGAAGACCCATTTCAGACCACAATTATTTTCGAGGTTTCGAAATTCAATTTGTCAGTGTGCTACCAAGGATGTAAAAGAGGATAGATTTATAAAGCAATTGTTGAGTTTGGTGAAAATTGGTTGAAAGATCAACGAAAAATAAGAAAGAAACCAGTAAAAATCGACATTTTTCGCTATTTACGCGGCTTACACTATAATGGGTCGGTTTATTTATCAAGTTAAATGACTGTTAAACAATCAACTTATTGTTGGCTACAATTGAGTGAAGTTTTAATTAGATTGCTTGAAAATTGAGGGAGTTTTTAATTTAAAATTTGTGTTGAAATCGAATTGTGTTGAAATCGATTTTTCGTTTTTCACGGTTTTTTCCTAAACGATGTGCCATACAAATAAAAATAAGGTGTCGCTGAGCTCGTCATGGTGTAAACAAACTACATAGCGAATTTGAAAGTGATCGGAGGAAAAAAATGTTGAATTTTATCAATTTTTGATCGGCTTTATCGATTATTGATTTTAAAAAAAATATCGAATTTTTTTACGCAAAGAACCTATCACTTACATTAACAATGTATGTGTCAAGTTTGGTCAAAATCGGCTGGACAGATCTCACAGAAAGACAGACATACTCTGTTTTATATATATATATATATATATATATATATATATATATATAGAGAGAGAGAGAGAGAGAGAGATTACTTAGGTTAGTGTTTTGTTATTATTTTCTTTTTCCTCTCAGGTTTTTCTCTTTCTTCTGTAGTTCCAACGTGTTTACTGATAGAAATGATTGTTCGCTTAGAACTGATCAATATCACTGCTACTATCTTAAAATAATTCTATTCACAGTACAAGTAATAAGAATAAACAAGAAAAAAATAACAAGAAAAAAAATAGATCATCTAGTCTATGTCTGTTCAGATTCGTCCTAAACATTATACAAAGACGGAAAGAATCTAGAGCATCCGACCACTGGGCCATCTGTAAGTACTCTAACAAATTATATCAAAGTCAGTACTACGCAAAATCTTTTGGGACCGCTTTGCGTGACGTAGATATTGTTCTCTGGCTTAAATCTTATGTTTCCTGGTTAGTGCTTTACCATTATCTGTTTGGTTCTGTTTGATTTATTTTACAGCATAGCAATCTCAATGAGCTATTTAATGCCCACAAGATTTTTATTGCTGGTAATATTTTTTCTTCAAAAATGTATTGTTGAAAATAATGCATTGCTGTTAATAATTTTTCATCAAAAAATTATTGCTGGTATTGAAATCTATTTTTGCATTTTCATAGTGTTTGGGGGATAACTATTTGCCAAAAGCTGGGACCCTAGTAAGTGCTACCACCCCGGGTCAGGGTAGACATGGGAACAACAGCAATTAAGAGGTGTTTCCAAGCTCTTCAAACCTGTTGATCAGAGGCTTATTTGTCATCTTAGTCAGGACGCGGATGTAGTTTATCGTCATACTCAAGACGCCCATTGATAGGGGATCTGACCCAATTGTAGAGGTGCAGTCGGTGCATTCTACAGCTCCAGCCGACATGGCGGCCATTATCTGTCTTTACTTTCAGTATAGCCTCTTTCTTCTATAGCGTCGAGTTAGTTTATGGGAGGAGGACATTTTTAAGTATGATCAGGCAGCTGGTGCCGATGAAATTCGTCGGTACTTTCTTTTTCTTCTTTATGTGAATTATCCACTCTTGACGTAGGTGATCATGCGTCTCCACATCTTCATGTTATTTGCAGCTGTTAAGAAATTTTGTCTTTTATTTCTTGTAACCACTGTCCGCCATATATCTATTAAACTCGCTAAGTATGTTATGCGTCATTTTCCCTCTTTTTCTCTTTCATACATTCAATCTATCCCGTGAGTATCAGATTCTCTAAGTCTTCTTTCATCATTATGTGACCCAGAAAGATCAACTAACTTTTCCTGATGTCAAGTATAAGTTTCCTTTTCGTCATTGCTCATACGCTCGGTTCTTCATATACTCAGCTTCCTTCTGTAGAACCACATTTCTGTTGCTTCATGTCTCTTCTTCATCTGTGAGAAGATTGTACAGCATTCACTGCAATCTATATAACCACATTGCTTTTGATTCAAGTCACTTCTTCACCTGTTAGAAGATTGTACAGCATTCACTTCCATCTGCATAAGCACATTTCTTTTGCTTCAAGACAATTCTTCATCTGTGAGGAGATTGTACAGCATTCACTTCCATCTGTATAACCAAATTTCTTTTGCTTCAAGTCATTTCTTCATCTGTGAGAAGATTGTACAGCATTCACTTCCATCTGTATAACCACGTTTCTTTTGCTTCAAGTCATTTCTTCATCTGTGAGAAGATTGTACAGCATTCACTTCCATCTGTATAACCACATTTCTTTTGCTTCAAGTCACTTCTTCACCTGTGAGAAGATTGTACAGCATTCACTTCCATCTGTATAAACACATTTATTTTGCTTCAAGTCACTTCTTCATCTGTGAGAAGATTGTACAGCATTCACTTCCATCTGTATAACAACATTTCTGTTGCTTCAAGTCTCTTCTTCATCTGTGAGAAGATTGTACAGCATTCACTTCCATCTGCATAAGCACATTTCTTTTGCTTCAAGACAATTCTTCATCTGTGAGGAGATTGTACAGCATTCACTTCCATCTGTATAACCACATTTCTTTTGCTTCAAGTCATTTCTTCATCTGTGAGGAGATTGTACAGCATTCACTTCCATCTGTATAACCATATTTCTTTTGCTTCAAGTCACTTCTTCACCTGTGAGAAGATTGTACAGCATTCACTTCCATATGTATAAACACATTTATTTTGCTTCAAGTCACTTCTTCATCTGTGAGGAGATTGTACAGCATTCACTTCCATCTGTATAACCATATTTCTTTTACTTCAAGTCACTTCTTCACCTGTGAGAAGATTGTACAGCATTCACTTCTATCTGTATAACCACATTTCTTTTGCTTCAAGTCATTTCTTCAACTGTGAGAAGATTGTACAGCATTTACTTCTATCTGTATAACCACTTCTTTTGCTTCAAGTCATTTCTTCACCTGTGAGAAGATTGTACAGCATTCACTTCCATCTGTATACCCTCATTTCTTTTGCTTCAAGTCATTTTTTCATCTGTCAGAAGATTGTACAACATTCACTTATATCTATATAACCACATTTCTGGCATATAGGAGGAGGGCAGATATCATGTAACAGTTTAGTACTTATTTCTTTGTTTCTAGTGATGTTTTTCTATTTCTTATTACTTTGGTTAGCTTTTGAAAAGCATCTTTGGATATCCCAATACGGCTTCGGATTTCAAAGCCACCGCACTTTATTCGCATTTTTGTCTCGTGCTCTTGCTAATATCTATGCGTTCTGTCTTCTTACAGATAATGTTTAATCCTTTCTTCGCGCTTTATTTCACTGCTTAACAATTGTTCTTATAAATATAATTCACACATAGCGAACAACTTTATAAAATTGATGTGCTCTTAGTTTCTTTTATTTTGTCTTTATTTTTTACAATTATGTTCAGTAAGGAATGTCATGAAGCCATCCTGACCTCAGGTCACTAGTTCAGATCCATAAGAAAATGTTTATACAAAAGAACACAAAAAAACAAATAATATTAATAACACTAATAATGATAATAATAATAATAGCGATGATAATTATAGTAATAACAATGAAGGTAATAATAATAATAATAATAATAATAATAATAATAATAATAATAATAATAATAATAATAAAAAAACGGTGTCAAAATACAAGGACCTTGAAATAGAAATCTCGAAAATGTGGCATATGGGAACATCAACAATCCCTGTTGTAGTTGGAGCCCTAGGTCTGGTTGGAAAAGATTGCAGTAGACTAATTGCAGGGATTCCTGGAAGCCCATGCCTCAAGGAGATACAAAAGATTGTTCTGACAAGTACAGCCCACACTCTACGAAGGGCTTTATCTATGTAATTTTTGTTTTATTTTATTTTATTTTTTTATTTTTTTATTTTTTTATTTTTTTTGTCAGTGAAAAGTGTCATGATGCCATTTCTAACCTTAGGTCCCTGGGTGGGAACCGGAAAGAAATGTGTAAACGCCAGAAAGCAAAGAAAATAAAAATAATAATAATAATAATGATGATAATAATAATAGCGATGATAATTATAGTAATAACAATGAAGGTAATAATAATAATAATAATACCCAATCTCGGTTACGGAGATAAGACCTGTAGCCATTTTATGAGACTACACAATACACACAGACAGAACAATCAAAGCTAATGGCTCTGAAATCGTTATTAAAAATCGCAAAGATGCCTCCTTATTAAAAGCCACAAAAAAATCCTCCTGCAAATTGCAATGTATCTTTGAAGATCTTCAACGAGCTATCAAAATACAAGGACCATGAAATCGAAATCTCAAACATGGGGCCATGAGAAAATCAAAAATGCTTATTGCAGTTGGAGCCCTCGGATTGGTTGGAAAAGATTCCAATAGACTCATTGAAGGGATTCCCAGTATCCCATGTCTTAAAGAAGTACAAAAGATTGTTCTCACGAGAACAGCCCACACCTTACGAAGGACATTATCAATGTAAAATATGTTTTTTTTTTAGCTTTTAGTTTTTTAATTAGTAAGGGCAAAATGTCATGATGCCATTGTTGATCTTAGGTCTCTCGGCGGACCCGGAAAGAAATATGACGCATCAAAAATCAAAAGAAATATAATAATAATAATAATAATAATAATAATAATAATAATAATAATAATAATAAGGTAAGAAGACATTGAAACTGACGATGGATATTTAAGGCATTATTTCCAAAAGGAAACAACGAGCTTACTATCTAACAATTTTGTGTAAATGGAAGACAGAATTGTGTATGGGTGTAGTAAAAATAAAAAACACTGCTACAAAGGACAGGAAATTTTGAAGAGTCTACTACGTCTACGCCGTGAAGGGACATAGAAGGAACATCAAAAGGACATAGAAGGAACGTTGAAAGTGCATAGAAGCAGTATAGAAGGCACAGAGAAAGAACGTAGAAAAGGCGTAGAAGGAACATAGAAGGGATATACAATGAACGTAGAAGGGGAATAGAAGGAACATAGAAGGAATGTAGTAGGGGAATAGAAGGAATATAGAAGCAAGATAGTAGGGACATAGAAGGAACGGAGAAGAAATATAGAAAGGGACATTGAAATAACATCGAAGGGACAGAGAAGTAACGTAAAACGGGCATAAAAGGAACATAGAAGGGACAGAGAAGGAACGTAGAACGTGCATAGAATGAACATAAAAGGGACATACAATGGACGTAGAAGGGTAATAAAAGGAACATACAAGAGACAAAAAAGTAACGTAGAAGGGGCATAGAAGGATCATAAAAGGGATATACAATGAACGTAGAAGGGTAATAGAAGGGACATAGAAGGAACGTAGAAGGAATATAGAAAGGGGTATAGAAGGAACAGAGAAGGGACAGAGAAGGGTAATAGAAGGAACATAGAAGGGACGTAAAAGGAATATAGAAAGGGGCATAGAAGGGACAGAGAAGGAACGTAGAATGGGCATAGAAGGAATATAAAAAGGGCATACAATGAACGTAGAAGGGCAATAGAAGGAACATAGAATAGACAGAAAAGTAACGTAGAAGGGGCATAGAAGGAACATAGAAGGGATATACAATGAACGTAGAAGGATAATAGAAGGGATATACAATGAACATAGAAGGATAATAGAAAGGACAGAGAAGGGACAGAGAAGGAACATAGAAGGGGGCATAGAAAAAACGGAGAAGGAATATAGAAAGGGGAATAGAAGGAACAGAGAAGGGACAGAGAAGGGTAATAGAAGGAACATAGAAAGGGCATAGAAGAAACATTGAAGTATACACAACCAGTGATATTGCCGATTCATTAACTAACATTTTTCTCTCATTGATAGTGCTTTCATTTATTTAACTTTAGTAGCAAAACATCCGAGAAAGAAAAGACAGAATGAATTAATTTTTAATTTAATTAACTAATTAATTAGTGACGAGAAAAAATAGGTGATGCGCAAAATAGGGAAAAAGTAAAATGCTAAGGCGAAAAAGTGAAAAGATTTCAATCGTCAACACAATGGAAGAAAATGATAGAAACTCTGAAGAGAAGAAGATGGTAAAGCGCGAAACAGAACAGGCGGGGAGGAAGAAGAAAATGAAGAGGAAAATAAAGACAAAGAGAAGAAAAATAAGAAATATGAAATGTGTACAAGAGTATAAGTCTAAAAAGACGGAAAGAAAGAACGAGAATGAATGAGAGAGGAGAAAATGAAATAAAGAAGAAAAGAAAGAAAAATCGACGGTTGAATGAAAAAGAAAGAAATAATGAATGAAAAATGATGAAAACTAAGATAAGGAAGTAAAGAAAGAAAGAATCAACGAATGAATGAAAAAGAAATAAAGAAAGAAATGAAGCGAAGGACAAAAGAAAGAAAGAATTAATGAATGAAAAAGAAAGAATTATTAATTTTTGGGAAGGGGAAGTTCAAAATAAACAGAAAAGTGGGCAATAATAATAATAATAACAATAATAAGAAGAAGAAGGGGGAGGAGGAGAAGAAGAAGAACAAGAAGAAGAAGAACAACAACAACAACAAGAACATAAGCAAGAAGAAGGAGAAAAAGAAGATGACGAAAAACTATAAAAATATGAAAAAGAAAAGAAGATAAATGAAAACGTGGATATCACTGGAGGAGGGAAAGTGTAAAATTAAAAGTAATAACAAAAGTAGATGTGAAACAAGAAAGATCGAAAGCAGGAAATAAATATAAAAAGAAAGGAAAAAACAAAGAAGCAAAGAAAGAAGAAGTTTATGACAGTTTAGGCAGAATGGTTGAAAAAGGAGCAAAAGTTATAGAAAATTTAGAAGAAGAAGAAGAGGAAGACGGAGAAGAATAGGAAGAAGAAGAAGAAGAAGAAGAAGAAGAAGAAGTAAGGAGGAGGAGAAGAAGAAAAAGAAGAAGGAGGAGGAGAAGAAAAAGAAGAAGACTGTCGAAATGAAACGATTTCAGGCCAATTCAACAGCCACACGAAGAAAATAAAAATAGGAAGAAAGAAAAAACGAACTGAAGAAAAACGAGATGAAGGTAAAGATTAAAAATTATTTTAAAATAGGAAAAAAAAAAAGAAAAAACTTTCATTTTATACGAAGAAAAAAGAAAACCATGGAAAGAGTAAGAATGTTAGACAGACCGGCAGCCCGAGAAACAATAGATACCAAAAATATGGCTATCTTTGTTTGAAGATCATTTTTCAATTTAACATTTAAATAAAACTTAAAACTACTACAACAAATATAAAAATCTTGATATTATGAAAATCGAACGCAAAAAGAAAAAAAATAGATAAAAAATAAAGCTAAACGAAAAATATGGATGCTTTTAATTTGCAAAAAAAGAACGAAGAAAAATCGAACAAAGATACAAATACAATTTTAATACTCCCGACATGCAATGCATTTACTGAGTTCCGGTTGGCTCTGGAGCAGAAGAATAGAAATTAATTCTGATGGAGACTCCATATGGCGAAGGTTGAAAAAAAAAATCAATAAAAATGAACTTTAAGAAAGTTTTCAAAAATACAGAAGAATTCACTTCTATAAAACCTTCTCTTCGGTAAATAAACGTTAGTGTCTATGAACAGCTCTGTGAGTGACAGGATGGTAAATTGTAAAAACGTTGGGTAATTTCTATTCTTTTCTTTAGAAAAACCAGAAGAAAATGTAAAAAAAAAAAAAAAAAAAATTTCGTAATTTTCATATGTCCAATACATATTGCTGACCGCATTCATTATTTGCTGTCGTTTTCTTTTCCCTGCTGTCGCAAATATGTGTACATAAGTTTGCAGATATGCATTAGATATTTTAAAGAGGCATGTATGAAGGTGTTGAGATAGGTTGGTATGCGAAAACGGTGATAGATAGATAGATAGATAATGTACAGGCAAAGATAGATAATGAACAGGCCAAATAAATAGATAATGAACAGGCCAAGATAGATAGATAGATAGATAGATAGATAGATAGATAGATAGAACATTTGCTTATATGAATTCGAGTGTCTAAAAGTTATTGTGTAGAAAATAAAGACGATAATAATGAATAGATAGATAAATAATGAACAGGCTAAGATATATATATATATATATATATATATATATATATATATATATATATATATATATATATATATAGATATGAACCGACTGAGATAGATAGATAGATAGATAGATAGATAGATAGATGGGCAATGAACAGGCCCAAATCCATCTGTCATTTTTATTCTGACACTCTCGCACTTCCAACCCGTTGAACTCCTTTCCGATTTTTTGCTTCCATGATAAGTACAGTCTTCAAAAATTTAAATGCAACGTTTATCGCCATTTTCTGCCATCTTGAAGCATGTTTCTTTTTCTGCTCTTTCCTCAATCGTCCCCCTTTTCAATCTTTTCATTAAGCTCTCACTCCCTGCAAGTAAAGTCGGCTGAAATAATTAATTAAGCAACAGCGATTTTATCCGGAGCAGTAACCTTCATAAGGGTGTTAATAGGTTTGGAAACTACTCGAACCGGGATAGAGATCTCAGAAAGTTAGTGCTTCGTGGGAGGGCAAAGTCAGTTCGGGGATTGCTCTTGTCGAGCAACGTGAAGTTAGAGACATAATTCATTGCAATAAAGTTTAGCCTTATCTGATGATGATGATGATGATGATGATGATGATGATGATGATGATGATACAACATTAGACCCATTCAGAAACGTAGACATTGACATTTTGTCTCTGTTTAGAATTTTGTTTGAGATTTATCAGAATTCGCAGGAAACAAGATTCTTGTTTTCAGCTTCGGATTGACTGGACTCGGCTGCCGGTTTCATTTTCAATAACTCCGACTGTTATATACACGGCAATTTTTCTGCTACATCGTCCCTTGTAATAAAAATGCTAACGGCGGTTTGGTAAGGTATATCACAAACAACTGTTAGATCTACTAAGTAACCTCGACATCTCTGGGAAAGAAAAATTTAAATCTGCATGGCACTTTACTCCAATTGGCTCATTCACTTGCTTAAACTCAACGTTGATTCTGATTCCGCAGAACTGGGTTGGGTGTGAAAAAGTATTTGTTGTTAACATTCTTTTTTTCATTCGGTTTTTCCAGTTACGAGTCCTTTTTTTAAAGCCGATCGTTTTGTGTTCATTTTGTTTAGTTCTTTTTTTGTAACAGATTTAATGTTTAGTATAGAGCTTAGAAAAAATTCGCAGTGTGAGATAGGCAAGAAGTAAGGCATGTAGCAACATCAGCACGGCAAAGGGCACTCCTTTAAAGGCAAGGAAGGCCAAAAATATTTTAAGTCAAGTGATAGCGATTGCTGTATGAGTCGTACGATTTTTGAATCAAGCACGGGCAACGCGGGCCATGTTGCTAATATAGATATATAGTTGGAATGTCTTTAGATAGTGTGCTAAAAGAGCGGCAGCATCTATAAAGAGAAGATTGCTTACCAGCTGCTGACCAAGTTTCGATTGTGCTTTAAAACGTTGCTGATTGTATAGACCTCCACTTGTTGTGAATTCTAAATTGACTCCATAACTTAAGTCATGGAATGCTTTCTTAGAAGAAGAGTAAAGTGCATAGAGAAAAGGAGTATCAACACAACCTTGCTTTGTACCGTTGGAAACGAAAAAGGCGTGCGACTTCTTACATCCAGACCTTACAAAAACTTTCATTCCTTCGTGAATGGAGATTATAATATGGAGCATTTTTCTGGAACACCTAATTTTTACAAAACTTTCTGAAGAGCAGTTCGAGCTGCGGTATCAAAAGCCTTTGTGAAACTATAAATAAATCCGTGTGTGTGTGTGTGTTCTAGCGCAAAGCCACAAGTCATCATGGGCAAGGGCTTGAGTGTGATGGCTTTGTTCAAATTGTTGATCACACTAGACAACAACCTCTCTCACAGAAACTGTAAGGAAAGCCTACTAAGCAGAGTTGCAGTATAAACCACAGGTGGGCTCTGTGGGTATTGAATAACGCAACTATGCATCAGCAAGCGTCGGAAGTAGGAATTGGCTAGCCACCCTAGTAGACGGGTATCCTCGAATATGAGTGGCCAGCTATAAGTACGTGCACATATATATATATATATATATATATATATATATATATATATATATATATATATCATTAAAAATAATGATAAGATAATTGACATAGATCAAGGACCTGATGCTATCAGACTGGGGGGGTCGATCCCAACACCTTTGGAAAGTGACTGAAAACCATACAATGGGTTTGAGCCAAGCCTTGAGAGTGAAATTGTGTGGACGGAACCCTTGGGGGCTGTCGCTAGCTGTGCTAGCACAAAATCTGAAGTCATCGTGGCTGAGAGCTTGAGCGTGCTGGCCTTGTTCAAACTGTTAATCACGCTAGATAACACGCTCTTTCCTAGAAGCTGTAAAAAGTCTGTTCAGCATGGTTGAAGTATAAACACAGCTCGGCTCTGTGGATATTTAGCAAACACAAATTTGCCTAAATGAGCGTCTGCAAAAGGGATTCTCTGTCCTCCTTAGTATCCTCCATTATGAGTAGCCATATATATATATATATATATATATATATATATATATATATATATATATATATAATTGTGTATTTGAGCAACAATCCTTTTTATACTACTTTAATTAAAGTCGATTGAGAAGGTACTGCGATTAATCTTTTGTGTTCGTATAAGGTTTTTATTTTACAGATATTAAAATGTGATATATATATATATATATATATATATATATATATATATTGTCCGAATGTTCTCTCTGTATCCAAGCGTTTCGGCAATTCAATTATCCCTTATCAAGGATGATTTTTTTTTTTACATTTTTATTTTTATTTTAATATTTAAAAAAAAAATCCTTAATAATTACAAACCGCTTGGATATATAGAATATGCGAACAATTTTTTTTGTTCATTTTATGTCTAGAAAAGAAAAGACATCAAAAACTGATTAAAAAACATAATTGTAATACGTTGCGTCCAAATTTTTTTCTACCTGTATGCAATTTTTAAGCAGAGAAACACACTGTCGAACTATTGTTAAGGAAGGTGTGTTTTTGTTGTATTTTTATTTTCTTAAATTGTACCCTTCTCTAAGTGTTTATATTATTATTATTAATAATAATAATTCATCAACAATGTCGGAGGTCGATCGCAGTCGACATTACAGCGAAATTGTTGATTCAGAAAATTTTCGATGGCTGTACAGCATCTGCCAACCTAGTGCTAGAGACTGTCTTTCAGATCCGGTTTTAAATTTCGTTTAGATAATTTATTTTGAAAATGGTGCGCAGAAGACACCGTTGTAAGAATATTATTATCAATATAAATAAATATGAATAAAGTAATAATAATAATAATGATGATGAAAAAACGTTGTACAAAATAAATTAAATAAAAATAAAAATCATAAAATTACTCCCAGCATGCAACAAGAACGGTTCCTGCCGAAAAGACGTTAAATTCAATCTCTTCACCACGAACCTTAGTACGGGCAACACGTGTCCAGTTCCTCTCTGTGATATGGCTTACGGAGTTAATTTTTCCTTTTTATTACATCTACCATAAAACAACTGTAAGCTAAAAATGCGCAGGCCAAGCACACAAAAATATACATAAATTCTATGAAATTAACATACAATTTAAAATACACGTCTTGTTATTTGTGCACGTTTATTTCCTATCATTATGATTTTATCTCCGTGAACATGCAGTTAATTTCTGCTGCTATAAGCTGAGTGAACCCCAACACAGTGTCAATGTTTGTTTTAGCATGAACTTATCAAATCAAGTCCTCAACTTAAAACTTAAAAAAGCAACATTTTTAGCATAATCTAATTCTTTCTTGTTTAGCAAATGAAAAACAAAAAAAAATCACTCTTATATTCTTTAAATCAGCAAGGTATGCTTATTTTGGAAATACTTTCAATCTGCAAACTATTCTATATTTCTGTGACTCTAGCAATAAAAAATTATCAGCGAATACCATTTTTGAATGTTTCTTTTTTGTTTGTTTAGTTTGGATTTATTGACCCCAAAACTGAAAATGAAGTCGCGGAAGTAGCAAATGTCAGTAGGTACTCAGGGTATGTGATCTAATAAAAAAATATTTCAGATCTCGTGACTTCACAAATCGAAATATATTGTGGAAAAATGGCAGCCATATTCGTCAATTAAAAAATAACTTAAAGGTATTCAGAAAAAGCAAACCGTGTTCTAAAATTTAATAAAATGTACACTGACAATGAATGACCTTCTAGATTATCTGTCGTACAAAGATTTTATTGTTGGCATGTTCTCTGTTCTGAAATAATATAGAAATATATGGAAAACTTACGGATACAATAATTCGTCAAATACACAATACACATAGCAGCAAAAAACAAGAAGTCTTTATAGATCAGTAACGATTGATAATATGTTTAGTAATTACACGTTAGTTGGTGTCGATATAGTACATATGAAAAAATCTGATAAAATTGGAGAATATGTTATTCTAGCGAGCTACTGTGGAACTATATAAAAATGTTTGGAGAATAATACAAAAAAAACTTTTTTTTTTAATCCCACTCTCAGATAAGATAACTCATTGTATTAAGGATATAGGATTTTAAGTAATATCACACCGAAAAGAAGTACATGTTTGCCATTCAGTTAGATGAATCTACTGATATCAATAGTTTGGTTTGGTTTGGTTTGGCGTACGTCATATCAACTTCAATGGGTTACTTAATGCCGACAAGAGATTTTTATAGCTGGTAATAAAAGGTGTTGCAATAACTTGGACTGATTTTAAATGTGAATTACGTTTAAGCGTCTAATGATTTTCTTCTCAGATTTGGCGGACATTTGGACGATATTATTTTTCAAAGACAATTACTATGACTTAAACAACATGATCTAATAGAGAAATCAATAAAGTAATATCACACCTCAAAGAAGTATATGTTTGCCATTCAGTGGTTTGGTTTGGTTTGGTTTGGTTTGGTTTGGTTTCTTTTACGTCATATCAACTTCAATGGGTTATTTAATACCGACAGCATTTTTATTACTGGTAATATTAATAGAAACACACATATAACAACATTTCACAATTCTCACATACCTACACAGTTTATTTTTTTATATGTGAACTCTTTTAACAAACAAAGGAAACATATATTTCTCATTCAATATATTGTATTTTTAGATCAACTTGGAAAAAGAGACAAAGTAATCATGAAACCTGGAATATGAAAGAACAGTCATCTATATAAATGACAGTGAGATGCTAGATCTCTATCTATAAAAAGCAGGATGTGTGTGTGCGTGCGCGCACGCGCGTGTGTGTAATGAATGCAGGGTCGCAATTTTCAACGGATTTGCACCAAAATTTGCATGCACATGCTCCAAGTTAGTGGGAAGGCCAAGACCGACTTTGCATTTCCCAACTCCCATCGATAGTGGAAATAATCGATTTTTTCATGCTTCTGCAGCAGTTTTCGTGTAGTTTGCGGTCATTTCTACTGGCCAGAATGAGAGCAAATAGCTGGCTGCCACGAATAGGAAGGAAGATTCTATTGGCCAGAGTGAAAGCCAACAGTTGACTGACACGAGTGTTAACTAGCATGCGCGCATGCAAAAAAAAAAAATCGATACCTGCATTCGTCACAAGTGGGAAAAATTAAAATCGCCATGGCACTTTACTCTAATTGACGCGTTCGCTTGCTTAAACTCAACGTTGATTCTGATTCCGCATAACTATGTTTGGTGTGAAAAATTATTTGTTATTAACATTCTTTTTCATTCAGTTTTTGCAGTTACGAGTCCTTTTGTAAAGCTGATCGTTTTGTGTTCATTTTGTTTAGTTCTTTTTTTGTAACAGATTTAATGTTTAGTATAGAGCTTAGAAAAATTCGCAGTGTGAGATAGGCAAGAAGTAAGGCATGTAGCAACATCAGTACGGCAAAGGGCACTCCTTTAAAGGCAAGGAAGGCCAAAAATATTTTAAGTCAAGTGATAGCGATTGCTGTATGAGTCGTACGATTTTTGAATCAAGCACGGGTAACACCGAGTCATGCTGCTAGTTTTATATATTATGTATACGTTCATTCATTATAACGAATCAAAATTAAGCGGTTTTAATTTTGATATGTACACTTATTGCTCTTTGAACATTTTCCGAAAATAATTTTAAAATATTCTCAAATACTTACGATCATTTGATAGTCCACCGTTGTTAAAAATCCCTGTTTGAAGCCATTTCTGTGTTTGGGTACTTAAATTTATTTTCAAATCGTAAACAGGCGGCTTGTTCCCTGCAATTATTCCATATTATTCTACTATCTTTCCCAAATAATAGGGATTGAATAGCGGCTATCCAATCCCTATTGCAAACGTCTACCCAATTTCTCTCGTAAGTTTTGGGTCAACACGTGGTATGGTTTACTAACACTTTTCAAAAGTGCCGTACGATGGGCTCGACCCCTCCAGCCCAATAGCATCAGGAGTTCTCCTTCCTATATATATATATATATATATATATATATATATATATATATATATATATATATAAAATGAAAATTGAAGTCAACACTCAGATGCGACAGGATATTTCTTGCAGGACGCAATCGTCAGGCCACTGTTTCATGCTGGACGCAATCGTCAGACCACTGTTTCATGCTGGACGTAATCGTCAGCGGACTGACGATTGCGTCCAGCATTAAATAGCCTGTCGTCTCTGAGCGTTGACTTCAATTTTCACTTTTATATCTACATACGCTCTGTCTCTGATATTGAGCACTTTATCCCATAAATATAGCGCACCTTAAAACTATATATATATATATATATATATATATATATATATATATATATATATATATATATATATCTTTTTACATATATATATATATATATATATATATTGGATAGGATAAGAAGCAAATAAAGACGTGTCAAAATTTTTTGCTTTCATTTAAGCTTCAGCAGAAATTTTGGGGAGTATGATATGGAAAATAAACTTCTGGTACCTTCATTTGTGTGTTGTTTGATTTTCATTGGTCAGGTAAACCTCACGTGTCTTTCCCTTGTGGACGTAAGTTTTGTGCGTACACTTAGATTCTAGTGACTATTTGTGTTTCAGTCTGTGTCCATGTGTCTAATTCCTGAAAATAATTGTGAATTGCTAGTGGTACTTTAGATGTCTGTGTGTTTGTGTAGCAATTTTCTAGTTGACCAGGGAGTTGTTTGGTGCACAAATGTAAGGCTTAGCTTACATCGAACACATGTATGCGGATCTTAGATTCTTTAACTATGGGTTTTGTGGAATTTTGTGATGAAAAAAAGTGCGTAGGTCCTGTTTATCGATGGGAAAGACAAGATATTTTTTTCATGTTTATACATTCTTTTTATAGATACAAACATGTAAATAAAGGCTGTGTTTATAATAAACAGTATTAACAACATATACCGGCCTGAATGTCCGAGAAATTTTCATAGAAAATATGCGTCCTCCTAAAGGAATCGAACCTGTATCCTATACGGAACCGTCATGTAGCCTGACGTGCTTTTACCGATTGAACCACAGAAGAGCCTTTCGGTTAGCAAGATCGATTTGACTGTTTTTAAACCACAATTCTCCATGATTTTCTCTCATACATTCATATATGCTAGATGCGTATCCAAATGTAAACAATTTACGTGACATATTATGAAATGAACAAAGGTTTTTTTTATGTGTATGCGTTCTTTTTATAAATATAAAATATGTCTTAAATAATTGTCTGACTTTGTATATTTCATGTGTGACGGCACACACACACACACACACACACACACACACACACATATATATATATATATATGTATATATATATATATATATATATATATATATATATATATATATATATATACCAGTGGTCACTGAGGTCAACACTTTTATATTTACATATGCTTTATGACTGATATTGAACACATTTACACATAAATATAGTATATGTTACAATCGCCGAAATCCGATTCAGCTTTCTAGGGAAAGGTGTTTTAAAAACAGCGGCTACTACTGTTATTAAACATTACTCTTCAACTAAACGGAATTGAGTTCTCTGAGCCACTGGGGTATTTCGTATAGACAAAAGCTTTAAATTTCGCTTCTTTTCTGGCGTGCGACGATCGCCTAGAAGTAAGATATCTGACTGACTACCACGGCTTGAATCTTTAACCGGACATCTAGCCACATCGAGGAGCTGTGATACAGCGAAACAGTCTGCCTGTAGATATATAAATATATCAAATTATATATATAAGTGTATGATAATATATTAGGTTGGTGCAAATATATTGGCTTTTTTTGACGTTAAAAAATACGTCAAAAACGACAATATTTTCGCACCAACCTATATATATATATATATATATATATATATATATATATATATATATATATATATATGTGTGTGTGTGTGTGTTTGTGTGTGTGTTTGTGTGTGTGTTGTGTGTGTTTGTGTATGTGTGTATATATATATATATATATATATATATATATATATATATATATATATATATATATATATATATATAAGGAAATGGACAAAATCCAACAATTATTTTCCATTTTTATGTTTATATATTCTATTTTTACAGTATTAATAAGATTTACGGGCCGGAATATCCGACGCATATTTTCTATTAAAGTTTCTAGGACATTCAGGCCAGTAAATGTTGCTAATACTGTTTATTATAAATCATCGCATTTACTTAAATATTTGTATCTATAAAAAAGAATGTATAAACATACATTTATTTTACATTAAACATCATCACTTGATAAGACACCGAGGGTGTTGAAACAAAATGGCTATTTTTGTAGTGATTTTATAACATATTTATGTTATAAATTTTTTAAAAATAATTATAATATATATATATATATATATATATATATATATATATATATTATCTTAAACATATATATAATTTGATAAATTTAGCTGAAGTAAGGAGATAATACCTCTAAGACGCAAGCGGTTACTGGGCAGGAAAGAGAAAGAGAAGACGTTAGAAGGAAATGAGAGGCCAATCCTAAACAGGAAACACGTGATAAATCTTTACGCCAGCTCAAAAGATACGGGGGAAATGTCATATATATATATATATACATGTATGTATTTATGATAATGAAAGCTCAGACAGGATAATAGACTATAACAGAATAAAAAACAAAAGTAAAATTAAATTAAAAAAAAAAAAATATATTGCATTTTTTATTAGAGATAATTTTAAAAATTTCTTCGCTCTGTCAAGACGATAGACTGATAACGCAAAACATTTTGAATAGAAATTCAGAAAAAGAGTATAAAATTCGACCAGACTTTGCAAAACAAGAGATGCATTTAATAAAAACAAAAACCGAAGATAAAACAATAACAATTTGAATATGTTGACAATAATTCCACTCTTAGCAGAGAAAGAAAGAAAGTAACGAGGAATGAAATGATGAAAAAATTACTAAAAATAACAGAAGTCAAGTGCACCAAAAAATTCTCAAACTAAATAAAATCAATAAAAATTAATCTAAATTTCATTTAATGACATAACAAGTCAGAAATGCCAACAAAGTTATTAACAATTTAAATATCCAGTTATAAAAATATCACCGCTGAAATAGTAATTGAAAGTAAATTAGAGTTAAATGTTTTTTATAGCTTTGCAAGCGAAATAAAACCAAAATAAAATTTAAAAATAAGAAATAGTTTTAAAAATTACACAACAAATGAGGCAAAAAATTGTACAGAGAAGAAATTACAGGTTTATAACTTGCCTACATGTAACGAAATGTGTTGTACACTTCATTATATACTGAGCGGGCATGGTTTAAATTTTCCAGAATAGATGAGTAAAAGTTGTCTAAGTTGGGGAAAATAAAAGTTAACAGAGCTTAACTCTGCTTCGGGGTGGAAGCACTGTTGTTAATTGCTCGGAAGATTTGACTTAATTTTGTTTTCTCCTGGTTAAAGTGTTATTGTGCTTTGAGCTTATAAGGCGCCATTTAATAAAACGAAGCGGCTACTATTGTTAACCATTCATCTGTTTTCGAAGGGCATCTTTTTCGCAACTCTACGAATTGTTATCTAGGCATTCTAGGCATCTTTCCTATTTTGGAAGATAGACCTAGATCCGTATCCGCTGAAGATTAGCGGAATTCCCGACATTTCATTAGGTGCGAATGAAGTACGGGCTCTTACTCTCTCTGAAATTGAATCGGAAGAATTTGCCGAAATTACAATAAATGTATATGAAAGGAAATGATGAATATAAAGGCTTGCTGGAAACATTATTTTGAACACGTAATGAAAATATAGAATGTGCGTTGGAAAGCCCGTAATTAATGTCGTCTCGAAATGAGTACTCGGAGAGCAGGGTTCGAATCCCAGTCGGTTTAGTTACATTATTATTTACGTACAAATACCCATGGGAAATATATGCATCCACTTCTTCTCCCCTAGCTATGAATAAATAGCAGAACAGATTGGGTTCTCTATCCTTAAGGGGCAACCCGTCTAGGCTAAGAAAATTTGGAATTTATAAAACCTCGAACTATAGATAAATAACCGGACGGACTAGATTCTATAAACTTAGGGAGTAACCGTCTTAAGAAAAGAAAAAATATGAATTCAAAAGCTCCAACTATTAGTCGATAGCAGAACATCCTAAGCCATGGTTGGCGGCCAGATTGAGAGAATAACAACTCTGAATTTATATCCGGAGCAGTGTCCATAAAAGAGGTCCGATTTCATTTACAGTTTCGTGTGAACAAATCCAGCGATGTCAAGCTGTATTGGTATCTGCCTGTTCTCTTGGATAACTTTGTAAATATGACTTTTTTTTACTAGTATTCCCCATAATACAAAGCTGAAGAACAACTCCCCGTAGTGGGTCACCAAATGATGTTGATTTCAGGGAGTTCAAAGAGTGCGCCACAAGTGCGTGTCATGAGCATATATAGGAGAGGTAAAGGTTGATTCTCAGTTTTTCGTATCTACCTCTCTTTTTTGTACCTATATAATTATTTCCTTTAAAATTGTCAGACGAAACATTAACTCTGAAGATCTCCTGTTGGTTGCCTGATTGATTTAAATGAATCTTGTTGTTTTCACCCACCTGGTTAAAATATGATTGTGCTTTGCACTTAAAAAGGGGCCGTGTTAATAAAAGGAACCGGCTACTATTGTTAAACACGCATCTGTTCTGCTTCGTCACGAAAAACATCTTTTTCACAACCCTACCAATTGGTACCTGGGCTTTCTAGGCGACTTTCCAATATTAAAAAGATAGACCTAGACCCGTATCCGTCAACAATTAGCGGAATTTCCTAAAAAGTAAAATGCTATCAAAGGCAGAAAATGAAATTTTCATCTCAGCATTGGTAGAAACACGAAATTCTGATTTTTGCAAGAATGTATAATTACTCTCTAAGCTTGATGAAATCGATCATAAGCGAAAATGACATGTTCATCATTAATTCATCATAGCTTATGAAGGATTGAAATAAAGTTCAAATATATATATATATATATATATATATATACATATATATATATATATATATATATATATATATATATATATATATATATATATATATATATTAGCATCATTTTTCAACTTATTCAAAATGAACTTCCCCCTCTGTAACCTTCTAACTTTCTATCCTGGAGTAAAAAGTTTTCTCACATGTCTCACGTACGCTTTCACTTTCAAGTATTTTTCACTGCTCTTTGCACTGTCATAACTGAAACTCTTCTGTCAAGGTTCTAACATCTTACAGATTGAGTTGGATCTTTTCTAATTGATCTCCTTACCTCTAAGCTGAAATGATTATCCTTACCTCTAAGCTGAAATGGTTATCCCTCTTCCTGTTGTTGGGATGACAAAAAACGATGTTAACATGTTCTCTTTCTAGGTGATTAACAAAAATAGGAAGAGTTGGTTAGTTGGTAGATAACAATGTAAAAAAGAAAGAAAGGTTTGCTTGGTTGTGGGCTAGATTGGTAGATAGGTAAAAATGTAAAAAAAAGAAAGGAAAAACGAAGAGACAGATTAAAAGAAAGAAAGGAAGAAAAGAGAAAGAAAGAAAGAAAGGAGAAAGAAAAGTTTGCACGAAGGTAATAGGATAAAAGAAAGAAAGAAAGAAAGAAAGAAAGAAAGCATACAATGCTAACAGAGAAATTGAAAGCTGTATGAGAGAGAGAGAGAGAGAGAAAGAAAAAAGAAAGAAAGAAAGCATACAAAGCGGACAGAGAAAATGAAAGCTTTATAAGAAAGAAAGAAAGAAAGAAAGAAAGAAAGAAAGAAAGAAAGCCCAGTAGATAGCTAGCTAGGTAATTAGGTTGGTAGATAATAGTGTAGAAGAAAGAAAGAAAGGCCGGTACGTAGCTAGGTCGGTATCTATGTTCGTAGGTAGTAGTGTAAAAGAAAGAAAGAAAGAAGGAAAGAAACAAAGAAAGAAAGCCCAGTAGATAGCTAGGTAGGTATCTAGGTTGGTAGGTAATAGTGTAGAAGAAAGAAAGAAAGAAAGAAAGAAAGAAGGAAAGGAAAAAGAAAGCAAGCCCAGTAGATAGCTAGGTAGGTATCTAGGTTGGTAGGTAATAGTGTAGAAGAAAGAAAGAAACAAACAAAGAAACAAAGAAAGAAAGAAACAAAGAAACAAAGAAAGGAAAAAAGAAAGGAAGCCCAGTAGATAGCTAGGTAGGTATCTAGGTTGGTAGGTAATAGTGTAGAAGAAAGAAAGAAAGAAAGAAAGGAAAAAAGAAAGCAAGCCCAGTAGATAGCTAGGTAGGTATCTAGGTTGGTAGGTAATAGTGTAGAAGAAAGAAAGAAAGAAAGAAAGGAATAAAGAAAGCAAGCCCAGTAGATAGCTAGGTAGGTATCTAGGTTGGTAGGTAATAGTGTAGAAGAAAGAAAGCAAGGCCGGTACGTAGCTAAGTCGGCATCTAGGTTGGTAGGTAGTAGTGTAAAAGAAAGAAAGAAAGAAAGAAAGAAAGAAAGAAAGAAAGAAAGAAAGAAAGAAAGAAAGAGTAGGTTTTTGGGTAGGTATCAATATAAAAAAAAAGAAAGAAAGTGATTTTGGTTGGTGGGTAGAACTGTAAAAGAAGTGTTTCTTTTCCGCACATATCTCTCTTTCTTTCTTTCTTTTTTACTTTTCCGAATATTTCTTTCTTTCTTTTCCGAATATTTCTTTCTCTGTTTCTTTATTTCCTTCTTTCATTCTTTTCCGAATATTTCTTTCTTTCTTTCTTTCTTTCTTTCTTTCTTTCTTTTCCAAAGATTTATTTATTTCTTTTCCGAATATTTCCTTCTCCCTTCCTTCCTTCCTTCCTTCCTTTCTTTCTTTCTTTCTTTCTTTCTTTCTTTCTTTCTTTCTTTCTCCTGTCGGTTTCTTTTTTTGTTAGTCCTCGTTCGACTTGTTCTTGCTTCTCATTATTTCTGTCAGTCACTCACAATCACCCAGCCTCTCAATTTATCTTTCTCTCTATTTCGCTATATATATATATATATATATATATATATATATATATATATATATATATATATATATATATATATATATATGCATGTGTTAATATCTTTATAGTTACTTAATTATGCAATAACGATGTGTCACGATCCATCGTAATTATACGTATTGGCTTTTATTCTCCCACTCGTTTTAGTACTAAGGATAGATTCCTCTTTGACCTGTCCACCAGCCGAATGCTTTCGTCAAGTTGATGAAAGGTCACCACTTTTGAATGGAATCACGCTCTGCCCGTGGTTTAATGGGGCCTTGCTGGAGTGATCCATACCAATTAGTTAACAGTAAGTGTCGAGCAGCCATCGTCTTTTCTTAGCGGCGAATAACATATCAACACTGAAGTGGTCCGAGTTGACCGTGTCGTGTTTAATGACATTTTTTTTTCATCAGCAGATTACCCGAGGTTACCCTTTCGTTTCGTCGTCCAAGTTTCCTCCTCCCGTCTAGGACCTGGCGTTATTCTTCCGGTTTCTAACAAGCTCTGATCTTCTCCTTGTCATCCTACGACCTGGCCTTTTACAAGATAGCGAATAAAGTGAAATAACTTGAAAGATACATTTATCAACAAATTCAGTAATAAACCAGTAAAAATAAAGTGATTACAGTTTTTTTTTTCAGCTCATTCAATTTATGGCACATTTGAACTTCGTCCCTGAAAAAAAAAAATAAATAAATAAATAAAAAAAGGAGCGGCAAAAGGAACTTTTTTCCGTTGACACCGCTAATATTTTAATTCCATCAATCTTTTGACATTCTTTATTGTTTTAAAAAACGCTGATTTGGATTTTAATAAAAGTTAAACATATCAAAGTGAATTTATACCTTTTCTTTGTTTTTGAGAATTAACAGCAAACAAAAAAAAAGCAATTTTTATCTGAATTTCTGGGATGACGAGTTATTTACACGACTTACAAGGGTGCGATAGATAAATTGTCGTCTAAATTACATGAAAATTAAAGTGACATCACATTTTAACAGATATATTTATCAAGATTACACAAAAATATTTTGAAACACTAAAGAGTAAATTTCTTAAATAAAATCACCATTGGCTTCAACCACAGTCTCCAGACGACTTCAGAATCTCTTGCATCCCTACTGGACGGTCTCCTTCTGTAAGTTGGTGAATGCTGCCATAATCCTTGCCTTCAGTTCACCTTGGTATTACAAAAAGTCGTGTTGGTCTCTCTCGCTCTCTCAAGTGCACCCCACAAATAATCAAGGAATTTACTCTCCGAGGAGTTAGATCGAAAGATTTAAGGGGTGTTGGCGTAGAAATTATCTGTCATCCATCACTAGGGACTCCTACTTTTGTGGCATGATGCAGAGTCTTGTTACTAATTACAGAGTCTTCCAACAGCCACTCTCTTGACCCGGACACCGCTACCTACTCAAGTCGATATAGGCCTCCATGTTGAGCCTGGTGCTTTTTAAGAAGATGAATGAAGGCATAACGCCGACATCACTAGTGATCCCTCGAAACAAAATGATGTTGACTCGATATATCATCCAATTCTTTCTGAGTCCAGTGCACTGTCCTCAGATTGACACAGAAACAATCTGAAATGTTCGCATTGAAGCTTCCGTCGCGAATGCTATCCAGTACAGCATGCCTTTTCCAAATTACTGGTGGAGTGAATTGCGTCATAGTAGTCTTTTTTTTTCTCGTAGAGGGTTTCCTTACTGATCCTTATTATACCGTGAAGTCGACAAAATCTAAAGCAAACAACGCGCATGCGCAAAATTATAAATATAAAATGGCGAAAAATTTTGCCATCGCACTCTGTATATTTTTGCACTTGAAACAGACGAGAAATGACTGAAAAGTACTAAATAAAACCAAGAATTGCATTATATACCTTGATAAAGCAGTAGGAAAAAAAAATAGTCTACTCCCGTAAATTCAGTTTAAAATTCCCAGTTCACGTTACGAAGATCGTCATACAACTGAAGAAGGCCGGAGGGCAAAACGACCGGAATGGTATGATAGCAACAACAAAGATAAGAACAAGAGTCCGAATATAAATAGTGTAAATAATGAAAAATAATAAATCTTACTTACTTAGTAGATTCTTTATACTATTTATTTATTATATAGCTTTATTAGGATTGTTGGCATACCATCGGCTACTTGCCAATGAATTCGAAAGTCATCAAAAGCTCAATCATAAGGATTTCCTTATAGTTGAGACATATATCTTAATAATTTAGTAGATGCTTATAAGTCTATAAAAAAAAATAATGATTTCATATTTATTTCCAAAATGAACATGAATAAAATAAATTTAAGTCGGTTTCAGTCACTTTCCCGACGTCGTAATTTAGCTTCCCTCTGCCTTTTCGATAAGTATTTTCATGTTAATCATTTGGATGATCTCTTCGCGATGTTACCTCGATATTCGGAATTTTACCGCGGTATTATATTGGGTGTAATGTCTCATCAATTCACCGTTGAACTGGCTAGTGTAACCGTAACTTCTATCAGTATCTGTCTATATTTCTGAGATGAGGTATTATGTACACTATTTACATTATTCGGACTATTGTCCTCATCTTTGACGTCATATTTATTACAAAGTTTCGGCCGTTGTACGCTCCGGCCTTTTTCAGGTGGTTGGAATGTCGAACTGAACCCTTTATTTCGCTCACTGGGGTAGACTGTTCTAGTTCCACGTGCCATGTTTAATGAATGTCAGTTATCTCCTGTTAATTCATCTCTCCAAGTTCTCCACTGCCTTAACCAGGTATTGAACTCAAACTCATTGGGTCCTGTCACTGGATCGAACCAACGCCTTTATCCTCAGTGCCATGTGTCCTTGGAATCTTTGTAGATCATATATGAATTGTTGGTAATTTTGCTATAAAGTTGATTTTTTATATCTTCTTAACGTTGCATTGATTACCATTTTGCAATAAAAAATCTATTCTTGCTCATTTTATTATAAAATGTAGTGTTAATTATTGTTTGGGGATTCACTATATGCCTAGAGCTGGGACGCTGACTGGTGCTACCACCCTGAGTCAAAGTGGATCTGGAAACAACAGCAGTTAAGATGTGGTTCCAAGGTCTTCAAAAGCTCCAATCTTTCAATCAGAGGCCTTACTGCCGGATGTAGTTTATCGTCACACCCAGGACGACAGAAAGATAAATTAATGAATATCATTGATTATGTTCCAAATCCAGGGCTTATTCTTTTCCCGATTGACCATGTCCTCAGGAGTGTAGGTGTTGCTTTTTAATCCATAGTAACCCCTAAACTTGGCGTGTCATGCATACTATGTTTCTGGGATCCTCTGAAATTGGGTTTATTTATAGGTAAGATCGTGAATTTATAATAGTGAGTAACGAGATGTCTTTCTAACTTTTTCTAAGCCAGGCTGTGTAAGGTGGCAGACTGGATGGAGATATGTCAGGTTATAAAAATTACCCTGGCTCAACGTGTTGATGGAAGAATATCAATAAGATAGACATTGGCTTTAACCTCCAACTCCGATTATTCACTCGGGTGAAAGGGAAACGTGAAAATCTCCAATTCAAAATCAGACCACGTTTTAAGGTAGCAATATACTAGGCAGAATTTCACGCGCGCGAGAACACACACACACACACCCACACACACCCCCACACACACACATATATATATATATATATATATATATATATATATATATATATATATATATATATATATATATATCGTATTTTTAAGAGGATAAAGCATTATATTTCATTTAAATATTGGTGCTATATTTTTTATTTCAATACGCAATTTAGAATTAATTATTTTTTTCTATTTGTTTATCTTAATTCTGGACAGATCTATCTATATGTCTATCCTTCTTTCACTCACTCTCTCTCTCTCTCTCTCTCTCTCTCTATATATATATATATATATATATATATATATATATGAACAGAATGATATATATATATATATATATATATATATATATATATATATATATATATATATAGAGAGAGAGAGAGAGAGAGAGAGAGAGAGAGAGAGAGAGAGTGAAAGAAGGATAGATATATAGATAGATCTGTCCAGAATTAAGATAAAGAAATAGAAAAAATAATTAATTCTAAATTGCTTCTATCCTTCTTTCACTCTCTCTCTCTCTCTCTATCTATATATATATATATATATATATATATATATATATATATATATATACGTGTATGTGTAAGAGAGAGATATGTCTATCTATGTGTGTGTGTGTGAGATTATTTTTAATTATCTAACCTTCTCTATCTATGCCAGTCTATTCATATCTATCTATCTAGCTATTGGAGATAGATCGTTACCTATATGTCTATCTAGCTAACTAGCTAGCTAAGTAATCTCAGTCTTCATATCAATCTATCTCAGTCCATTCATATCTCTCTCTCTTTATTTATATATATATATATATATATATATATATATATATATATATATATATATATATATATATATAATTGTGTATTTGAGCAACAATCCTTTTTATACTACTTTAATTAAAGTTGATTGAGAAGGTACTGCGATTAATCTTTTGTGTTCGTATAAGGTTTTTATTTTACAGAAATTAAAATGTGATATATATATATATATATATATATATATATCAGTCCGTTCATATCTATCTATCTATCTATCTATCTATCTATCTATCTATCTATCTATCGCTGTTCATTAGCTAACCCTTTCACTATGTTCATATGCATAGAACATTTTAATAACTGAAAACGCCGCTCGTGTTCAAAACTGCAAAACTCTTATATCTGTTCCTCAAATCTTGCCTTGACAAAGACACCGCTAATGTTCCTGTTTCAATTCGGTTCTACTGACCACTTGCCGACGAAAATTAGCGTTGATACCGAACCGAAAGCTTCCAATATTATACTACTTCAGATGACGATCTGTCGCTATGCAAAAGCTGACTGGAACAGATTCTGATTTTACATTGTGGTAGCTTGTCACCCATCTTTCTTAAAATACAGAGCTTCCTGAAATGCCGGCCTCGTCTCTGAATTGATCCTCTCAGGTGTGGATAATTTTGTACCCTGCAAAAAAATACGAAGAAAAGCCAAATAGCCAAACTTGGTTCACCATAGAACGTGCAGCAGTCAATTACAACGGTAACAACTACTATACACTTTACCACAAAGAATAGTGTATTGAGTTTCTTGCAGAATTCTGAATTGTCCAAAAGTATTGCAAGAGTGTTCTAGAAAACGGAAAGAACCGCTGTGCACATTGAGCTCCTTGCCAAAAAAAACAAAAAAACAAAACAAACAAAACAAAAAACAATACAAAACAAACAAACTGGATTCCTGTGAATCCAAGAAGACCAGGAACTTTAAACTATTATGATGTCTCTTTTCAAGGAGGGTCCTGACCGCTTGGGAATACCAGGTGATGTAAGCTTGGACGTGTGGGTGGTGAAACGTGTAATGTTTCTAAAAAGTTCATCGAAGAGCGGAGTTCCAATTCCAATTGGATTCGTTCTATTCACTTACGCCCCAATACGAGAATGGCATGAATACACATCTCCGCCTCAGCTATGTGTTCACTAGTTCTACTTGTCTAAATAAATCCTTATTATCTCCCTACCAAGAAGAAAAAAAATGCTTACAATCCCCAAATATTTTCTGGCCTGAACTAACCTGCAGAAGGTTTAAAAACCGCAGAAAAAAAAAATCAGTCAAATCTTAAAGAACATTTGATACTTGAATACACATAATATATATATATATATATATATATATATATATATATATATATATATATATATATATATATATATATATATATATATATATATATATATACACACAGGTTGACAATAAGATCATTATACAGTTATTTATAATAAAAAAAGAAAAACATTGAAGCAGGTGCCTTGCAGTTTGAACAATATCGGTAATTAATTTACTATTGTTTTCCATGCCATTTTATTGTTATTAATCAGAATTAACCAGAATCATTTTAATTATAAATTTCTGGACTGTTGATTAATTACCATATCTTAATTGTTATTGTAAATAACTGTATCATGACTTTATTGCCACTCTGTATATATATATATATATATACATACATATATATATATATATATATATATATATATATATATGTATGTATATATATATATATATATATATATATATATATATATATATATATATATTTCATCCCTTCCTCCCACTATCCTGTCATTTTAATCTTTCTTTCTCCTGTTTTCATTCAAATGTTTGCTTTGCCTTTTTTTTCTTTTTCATTCATTAAACTTGCGCTGTTCTTTTTCTATCATAGTTTCTTTCTTTCTTTTTCTTTCTTTCTATTTGCGTATTTTCTTTCGATTTGGTTCATTTGTTTCTTTCTAAAAACTCCTCTTTCTTTCGATTTTCTGTAATAATCTTCTGCTCTTCCTTCTTTCTTTCCTGTTTTTATCTGGTTCTTTTATTTCACACAAACAAATGTTCTTTCTTTTTTTTTTTCCTTTACTCTCTTCTTTCGTCTGTCTCTTTATAAACATTTATTTATTTTCTATCTTTTCTTTTCTCCATTCTTCATCTCATCCATCGTTTTTTTTTTTATCTCTTTCCTTCCGTCATAATTGTCGATCCATCCCTCACCATTCCCCATCTCAACCAATATTCAGTGATTGTAAATTTGTTCAACAAATTGATCATATGCCTAATTTATACAGATTGTTTAATCTGTTCTTTGTCTTCTTACCAACGTCCATGTACATTTCTCGTTGTTATTTGCCGTCCATATTGTATTTTTCTTCTTTTATCATTTAAGAATCTTTCTCGAAGTTATTCTTTCTTACTTAAACACGCTAAAAAGTGGAATTCATGAGAAAACTATTGGATAAGTACGGAGCACTTAACTTCTTTTTATATGTTTCTTATTTATCAATTTAAATATATTTTACTATTATTTTTCCGTTGCATTTCTTTATAAATCTCATATGTAAATCTACATACATACATACATACATACATATATATATATATATATATATATATATATATATATATATATATATATATATATATATATATATATATATATGTCTGTAATGTGTACGGTTATGTTTGCCTAGAGTTTGTGATAGTGACGCTTTCGTTATTTTTTTCCTGTCGTTTGAATAATATGCGCATGTTGATTTAATTTAATATCGTAAATAATTTAAAGCGAGTATAGGATGGACAATCTTTGAAAGAGGCTCTTGGAGGTTGAGATGTAAGGCAAGAGGAGAGGGTAGAGAGGAAGAAACCAACGGAGGAATGTTGGGAGTGCGAGTGAGAAAACTGTTCTTAAAGAATTTCTATCAAAGAATGCAACAACAGACATTGAATAGATCGCCGTATAAAGATGGAATTATAATAGTAAATAAAAGGTTGAAGGAAGAAGGAAAAGTAGAAAAAGATTACGGGGAAAAGTTTAAAAAGAAGGAGAGGCGAGAAAGAATCTGTATACAAAGAAAGAAAGAAAGAAAGAAAGAAAGAAAGAAAGAAAGAAAGAAAGAAAGAAAGAAAATTAAGGAAGGGAGACAGAAAGAAACTTAGAAAATGAAAGGAAGATAAAAGAAAGAAAGAGGGAAACAAATAAACAAACAAGCAAAAAAAAACCTAAAAGTATAGGCAGATAGGTAATATAGTTAAGAAAGAAAGAAAGAAAAAAAGGAAAGAAAGAAATAACGAAACGTGGCCAGGTAGGTAACAGGGTAAAAGAAAGAAAGAAGAAAGAAAGATTACCGAGTAAATTTAAAGAAAAAAAACATAAAAGTATATAGCTAGATAACTGAGTTAGAAAAGTAAGAAAGAAAGAACAAAGAAAGAATGAGAGAAAGAAAGAAAGAAAGAAACAAAAAATGTTAACAAATTAAAGGATATGAAAAAATAAGGTAGGCAACAGAGTAAAAGAAAGAAAGAAGGAAGGAAAGAAAGAAAGAAAGAACAAAGAAAGAATGCGCGAAATAAAGAAAGATAGAAAAAGAAAGACAAAAAGAAAGAAAAAAGAATGAGAGAAAGAAAGAAAGAAAGAACAAAAAAGAAAGAAAGAATGAAAGAAACTAACAAACAAAGAATGGTAACAAAGTAAAGGATATTAAAAAAAAGGTAGGCAGGTAAGCAACAGAGTAAAAGAACGAAAGAAGGAAGGAAAGAAAGAAAGAAAGAATGGTAACAAAGTAAAGGATATCAAAAAAATAAGGTAGGCAGGTAGGCAACAGAGTAAAAGAAAGAAGGAACGAACAAAGGAACGAACGAACGAAAGAAAGAAAGAACAAAGAAAGAATGAGAGAAATAAAGAAAGAAAAACAAAGAAAGAAACAACAGAAAAAGAATGTGAGAAATAAAGAAAGTAAGAATAACAAAGAAACGATGAGAGAAATAAATAAATAAAGAAAAAGAAAGAAAGAAAGAAAGAAAGAACGGTAACAAAGTAAAGGATATTAGAAAAATAAGGTAGGCAACAGAGTAAAAGAATGAAAGAAAGAAGGGAGGAAAGAAAGAAAGAAAGAAAGAACAAGGAAAGGATGAGAGAAATAAATAAAGAAAAAGAAAGAAAGAAAGAAAAAAGAACGGTAACAAAGTAAAGGATATTAAAAAATAAGGTAGGCAACAGAGTAAAAGAAAGAAAGAAAGAAAGAACAAGGAAAAGATGAGAGAAATAAATAAAGAAAAAGAAAGAAAGAAAGAAAAAAGAACGCTAACAAAGTAAAGGATATTAAAAAATAAGGTAGGCAACAGAGTAAAAGAAAGAAAGAAAGAAGGGAGGAAAGAAAGAAAGAAAGAAAACAAAGAAAAGATGAGAAAAATAAATAAATAAAAATAAGGAAAGAAAGAAATAAAGAAAGAAAGAACAAAAGAACGGTAACAAAGTAAAGGATATTAAAAAATAAGGTAGGCAACAGAGTAAAAGAAAGAAAGAAGGAAAGAAAGAAAAAGAAAGAAAGAAAGAAAGATAGAATGAGAGAAATAAATAAAGAAAGAAAAAGAAAGAATAAAAAAAGAAAGACAGAAAGAAAGAAAGAAAGAAAGAAAGAAAGAAAGGTAACAAAGTAAAGGATATTAAAAAAAATAAGGTAGGCAGGTAGGCAACAGAGTAAAAGAAAGAAAGAAGAAACGAACGAAAGAAAGAAAGAACAAAGAAAGAATGAGAGAAATAAAGAAAGAAAAAACAGAGAAAGAAACAACAGAAAAAGAATGAGAGTAATAAAGAAAGGAAGAAAAACAAACAAAGAAAGAAAGAACAAAAAAAGAATGAGAGACATAAATAAATAAATAAAAACAAAGAAAGAAAGAAAAACAAAGAAAGAAAGAAAGTACGGTAACAAAGTAAAGATGATTAGAAAAATAAAGTCGACAACAGAGTAAAAGAAAGAAAGAAAGAAGGGAAGAAAGAAAGAAAGAAAGAAAGAACAAGGAAAGGATGAGAGAAATAAATAAACAAAAATAAAGAAAGAAAGAAAGAAAGAAAGAAAAAAGAACGGTAACAAAATAAAGGATATTAAAAAATAAGGTAGGCAACAGAGTAAAAGAAAGAAAGAAAGAAGGGAGGAAAGAAAGAAAGAAAGGAAGGAAGAAAGAAAGAACAAAGAGAGGATGAGAGAAATAAATAAAAAAGAATAAATAAATAAATAAAGAAAGAAAGAAAGAAAGAAAGAAAGAAAGAAGGAAAGAACAAAAGAACGGTAACAAAATAAAGGATATTAAAAAATAAGTTAGGCAACAGTGTAAAAGAAAGAAAGACAGAAGGGAGGAAAGAAAGAAAGAAAGAAAGAAAGAAAGAAAGAAAGAACGAAAGAACGAAAGAAAAACAAAGAAAGGATGAGAGAAATAAATAAATAAAAATAAAGAAAGAAAGAAATAAAGAAAGAAGGAAAGAAATAAAGAAAGAAAGAAAGAAAGAAAGAACAAAAGAACGGTAACAAAGTAAAGGATATTAAAAAATAAGGTAGGCAACAGAGTAAAAGAAAGAAAGAAGGAAAGAAAGAAAAATAAAGAAAAAAGAAAGAAAGAAAAATAGAAAGAAAGAAAAAGAAAGAAAGCATGAAGTAATGATATCAAAGCCAAAGCAGAAATAAAGAAGGAAAAAAGATAGAGGAAGTGAGAAAAAATAGAATAGATTTTGAAGAGGAAAAATGAAAAAGAATTTATGACGTTAGAATCGCGTGAAGACGAGAGTTTGGAAAAAGAACAAGAAAAATAAGTAGATAAAGAGAAAAATATGAAGAGAAGAGGAATCAAAAATTAAAAACAAAAATGAAATAGTGATAGAAACAAAAGAGATAGAGAAACATTTAATATATATATATATATATATATATATATATATATATATATATATATATATATATATATATATATATACAAATAGAGTTTCGTCCAGATTAATAGCGATAAAATGAAAAGATGTATATATGTTCATATGTACAGACTAGAGACAGGTATAAACATAAACGTTGATATAAACGCAAGGATACACATATACACGCACACACACACGCATACATATATGTGTGTGTGTGTACATATATATATATATATATATATATATATATATATATATATATATGCGCACAACATTTTGTTCTGTTGTATTGAGCTAGCCGCAAATATTTACCTACATTTTATCAGAGATTGATATATGCATATAGGAAAAGAAATGAAATTATGAAAATATTACCTATGATCTTGTTGAGAAAGCAACTCATTTTTAGATTTCGGGCTAAACGGAAAATGCATTTCTCATGGTAAGGAAGATCAAATTGCATCGATTCCTGGGATTGCCCGCAGTTATAACAGAGAAAATGAGTGATGTATTTCAGTCTGTTCATATCTATCTATCTATCTATCTATCTATCTATCTATCTATCTATATATATATATATATATATATATATATATATATATATATATATAAATCTATCTATCTACTTTCATATCTAATTATCTTTGCATATCTTACTTTCATTTCTAGCTATCACAATCTGTTCATAATTATTTATCTATCACTTTGTTTACCTATCACAATGTATTCATATCTATCTATCTATCTATCTATCTATCTATATATATATATATATATATATATATATATATATATATATATACTTTTCAGATATGTCTATCTACTTTCATATCTATTTATCGTTGTATATCTACCTTTCTTTCTGTATGTATGTCTATCTCTCTATCTATAACAATCTGTTCATATATATTTTTCGATCGATCGTAGATGATTCATATCTCTATTTTTCTATAATCACATATATCGTGCCTGTCGCTATCTATCTACCAACCTATATATGTGCCTCCAAGAGCTAGGAATACTAATCCACAAGCCCCCCTATTCAGAGCATTAAAAGCTGGTCCAAGCAAGGATATAAAAGTGATAGAAAGTGATAGGGCACAGTCCCATGTGTAAAGGAAAATTGGATGAGTTCCACCACGGAATATGTGACTGAGCAGAGCTATATCGAGTCTGACTCGTTGCATTTTGGTACATTTGGTATGACGTTTGCCTCATACCGTAATATCAAGGACGAGGCGGGCGTTGAGATTTCTTCTAGACTCGATAAATTACTTAATTATGATTATCACAAATCCTCCTTAATTTCTATTTTATATATATATATATATATATATATATATATATATATATATATATATATATATATATATATATATATATATATATATATATATATATATATATATATATATATATATATATATATATATATATATATATATATATATATATATATATATATATATATATATATATGGGACGCAGGTTCAAGTCATATCGAAGAGGACCCATGTTTTTTTTTTTTAATAATTAATAAGATTTACTGATCATACTGTCCTACTCAAATAGAGTATCTAATAAAAATAACGTTATATTTATTTATTCATATATATATATATATATATCAGGTTGGTGCAAAAATAATGACGCACTAAAGTCGTTTTTTGACGTATTTTTTTACGTCAAAAAACGACATTATAACGTCATTATTTTTGCACCAACCTAATATATATATATATTGAGTGTATCAAAAGTAATTTTACAATCTTTTAAAGAAAGTTTACGTAAGATGGCGCAGTGTTCCCATATAGACTAGGTTACATTTCTTATTCGTATACATTTTTGGCTAGTCTGTTTCAACATTTAACGTGTGTTTGTTCCGTTTAATTACACCAGGATATTCATATCGTGAAAAGACAGATAGGATTTTTACATACGGCCGCGCGAATGCTAATGGATGCGATAATGCAAGGCTGTATATGATTGTTTTTCCAGACAGAATTTAGTCGATTCATCCAGCCTTTGCTGCTGTTTATCTTCGCGTTACTGTGACACCACAAAGTATGTTAATAAGTATTTGGGGGATTTTATCCCGGATTCTATATTCAACAACGACTACCTTAAACTTTAAACTTAATAATTCAAAAACAAAGCATATGGGGATATGTGTCTATATGGACTTTTCTCCTTGTGCTTGTCACACCCCAAAGATCATATATATATATATATATATATATATATATATATATATATATATATATATATATATATATATATATATATATATATATATATATAACATAAAACATTAGGCAGCATATAATTTACATACAAAGAAATAATCACACATAGAATCAATCAGAAATATTAATGCCATTAATAGTGACATCCGTCACTAGAGACATAATATATGCTTTAAAATACTGTTAATCCATAGAGTGAAGTGATCCTCGTCGAAACCATACATGTCAGTAGTTTTCAGTTTATTTGATGTTAAAATGCTAGTACTTACAAATATTCCTCTATTCATCATCAGGCATGTCTTTTTTTCCTTATAAAATCAAAAACTTGAAGACGAAATACTTGTTTGTTGACCGAAAGATGTTTTTTGTATGTCTGCTATTAATGACGGTTAGGAACAATTTTCGGAACGAGCAAAAACAAACAAGTATTTCGTCTTCAAGTTTTTGATTTTATAAGGAAAAAAACACATGCCTGATGATGAATAGAGGACTATTCGTAAGTACTAGCATTTTAACATCAAATAAACTGAAAACTACTGACATCTATGGTTTCGACGAGGATCACTTCACTCTATGGATTAACATTATTTTAATGCATATATTATGTCTCTAGTGACGGATGTCACCATTAATGGCATTAATATTTCTGATTGATTCTATGTGTGATTATTTCTTTGTATGTAATATATATATATATATATATATATATATATATATATATATATATATATATATATATATTGCCCTGGAACTATTAACTCAGTTAAAATATTAACATGTGTTTTTCTAATGTTTGTTTGCGGTTGCTTTTTGTTAAAATGATTGTAACCAGACTGGCATCTCGATATACTGGTCAGCATTGAGTCTAGTCCTTGTAAAAAGATCGTAATGCCAAGTGAACAACTGTTTACTACACACTAATGATATTCAATATTCAATTCCTTACGGCATAGCCAAAGCTGGATAGAATTTAGTAAGCTCAACATGGTATTACATGGGGTCAGTATTTTAAGAGACTTTGATCATTAATGCCACTGTTAATCTAATTAAGAAACTTAATTATAGCTATTATAACTTGGAGTATAATATCGTACGTTCGTCTTTGCGCGAGAATGTCAGCGTATACAGTGTATTAACGACAACCTTCGTTTTTTTCCTTACAATAAATATAATTAATTTTGGGAATTCGGCCATTTTGTTATACCGCATTCACAATATTCACATGAACTCTAAACAATCGGTTATTACTTTTTTTTAATCCCTGTAAAATCTTTTTTTATGGAAAAAAATAAACATTATTTAATGAAAACCAGATTCGTCGAAATATTTTCTCATCAAGATATGTAGAATTTTTCTCAAAGTGTATTGAAAAACTGCCCGAGAATTAATAACAAAACTTTGCAAATAATGTTGAAAATATATATGTAATTTTGTACTTTAATTTTTGCAAAAAAAAATGTTGGAAAAAAAAAAACAAAAAAAAAACGAAAAGAATTTACAATGTTCCACCCCAAGAAAGTCAATAAAGGAGCTATGACCCAAGGGTTTGCTGAGTGTTACGGAATATATAAATATAAAAAAAAAAAAAAAAAACACTATTAAAGACCGACAACATTAAAAGAACAAGAATTAGGAAAGCAGGCGATAACGATTGACATTGAAATTCAATTTTTGAAGATCAAAGTCATTTGGGAAACAAGGGAGTTCTACAAGAAAGAAGTGTGAGGAAAAAACTGTTAGGATAGAAATTACGGTTAACATCCTGCCATTTCCATTGGAAAATGATGTAACCTTGTTGGCAATCTAGTAATACATTTGAATTCACAAAGTCTATATATCATAGAGTAAAATAATATTTATTTTAAATAATACAAAAATGTGGCACAAAACCAAAAAGCGGGGAATATGGGAAGACTTGTCTTCAATCTGTCTTATCTTAAAACTTAGCTAGCCATGATTACTGACACAAACATGTTACAATATTCCTTACACCAAAACAACACATTCTTACTTAAAACTTTTTCTACAGTCACCATAATACCTCATGTCTCTATGTAATCTTAACTAGTTCCAATATGTACATTTTGTCTAGAGAGTGGAATAAAGCCCATAAAATTCGTCTGAATAATTGCCATGAAAATATTTATAGAATTGCACGGGGAAGCTACGTCATCGCTGTGGGAAACTGATTGAAACCTAGATGACAGATCAGATGACAAATAACATTGCAGATATCTCTTTAGATTTTATCAAGAATATCTAAATATATAGCAAGAGCTCCAGACCAGAAATGGCAACAATATTCAAATGCAGGGCGAACTACAGAAAAACTTCGTTGAATCTATAGCTTCATCTCCCGCAAGGAAAGTTGTTTCTCTGTGAAGAAAGTTTTTTTCGCCTGAGTTCATTCTTCAAATATAAATATCAACCATTCGTCCTTCCATTGAATACTGCTGCGTATATGGTCTGGTGTCTCTGCTGTTCATCTCGTGGTTCTCGAGAAAATGCAGAGAGGGATATGCAATGTGATAGGTCTTAATCTGGCATCTCGTCTACAGTCATAATGTGGCTTCACTCTGTCTTTTCTACAAGCTAAAATTCTAAAATTTGCATGTTTCCATTTTCATGTATTTAGGAAAAACCGCGTGCAGCAACCCTTGCAAATATCTGAGGGAATGTAGTAGAAACATTTACGGGGTTCCATTGTTCATAGTCATGCTACCGACATTCTTTAAACTTAGGTTCAGCCTAAAATTCTAAAATATAGTCTACATGGCAACTGCCCTTACGAGCTACTTTCACAGGTTCTGAAACTGCATGAATTTAAGCGTGCAACTAGTTTGGTACCTCAGTCCCACCCTTTCATTACCGAAACGGTTAAATATATCTGTCTCTTCTACTCCATCAGCTTCTTACATCGCACCTCCCGTCGTGGAACTCCATTCCTCTTACTTGCTTCCCTGATAAATATAACCTTCAAATATTCAAATGTAATGTCAATCGACATCTTCAGATGCCTTGATCCTGATCCTATTCCTACTCTATATCATTTCCTCAAACACCCCTCTTTATTCTTGCTCTCACTTTCTGTAACCCCTTGCGTGCTAGTGGCACTCGAGTCTTGTTTGGGGTGAAATGCTTAGAAAAAGATGATAACGCGTTATATTTTATCAAGAATATCTAAATATATAGCAGGATCACCAGACCAGAAACAGCAGCAATATTCAAAGGCAGAACTGTAGACTTATAAATATTTTAGACAGTTTCTGGGCAGAAAACATGTCTAGGGCGACACAGAGAACCATCTTTCCTGGAAGTAAACCTAGCAATTGATCCAATGTAATATGTATTAACATGCGTAAATCTTCTCAGAAATGACAGTGTCATTTGCGTATATATCGGTACTTAAATGACATATATTTTGCCATAAGTTAGTATCCTTCGTTCTGCTTCATTTATCTTTTTTTATTTAATGTTAATGTTACCGTGCTTTTTAAACAGCCGAAGCTTCGCATAGTGGATATATCTTCTTACCTTGCGGCCAGGTGCTAGAATCAGAAGCGTCCGCCATATTTACTTCTATGTATCTCTTTGCTTAAGCCGCTATTTTTTTACGGAGAGCGAAACACGGAAACTAAAAGAAACAGTAAATTTTCTTATTATATGATTTGTTTGAAAATTGTTACGCAGTTCCTTTCCCTTGTTTGTCACGACATTGAACAGAGCTTCGTTATTTCTCTAGAGAAGGAACCACATGAATATGGATTTTGTAACAGATTTTGTATAAAATAAACAATAATATTTTAAGGTTCAAGATTAAGAAGACAATATCTCACTAATAAACAGCCAATCAAACACACACACACACGAATATATTATATATATATAATACTTTCATGGTAATTGCTCCGAGGTGCTGCATTCGCTCCTTCCCAGACTTTATGAATTCAAGCGCCCTACGAGGCTGGCATCCCGCACTCACCCTTTGAATGTCGAAACTATTAAATGTAGCCGTCTCTTCTACTCCAATAGTTTCATATCTCGCACCCCTCACCATTGGAACTCTGTTCACTATTCCAGTTTCCCTGAGAGCTATAATCTCCAACTATTCAGATATAATGTCAATCGACATCTCTAGTTGCCTTGATCTATCCATTATCTTTCTCCGCATCCTTTCCTCTATCACTCCTATCTGACCTTGCTCCAAATCTTCTGTAACCCCTTGCGTCTTAGTGGCTTCCAGCCTTGCTTGTGGTGAAATGCTTATATATATATATATATATATATATATATATATATATATAATATATTTTTTTTACAATTCCTTTTATTGTACATTTTTCTGTGTTAATTATAAATCTCCGATTGAAGCCTGAAGAGCGGGAGCGAAACCGGTTGCTTCACCCGTTTTTTTTTTTTTTTTTTAATATGTCTCGTAATATTAAGTTTTATACTTTTATTTCGATCATTAATTTTGTACCTACAAGAATATTCTTTAAATATATATATATATATATATATATATATATATATATGATGCACTGTGGAGTAAGGGATATCGGCTTGGATTGAGGAATAGAGAGTTCGAACTCCAGTCGACTCCATTACATCAACTTACGTGCTAATACCTTTCCCAAGTGTAATAGCATCCACGGCTATGAATCTTCTTCTTCTCCCTCCAGCTATGGGTAAATAGCAGGAGAGACTGGGTTCTATAGACTTTGATGGCAATTTATCTTGGAGAAGGACAACTCTGAATTCAAAACTTTCAGGGTTGTTTTGGGACCTTGTGACACGCAGTGCGTCAGGTCCCAGTATTCGGCCCTTCAAAACGTGTGGATGTTCCTACACAAAACATTCACCACTATAATCATTTACATGTACTGGTGTCTAGTTGTCGGTTCCTAGGAACTGTTCTGCTTGACCCTCATGCTTCGAATTCGACGGGAGAGTCGAATATATATATATGTATATATACACCCAGACACACAAATATATATATATATATATATATATATATATATATATATATATATATATATATATATATATATATATGTCATCGTATGTTGACGGTTAGAAGTTCTGCAAAAAATGTAAAAGGAGCATGGCATTTGGGTGCTTTTCTATCAGATTACTGAATTAGCAAATAGCAAGAACACGAAATTTTCTGGTAAAAAGAGAGATTTTTGCTCCCAAAATATTCAGTGGGAACGATTTTTATAGCAGAGAACACATTATTCTGAAAGGCTCTAGGATACAAGGAATTCTCTCACTACTCACTTCTATCAGTCAATTAGAAATAGTCTGCGAAATTTTACTTCTGGGGACAATAATCATAGCCAGTACAAACTATATGAGTCTCAATGTATGAAACGAATGATTTGACTTTCTGTAAGAAACAGGGACAGTGCGACTTTGATGTCGTGGCCTAAGAAGAACTGTGGAGACACAACGTGAGCGGCCCACTAAGAAAGAACAACTGTAGTGATCTAGTTTGTGCCACACATGGTGTCATCACAATCACATAAAATTCCACTGCATTTTTCAGTTCTTGCTCCTTAGGACCAGAAATTCTACTACGTGGTTTAGGGTTCAATATCATTAACATTGTTTTTTTGTTTTTTGTTTTTCTGTGTGTTTACTTATTTGTGTCAAATAAGAGCGAACATGCACTTCGTACCTTTATATATTTTATTCAATATTAGTTAACAGTAGCTGATTAGTGGATTACTTGTGGATTAAGAATGTTCTGATAGGGAACATAAAAGAAAGCCTGGCAGCCTTTTTGGAATCTCTTTTCTTCTCTGTTCCTAGAAAGTTTCTGACCAAGGGGTATAAACTACCTCCCTTGTAATGACGTTCGTCCTAACACCTATTAAGATTAGCTAAATTTACCAGAGGGCTACTGTTGAATAACTAACGCTTACAGAATATTAACTACGGTCCTAAGCAAAAAGCTGCTTATCGAATCGGGAAATGGCTTCGTTGAAGCGAATACAAATTGCTTCAGGAGTTATTTGTGTTCATTTTGGTCAAATATTCTTGGTAAACACACGAATCTTTGTCTTCTTTTCTCAGAGCAGACTGGTTATTTTAACCTTGGTAGGGAAAGGTGAAATATAGGTGAAAGAAAACACTGAATGCGAAAATCACTCTGCCTCAAAGTCAGGTGGATCTATGTGATAGTTTTAAGCAATTTTGAGAAAAGCTCTCCCTGCTCGCCTTCCACAGATGAATTATACCTTATTGTTATTTTGCATTTTCAGTACTTGATGTTAACAGGAATCGCATCCGCGCCCTAAATAAACGTTTGTAAGTATGCAGAGAATACCATGGACTGAACATGCGAGCAACGAGTAAGTTTTACGGAACGTATAAAGAAGGGCATTTATATTTGACATCAGATAGAAATCGTTGATATTTCTAGGGAACTGTTATATACTGTACCTCCGAACACTAATGAGTATGTCCCTGTCGTCATAAATACGTTAGACACTATTGTAGGTGGTGGCGGGGGGTAATATGCTGTCTACCTTATCCACCACCACTAGTGGTTTACCTACATCCTGCCGCTGGCGAGTATTGTATTTTGCTGTTGTTATAAAGATTGCTATTTCATATCCAACCTTTATTTTCTCGTTATTTTTCATTCAGCAACCCCTCCTAGGTAACAACAGGAACATGATGAGGAAAGAGAACATAGGAAATTTGATATTTACAGGATATACTGAATGCGAAAGGCATAGAAGAAAATGGAGAATACTTAACTAACGAACCTCTGTAAATAGTTGGTAGATCATGGTTAGGGGAAATAAAAAAAAAACTGAACATTTAATGACATCTACTTAGGACAGGAAATAGTGAAGAGCCATGATCATCAACTTTCTGAAGTGACATGGTACATAGAGGGAAAATATTGCAATTATAGAAATATTATTCATTTTTATTAGTCGTTCTTTTATGATTTATTTATTTTCAAATGCTTTATTTTCACCGGTGGTATTATTATTATTATTATTATTATTATTATTATTATTATTATTATTTTTATTTTTATTTTTATTTTCTTTGCTTTCTGGCGTTTACACATTTCTTTCCGGGTCCCACCCAGAGACCTAAGGTTAGAAATGGCATCACGACACTTTTCACTGACAAAAAAAAAAATAAATAAAAAAATAAAATAAAAATTACATAGATAAAGCCCTTCTTAAAGTGTGGGCTGTACTTGTCAGAACAATTTTTTGTATCACCTTGAGGAATGGGCTTCCAGGAATCCCTGCAATTAGTCTACTGCAATCTTTTCCAACCAGTTCTAGGGCTCTAACTACAACAGGGATTGTTGATGTTCCCATATGCCACATTTTCGAGATTTCTATTTCAAGGTCCTTGTATTTCGACAGCTTTTTCAATATCTTCAAAGATACATTGCAGTCGGCAGGGACTGCCATATTAATAAGGAGACACTATTTTTGTTTGTGGTCTTTAATAACAATATCTGGGCGGTTGGCCTTGATTGTTCTGTCAGTGTGTATTGTGTAATCCCATAGAATTGTAACAGGTCCTATCTCCGTAACCGGGTCTGGGTGGTGTTGATACCAGTTTCTTTCAGTTTCCTTCCCGTAGATTTTCCAGTGCAGATATTGGCCCACTCTGTCATGTCGGGTTTTATATTCAGTGGGTGCCAGCATCGTGCAACCTGATACAAGATGATCAATCATTTCTGGATATTTATCACAGAATCTGCATTTTGGGCTGACACAATATTTTAGTATATGTGCTTGATAATTCCTAGTTAGTAAGCATTGGTCCTGCGCAGCAAGGATAAAACCTTCAGTTTCCGCTTTCAACCCTGCACTGCGTACCCACTGATGGGTACGGGTTTTGTCTACATCAGCTTGTTTGATACGGGCAGAGTATTGGCCATGAAGCGGTTTATCTTGCCATCGCTTCTGTATCTGATCGGTTGCATTCGTCTTTGCTGTCTTTTTCAAGTATTTTGCAGTTTCAGCCGGTGTATTGTGCTGTAGTTGTATCTCTACGCCCATTTGAAGCTCCATTTTGAATTTGTTGGCTTCTTTCATTACGGAGTAAAGACGCTTACTACTTTCATGTTCCTTGACGCATACCATCATCCAGTCTTCTGTAGTTTCCAAGTATCTTTGGAGGCCAATTGTTGTAGTTTTGTAGGACAGTTCTAGTTGAACTAATCCTCTGCCTCCTTCGGATCTGGGCACATACAGACGATCAACATCAGCTTTGGGATGATGCATGCGATAGCAAGTGAGAAGCTTTCTCGTTTTGGCGTCCATTCGCTTAATTTCAGCTATGGTCCAGTTAAGGACATTAAAGCTGTAATGCACCACTGGGACAGCCAATGTGTTTATAGCTGATATTCTATTTTTTGAGTTTAGTTCAGTATTTAGTATCAGACGTACACGCCTGTAGTACTCTTTTCTTATTTTTTCTTTCATTTGGGGGTGTTGTATGCCATCTCCTTCGCTAATTCCTAGGTACTTATAAGCTTCTTCATGCTCCAATTCCCTAATCTTTGTGACAAAATCTAAATCTATTGAGGGTGTTTCTGTAATTCTACCTTTCTTGAATGTTACTTTTGCACATTTATCTAATCCGAAGTCCATACCTATGTCGTCACTAAAGTATTTTACAATATTGAGGAGGCCTTTCAACTCATTGTCGTCTTTGGCAAAGAGTTTGAGATCATCCATGTATAGTAGGTGATTGAATATTTTCTTATTTATTTTGTATTCATAGCTACTGTTGTTCAGTTCATGTGTAAGGGGGTTTAAGGATAAACAAAACAGAAGGGGTGACAGAGAGTCTCCTTGAAAAATTCCACGTCGGATATTCAGACGGTTGGATATGGCAGTGCCCCCGGTGTGCCTAAGGTATAGTTTTGTGTTCCACATCCTCATGCTGTGCTTAAGAAAGTTTAATACCACAGGGGAGGCTTTGTACATTTCCAAAGTCTTAAGGATCCAAGAATGTGGAACACTATCAAAGGCTTTACGATAATCAATCCACGCTGCACTGAGATTTCTGCGTCGTCTCCTGCAATTTTCCAGGATCATTTTATTTATCAGAAGTTGATCTTTGCTGCCATATGAACCTCTACTGCATCCCTTCTGTTCCAGCGGGAGAATGCTGTTTGTTTCGAAAAAGGAATGAACACGGTTCGTCAGTACAGACGTGATCAACTTATACGTTGTGGAAAGACATGTTATCGGTCTATAATTTTTCGGGTCGTCTGTTTCAGTTGTTTTTGGTATGAGGTATGTAATACCTTCAGTAACCCATTCCGGGATTTTATTGGGATTATTTACAAGCGTTGATAGTGTTTTTGCAAATATGCCATGGGTAGATGAGAGATGATACAGCCAGAAATTGGGCAACTTGTCATTTCCTGGGGATTTCCATTTTCAGGATTTCGTTAGTGCTTGCCTAACATCATCTGTGGATATATTTTCCCATTCTTGCAGAGGTGTATCCAGCAGTCGTTCTTCTTCACGCCGTATCCATTCTGCATTTCGGTTACATTCCTTTGGGTTGCTCCAAATATTTTCCCAATATGTCTGTACATTATCAATCGATGGTGGCGTTTCGACATGTATAGGTGTTTTTCCAATTTCCCTGTAAAATTTCTTAAGATCTGTTCGGAATATTTTATTTTTGGCGATAGAATCTACAACGTTTCTCGTATCGTCTTGTTCTCTGTGCTTTTAGCTGAAGTTTCTGTTTCAGCATTTCCTTGATCGATCGAATATCAATTAGGGATTTAATGCTATATTTCCGTTTGATCTTTTTGGATTTACGTGTGGAAATATTAGGGTTTCTGGTGAGCTCATCTAATATTATTATTATTATTATTATTATTATTATTATTATTATTATTATTATTATTATTATTATTATTTCCTTTGATTTCTATAGCATACAAATTTCCTTTCAAGTCCCAACCAGAGACATAAGGTCAGAAATAGCTTCATGACATTTTCCATTGATCAATTTTTTTTATAAAAACCTCTCAAGAACTTAAGATTACATACATTTTACATAGATAAAGCTCTTCGTAATGTGTGGATTGTATTTGTTGGTACATTTTTCCTCTTGCTTTAAAATATTTTCTTCTTCTCCTTGTTCTTGTTCTTACAATTATTATTACTTTGTCCCTTCAGAACCTGAATGATTGTAGGCAACCAAATAACTTATCTAGTTACACAATCTCGTTAAAATGTTTTTTAATGTTTGTTATAACTGAAAATATAAAGGACAGTCTATTGAAATTGTAATTAAATTTTTCCGATAATTTGAGTTCAAGGATGGAAAAGATAACGCTAAAAATGTAAACTGTCAGCGAAGAAGAATTTGAAAAAGAAGAATTTGAAGAAGAATTTGAAAAAGAAGATTTTAAAAAAGAAGTATCTGAAGAAGAAGAATTTGTAAAAGAAGAATTTGAAAAAGAATTTGAAGAAGAACAATTCGAAGAATAATTTGAAAAAGAAGAATTTGAAGAAGTAAAAGAATTTAAAGAATTTAAAAAGAGAAGAATTCGTAGAAGGAGAATTTGAAGAAAAAGAATTTGAAAAAGAAGAATGAGAAGAAGAATTTGGAGAAGATTTTGAAGAAGAAGAATTTGTAAAAGATTTTGAACAAGAACAATTTGAAAAAGAAAAAATTGAAGAATTCGAAGAATTTCGAAATGAAGCATTTGAAGAAGTATTTGATGAAGAGAATTTGAAAAATAAAAATCTGGAGAAGATTTTGTAGAAGAAAAATTTGAAGAAGGACAAGAAGATTTTGAAGAAGAAGTATTTGAAGAAGGAGATAAAAAATTTGAAGAGGAAGAAGAATTTATATTTGAAGTATTTGAAGTAAAAAGAAGAATTTGTAGAAAAAGAAAAAGAAGAATGCGAAGAAGAAGAAGGCGGCTAAAGAATCGCGATTAGTTCTCCCTGTCCTTGGCTGATTATTGGTGAATGTCACCGATCCCAGTCTATCTTGTAGCGACAAAACAAGTTATATAGAAGTTATATTTTTCCCTTCTTGAGTGATTGCAAAACAAGGCTAAGGAGCGTATTGTACTTAATCCAGGGCAGGGTGAAGTCTGTCGTCTCCCCTTGAATACCTGGTTAAGTATCAGAATCAGCAACATTTCATTTAGCACAAAGTGTTTTCTTGTGCGAAATAACAGTCCTTTTGTTGAATGACAGGAAAAGACGAGAACAGTGAGTGTTCTCGCAAATACAAATGCTAGTGAGGAAATTAAAAAAAAAGACAATACGTATTTACTTGAATGAAGAAAAGAGGGGAAAATATGAAGGAAATACAATAAGAAAGAGAAATAAATGTCTAATATTGATTTAGAAAGAAACATATATATATATATATATATATATATATATATATATATATATATATATATATAGGAAAGAAGTTAGAAAGAAGAGATCTGATAAATCAAAGGGGACGAGACTCTGCGAGAGATAACGAGAAAACACGCAGCTTGTTAATGGAAGAGAGACTGATCGATAGATAGTGAGAGATTAGGAAAAAAATTTGATGAGGTCAAAAAAAGTCGGATGAAGAAATTAAAAAAAAAGATGTAGTCTTTTTAAAATCTTATTTCAAATAATACAAAAAAAAAACGAAAACAAAAACTTTGATTGGCATGATAATCAAGCCTATCACTTCGGCAAATGAATACAGACGAAGGAACGAAATCAAGTCGACCATTTTGAAAACATAATCGATTAATTTTAAGATAGATCAATTGACCGACAATCGATTAGAAAGCAAGCCATATCAGGCAACGAATCTTGGTAAGCGTATGATGATGGAAAGCAAGTGTATTTGTTAAATGTGACTGCATGTTCTCTTTCTTTTTTCGTGATTGTCTTTTTTTTTTCTAATTTTGAAAGTATTTTGCGGTATTTTTTTTACATATGATATAATGAAACCGCGCTCTTCTTCATAACTCTTTCACGGAACACGGCAATCTTTCACTTACAAGATAATTTGAATGAAGATGTTGAAATAAGCGTGTAGTTTAGTCGTGTGGGAAGTATAGGAGAAGCAATTTGGTGTAATTACATGCAAGCCAATAAGGCGAAAAATTCATAGCTTTTTTCCTATCAGATGTTTCAACAGCAAATCAAACGTATACATATATATATATATATATATATATATATATATATATATATATATATATATTTGTGTGTGTGCACGATATAATCAAAAAGCTCAGGAACTACGTGAAATCAGTGCATATATATATATATATATATATATATATATATATATATATATATATTAGTGTAAAAGAGGGAAGCAAGTTAAGTTTATCTTTGCTAGGTCCGTAGACGCTACGTGCCATAAATTGTCAAACGTGAAAACTTTAAGCAACCGTGACAATTAGTTTAAGGATATCGAACTTTCCTGACTTGTAGTACGATATTAAAATATACAAAAATATATAGCTCGATATATAGGCTTTTTAATTGTATCCTACATTCCACTTTCAAGCGGTTAACTTGACAGAATTCGTAATGGAACTCGTAATATTATCCGTTTCCTTTTAAGGAAACTTTCGGTGCTAATTAACTGAGCAGCCAGTGTTTCACAGGGAAATTATGGTGTTATGATGACCTGATTAAAAATGGATTGATTTTGTGTAAAGGGAAAGTGTTTGGGATCCTGATTGGATTACGGGCATATCACGTAGAAGCAACGGTTTTTGTACGATCGACGAAGTTAACCAAAGTCTAGTCTGGTTAGTACTTAAGTGGGTGACCAACTTGAGAATACCAGGTGCTATAAGCTTGGATGTGCGGGTGGTGTAATTGATAAAAGCACAGAATTGGAAATCGGAGAGTCGAGTTCCAGTTACGTGCAAATAACATTGGGAAGCGTATGAATCTGCCACTTACCCACCCCCATCTATTTGTTAAATGGTAGGGCTTGTATCAGTAAAACAGTATTAGCTCAAAAAAGTTCTTACATCTAACTTATATATATATATATATATAAAAATTGATTCAAAATATGTTTTTTTTTTCGCTACACAGTTCTAACCATGTTTCAAAAATGGAAGCTGAAAGCTTCGAATTTAATTTTGTAATTAAATTAAATACATTAGTTCCATTTCATCCTCAATCAAATTTTGGAGTAACTTTTAAAATTACTGGGTTTTAAAGACACAACAAAAATCATAATTCACGTTTCCAAGGATACAGAGAAATCCAATTCAACCAGACAAGGGGTGTTTGCATGTTCATTATAACTGTATTTAGATGTATCAGTTATTAGTTACGTTTTGGTATGGGGTAGGGATGTATTTTTCAATGAAATCTGACATCCGTTAAATGCATGTCGTCTGGATTTTTTTAAAAACTTTTATTGTTAACGGCAAAAATTCTTACGGCATTTTTTTCTATATTTATAGAATATTATATATATAAAGATTTTTGGTGGGTGTTTAGGTTAGAATACGTTTAATGTAAGTACGATTTGAAAAATATTTTCACTTTTAATTTTTAATATGTTATATGTCTTTTAAGTAAATGTATCAGAATCACTTACAGTATGTAGAATTATTTTCACATCAAGTATAAGTATGCATATTACTAGGTCACAATTTTTAAATATATATATATATATATATATATATATATATATATATGAATAAGTGTAGACTTTATCAAAGCAAAATACGAAAATGAAATTAATTGAACAAAGTAACTAATAAAAACAAAAACATTTCTCTACATTCCAGTTGCTTGGTACATTCTGTTTTTTTTTTTATTAGTTACTTTGTTCAATTAATTTCATTTTCGTATTTTGCTTTGATAAATTCCACACTGGACAAAACGCGTCAGCAATTACAAGTTTTCCTATTGTCATTTAAATTCATAAATATTGTCTTCGCTACAGGTTAAATCGGAGAAATTTTCACACACATATATATATATATATATATATATATATATATATATATATATATATATATATATATATATAGGCATAAAATAAATAGACAACACTTGTCTATAATATTTAATGAAACGTGTATCAATGAAAAGATGCTGCCTAAATACACAACATATATATATATATATATATATATATATATATATATATATATATATATATATAGATATATAATAGCTATGCTCGGTGGGGGGTGCAAAAGACCCAGATAATACAATTTGTAAATAACAAATATATTTGAACAACAGTTATCAGGAAAAAATCATTAAAAAAAACACTAAAGAAATTCGTGTTGGTGGAAAATTATCAATCAGCCAAGATAAAAAATAAACACCGACAGAGTAAATTAAGTAAAAACATAAAACTGCTCAATACATTAAGTAGAGAAAAAACGTCTAAAACTTACTGAGCCAGACCCTTCCTACCAAGGTTTCACTTTACGGATTTTCTGGTATATATATATATATATATATATATATATATATATATATATATATATATATATATATATATATGTGTGTGTGTGTGTATGTATGTGTGTGTATGTATGTATGTGTATATATATTCTGACTTTTAATAATCTTCAAAATATAGATAATCCTTATATAAAATAAATCAATAGGTTCGTGCTTTTCCCTAGCGATGTTAACTGTACCATCGAAAGACATATGGAGATTAACATACCCGTCTTTTTTGTCCTTGTGCCATACGTCTTGTTAATAACAAAAAAAATATTGCAGTCAGTGCTAATCGAATTCTGCTTTTCTTTACACCCCAGAACATCTGGATTGGACGAAAGTGTAATATATGTTTTCATCAACTCCTAAATTAACATTAGTGTTAGACATTACCTTTTAAGGAGTCTTTCGGTCGTAATAGACCAGCAGTACACGAATTAACCTTTTTTTTTCATTTCGGAAAAATCAAACTGGCATTAAAGGGTTGTATCTGTTCTCCTAATCTGAAATAGTAAATATAACCATTTGCTTATAAGGAACTCTTTGGCATTTCTGACCAGGCAGCCAAGTACTAGTTCGATTGAAATTTATAGAATCATTCTTTAAAACAATTCTTCAGCAAAATAGGTGTCTCAAATCCAATAGCTATTGTAAACATGCGCACACCGCAGTCGGTCGTCCAAGACTCCCAACACTGCGGCTGGTCACTGAAGAGACCACTTCAATCAAGAGCTAGGCAGCCAAGATCGAATCGTCACAGGTATTTTCTTGTTGGGCTGGGCCAAGCAGGGCGAAGACATGCAGGGAAAAATTAACACTCAAATAATTTGAACTAAAGTATACACTGATTTTATAACAATCTTCATAAAATAATTGGTTTATATCAATTATTTAAATGCAATTACTCATCAGGACAGCCGGCATTTAAATCGGAAGTGATACTATCATCAACTTGCTACAAATCCGGTTTGCTGTTTTTTTAAACTTCGGCAAAAGGCTGACGTCGGAGCTTCTCTTCGGCAGGTAATCACATGGCCTTTCTTCTGTCTCGTCTCCGACCCATCTCTCTCTCTGGCGAATTCGCTTCACGCATTTGTATTTATGGACATTTGCCAAAAAACTGGCATGGGAGTATGGCGAGATAAGGACATTTCGTTGAATTCTTCTCCGGTTTACGTCATAACTTTGGGGAATTCCCTCTCTCATCTCAACAACTCACACCAAACTTTTCAGTGAACGTGGGTGGCTTATCCGCCCCCTTCCTGTCTCGAATCAACCTCAAATCCGTTGTTTAGAGAAACTGAAATTTTTCGTTTTGCAGCTGTGCGTCAATCAAACATTCACCCCGAAGTCTACGTCACTTCCCTATTGTTCAAACCGCTCAAGATACAACTCAAGCCGTATATATGTTAATTTAATCTTTAACTTTTTACAGTTTTTGGGGGTATTAACTCTTCTTTTTTCTATGTCTCTTAGCACAAAACACTTTCTTATATATTAGCAACACCTTCTTCCGTTTTAACACGACAACCACAAATAATATCACAGCGGTTAATGCCTCTTCGAATGTTGGCATTGTCTTTTTCCCAGCCTTTTGTTCGATGTATTGTTAAAAGTCAGTGTCTTGATTATAACATTATATTGTGTTCGAGCTGCATGTGCCATACAGTTTAGTTATTAGTGACGTTGAAATTCTTCAAGTGAAGTAGATTCTGTTGTTTGCTACAGTCTATCAATCACCTGAACGTCGCCTTTCTGGTTCGCATCAGCCTCGCTGATGGTAATCTCTATCTGAATCATTGAGACTTTTCCAGGTAACATTCACGGCAGTCATGACATAGAAATATGATATCACATCCATTGCTAGGTTTACTGTTAAGAAATTTCATTCATTGTGACTTGCAAAACATTTTTTTGTCTATCGAGACTATCTTATATGTATATATATTAATCTACCATTCGTCTTTGCCGTGAATATTGCTGCCATATATGGTGTTCCTGTTGTATATTTAAAGGCGCTTGATAAAATCCACTAAAAATCAGCAAAATTAGTGATCCTGACATGTTATCTCAGGTTTAGTCGACTTCCCACCGCCTTAATATAGCTTCCCTGTGGTATTTTTATAAATAATTTTATAGTAATTATTCGGAGGGTGCCGACACTTTATGAATGTAAGTACAGTACTAGATTGGCGGTAAGGTCTCATCAATTCACATTTTGAAATGGCTAGATATATCCATAAGATCTATGCTAATAATTTTTCTCGCACTTCTCGATTGTGGAACTCTCTTTTCGGCGTATTGCTTTCCAGCCAACTTGATCTTCAAAAATTTAAAGGCAATGTCAATCGTTATAAACTGTCTTCACGATTACTCTTCTATTGTTCTCACGCCTTAATAGTTTCTCTTTTTTTATTCTTACACACTCAGTAATGACGTGTGTCTGAGTGGCTTTACTGTATTGCATGGGGTGACTTCGATTAAAAGAAAGTAAGTTATTGGCGATACTGTAGCGAGTCCACCAGGTTCGAAGAAAGATTGTTCTCGCTAAATGCCTACAGGCTTCATTTGCTCGAAGTTAATTTAAGCTATTGATCTGAAAGAGCGGTTGTATAGAGCTGTTAAGTGTGAGAGTTGCGTACAAATAATTAGTTAATTCAATTAATTCATTGTCTTGTTGGCTACATAACACTTCTCTTGAACATCCTTGTTTCTAAAGATTTAAATGTCCGCTTCCTACAAAATTAGAATGGAACCAGAATTATATATGAGACGGTTATAAAACTCAGTGATATTTCATTTGAATCATTTCACTCCACGCATGGCAATACAGATACAAGGGGGGGGGGGGTTACTGAGTGCGTAAAAATAGAGAAAGAAAGAAAGAAAAAAAACATTAAAGAGCGATAACAATAAAAGAACATGAATTAAAAAGACAGATTTAACGATTGACATTGCATATAAATATCTGAAGATCGAACTTGACTGGGGCAAAAATAGGACGGACGAGAATTTTACTAGCGCTAAGTGTGAGAAAAGAAACACTTCGCATAAAAAATACGGTTACATCTAGATATTTCCATTGTATAATGATGGTACATTGCCGCAAATCTAGTTCTATGCTGAAATTTATAAAGTCTAGGTACCATAGAGGAAAATTCGTCCGAACAATTACGCCGAATGTATTTATAGAAAAGGCAGAGGGAAGCTACGCTACGACAAAAGGGAATCTGACAGAAGCCGAGATGTCAGGATAAGTAACATTGACGATTTTTCTTTGAATTTTATCAAGAATGTCTAAGTATCCGGGTCACCAAATCACGTGACAACCATATACAAAACATAGACGAATAATATAGATATGCGAGAGTTCCTGGCGAGGAAACTTAATTTCCTAGTAGTAGACCGAGCAATTATATATATATATATATATACCCAATTATATGATTGGAGTATACGGAATAAATTCCACTAACCAACAATTACTATTCTTAAAAGAGTGCTCAATACAGAGTAGAGCGAATATAATTATTTACTTAAAAATTATAAAATAAATAGGTTATAAAATCACTAAAAAAATATTCATTTTGTTTCAACACCTCTGGTGTCTTATCAAGTGATGATGCTGAATGTAGACTGTAGGGTGTGAATTCTAAAATCTACATTCAACATCATTACTTGATAAGACACCAGAGGTGTTGAAACAAAATGGCTATTTTTGTAGTGATTTTACAACATATTTATGTTATAATTTTTAAATAAATAATCATATATATATATATATATATATATATATATATATATATATATATATATATGTTCACAGTAAAAAGAACCTAAAATTATTGGAGGCCATTTACATTAAAACAAAGCAACCCACACTCAAAAATATCACATTCAAAGCAGTCACAACATATTACATTGCATCTGAACATATGGTTCTGTTGATATTTTTTCTCTCACGTGGTCATGTAGGACGTCATAAGAATTTACGACCTGCGTCTGCTATTCCGCGGCCATTATCGTCGCATAGCAAACTACTATATAAACGTAACAGGATGTCATATTGGATGGTGAACATCGCTGTCGTAATGTACATATAACCACTCTTAGACCGAGGAACAGCATAAGAATATCCAAATGCTGGACAATTTTGTCTTTATTTTTTCCCGAAACTAAAGCCCCTATACGAAGCCTTAGAACGGCTCATGACCAAAACATAATAGACTTTCGTTGTCGGTTATTCTTAAAAACATGTTTGAATAATGATCTGCTGCCCCAATACATTATATATATATATATATATATATATATATATATATATATATATATACAAACAGCGTGTCCATAAAGTTCGTGTGCACTTAAAAAAATTTACATTTTTTTGGTATTTGCGATAGAAATAATTTGTTCAAAGGATTAGAAAGAAGTAAATCTATATTCCTTTAATATTTATTGAAATTTTATTTAAGCTTCCGCATGTCTTCCCTCATTAGCAATACAAAGGGTAATACAATTTTGCAATTCAAGGAAATCATTTGCCAATTATTTTAGGGTAATGCCAGAAAACTAGGTACATAAAATTATTTCTATCGCAAATACAAATAAAGTTATAATTTTTTAAATGTACACACCAACTTTATGGACACCCTGTATGTGTGTATATATATATATATATATATATATATATATATATATATATATATATATATATATATATAAATATATATATATATGTATATATATATATATATATATGTATGTATGTGTATATATATATATATATATATATATATATATATATATATATATATATATATATATATATATATATATATATTGAACAATAAAAATATTAAAACATTAAAATCTTCAGACACACTGGGTTGTAGATTAATATTCTTTCGTTTTTATTATTATTATTATTTCATTTAGATTTCTCGATTAGGTTCGGCCAACATGCCCATCATCAGGAGAAAAAAACAATTACTGCTTGCTTTATATATATATATATATATATATATATATATATATATATATAGAGAGAGAGAGAGAGAGAGAGAAAGAGTGGGAGGCAGGGAGAGAGTGAGTGAGTTTCTTCATTGTTGGTAAATTTACGAATGACCTGTACAGTGCATACTTCCAAGTGACCCCATGTGCATTCCTTAAACATTTTATTTGTGTCACATCATGGCATTGATTCGCGACACTAGTGTGCCGCGCCATCTTCTTACATGTGTCACGTGAGTATTATTGGATTTGAAATCCTTAAATAGATATTCCTTCTAATATTCGACGTCAGTTCCGTGAGGAAGAATTGGCTACCATTTTCTAGCGATCGAAGACTCATAAGGAATATTCCACATTAGCTAAAATGGCTTTAGCAGTTTCATTGCAATTTTTTTAGCATTGCTTTAGCAGTGTCAGTGCAATTTTTTTAATTCTTACTCATGAGAATTTGTTTTCTCAACGCTAAATATTAGCTTGGTGCAAAAATAATGACGTTTTAATGTCGTTTTTTACGTTAAAAATTACGTCAAAAAACGACATTATTACGTCATTGTTTTTGCACCAACCTAATAACATCAAAAATTAGAAGCGAGTAATACTACAAGTGAAGAAGAAATGTGGGTCTGCTTATCGCATATTCGAGCAAACAATGAAGAAATCGCACCCCCTCAAAAAAAAAAAAAAAAAAACACCATGCGAAGATTTCATACTAAATAAGCTGCAGAAATATTTGAATAAAAACATTGAAATAAATAAATTCATATTTGTGTGTGTATTTAGAAAAAAAAAACTTTTAAATGTATATCATTTCAAAATTTTTTTTTAAGTTTGCCGTGATATTTTAATTGCTCCTTGGTGTGCCGTTCCTTAATAAAGGCTGGCGAAAAACTGCATTATCATGATGTATTAGGTTGGCACAAAAATAATGTCGTTTTCTCACATATGTTAATATGTGAGAAAACGACATTATTTTTGCACCAACCTAATATTCCCTGTCCTTAACTGATTGGACACACATTGGTTATAAAAGTGGTATACCTGATGAAAAATGAATACTTTTGCAATTCCTGTCTCGAGTGGAGGGACACATCTCTAGTTATTTTGGTCTACTCAATCTCCAAGCCGATTGACAATTGATTTCGGTGTTTAAAATGACATGATTTTCAATTCAAAACACGTGTACCCACTAACAATGGCGTTTACAATACCAAAAAGCCTAATAATTTTTTTTCAGTATCTACTTAGGTACCAAGCTATCTTGATGTCTAGACGTGTTTCCATTTGGTCTGGTGCTCCTGCTATTCATCTCGAGATTCTTGGGAAATCCAAAGACGGATCTTTAATTCGTTCCTGACTTGTTATCTCGACTTCAGCCACTTTCTCACCGACGTAGCGTGTCTCCTTTCGTTCACTTGGAGATTTCATTTCCTATAACTGCATGTATTTGACATTCTCTAATTTCAAGGCTCGCTTTATCGGGATTCTGATTAACAGGACGCGTATCAGGATGAAACCTGAAATAGTTAAGTAATAGTGTCGTCTCGTTAAACACACTAGAGCAAGATATGTAATATTTATCATCAAAATGATAACAGACCAAACAATAAAAATGTAAAGGCCGTATATTTTTAAGCGTTTCACCCTAAGCAAAGCGGGAAGCCACTAGCAGGCAAGGAGTACAGAGAGTTGGAGCGAGAGCAAAGAGGAGTGATAGAGGAAAGGATGAAGAGAAGGATAGAAAATAGATCAAGGCATCTGGAGACGTCGATTGACATTACATTTGAATAGTTGGAGATTATAGCTATCAGGAAAACAGGAAAAGGAGTGGCAGTTCTACAGGCGAGAAGTGCGAGACATGAAGCTATTGAAGGAGAAGAGACGGCTACATTTAACAGTTTCGACAGTGAAAGGGTGAGAGCGAGATGCCAGCTTAGCTGAACGCTTAAATTCAAGAAATCTGGGAACCAGCGAAAGCAGCTCATCAAAACAGTTACCGTGAAATTATTTGTAAAATTTTTGAGGGAGGCGACGTCACGTCTGTGTGAAAGCGACTGCAGACGAAATGCTCGATCAGGGCCAATTACATTGCATATCCGTCTTTGGATTTTATCAAAGACCTTGAGACAAATAGAAAGGGTTCCAGACCATATATGACAGCAATACTCCATGCAAAAGCGAATGGTTGATTTATCGATTTGAAGAATCGACTCCGGCGAGAAAAATTTCCTGGCGCGGCACAGGGAGCCAACTTTCCTTGTGGTGGAAGAAGCTATGTATCAATGTATCAATGTTTCATTGACTACGCAAAAGCATTTGATATGTTAAGGCACAAAAACCTATTTGAACTTCTAGGAAAACTTTAATTGTTTAGAAAAATATATGAATAAGATTCTGAATATAATCATTGAGTAAAAAGCTGCCGTACGGAAAGAAAATAAATAAAGTTCGTGTACAAAAATAGAAACTGGCGTCTTCTCACCGAATTTATTTTAATTATAGAACGAGGCAATCCTAAGAAATAGAAGTCCTATCAAGATTAAATAATGGGGAAATCAATAACAGTCGGAAATATACTACCGGATTTTGGGCAGACACAGACAGAAAGCTGCAAGATAGTAAAAGAAAGCAGGAAGAAAAGACTATCTATAATTGTTAAGGCGACATAATGTATAGTTGTCAAAAAGAAGAACTGTATCAAACTCAGAGTAAGATTGATAATTAAATACTTAATCTTAATTAATAATTTGTTGTTTTTTTCTGTTGTATATACAAACACGGACATACATATATATATATATATATATATATATATATATATATATATATATATATATATATATATATATATATATATATATATATATATACACAAACACTCACACACACAAATATATATTATATGCACGGTACTTAGTGGAAAGTGCTCTATATCTGTGATAGGGCTAACATTTTCAGTTGTACAGATATTAATTTCTACCCTGAGTTTCACGCTTTTGTGATCATCAGACAAATTCTGATGATCGCAATAGCGTAAAACACAGGGTTACAAAATTATATCCATACAACTGAATATATATATATATATATATATATTAAAGACATTTTTATGTCTAACGTTCTTTTTATTGATACAAGTATTTAAGTAAATGCTCTGTTTATAATAAACAGTATTAAATAACATTTACCGGCCTGAATGTCCGAGTAATTTTCATAGAAAATATTCGTCCTTTGACAGAATTCGAACCTGCATCCTATACGGAACCGACATTTAGCTTGAACACTTTATACAAAATACATAAAAATGCTTATGGAAAACACTTGCACGAATGGAAGTAAAATGAAGGAAAACATTTTAATGGCAGTACTCGTCAACTGCATTTTATAAAACTTGTTTAAAAGAGTTATTGCCGCTGACAAAGACAATTATACACAGAAATAGACACAAACACAAACTTTTTTTTTATTCTCAACAAGTTTCGACTTCATTAGGTAGAGGCATTCAGATCAGAATTATATATATATATATATATGTGTGTGTGTGTGTGTGTGTGTGTGTGTGTGTGTGTGTGTGTGTGTGTGCACAGATAGAAAAGTAAATGGAAGACTGAAAATAAGCACGCCTGAAAGGTAGAGATAACAAAAATGTGCTCACTACAAAATTTCAAATCGAAGATGTAGAACTAATTATTTAAGTAAAGGCTAAAATGCCAAACACCCTCGCCACTCGGTGTGTGTTTGCGTGTTCGTATGTATATATGTTTGTGTGTTTGTGTGTATATGTGTTTGTGTGTATATGTGTTTGTGTGTACATGTGTTTGTGTGTTTGTATGTATATGTGTTTGTGTGTATATGTGTTTGTGTGTTTGTGTGTGTATGTGTTTGTGTGTTTGTATGTATATATGTTTGTATGTGTTTGTGTGTATATGTGTTTGTGTGTATATGTGTTTTTGTATGTATATGTGTTTGTGTGTTTGTGTGTATATGTGTTTTTGTGTTTGTGTGTACATGTGTTTGTGTGTACATGTGTTTGTGTGTTTGTGTGTATGTGTGTTTGTGTGTTTGTGTGTATATGTGTTTGTGTGTATATGTGTATATGTGTTTGTGTGTATATGTGTTTGTGTGTGTATGTTTGATAGGATAGTTAACATAGTCAATACACTAAAAGGACATAAAAATGTACCGCAATTTTCTTTCATTTCGAATGAATGACACCTAACTTCCGAGGGTAAAATGCACTGTCAATAAAATTTTTACCCAATGTGTTGTGGATATATATATATATATATATATATATATATATATATATATATATATATATATATATATATATATATATACATATGATAGAATAAAGAGAAAATAAGCAAAGTTTATCAATCTAAAATGTTTCATTTTTACTAAAGCTTCATAATGAAACAAGTTAAATTGAAAAACATCCCATTTGTTCTTTATTCAAAATTTTGCCCGGTTCCGATCCAGATAGATAGATAGATAGATAGATAGATAGATAGATAGATAGATAGATAGATCTAGACCGATGGTGGGAGAAACGTCATAGAGACAGCAACTCCAGGATGGAAAGCCCTGATGATAAACCTTCGCTTCTTTTGGGTCATATCCAAACACGGAAAAGGCTATGGAAGTAAATCCAGACAGATATGCCTCGAAAGCGGTTCGCTGTCAAAACTGACATCTTTCCAACAACTGCTTCAGCGAAGCCGACCCCAAATGTAATGCCCTGCATTTCTGCGCCCTGGTGAGGTCACCCCAGTCTCACCGTCAAAAGACTGTATTTTAACCACACACAGTGCTACATTTATCTGGCGAGGTAAACGGATGCGTACTTTTGATTGGTCATCTTCGCACCTCATCGCAAATATAAAGCTTGCCTTCAAATCAAATTTTTCTACGTGGAAGACTATTTCAGAGAGATAAAAGAACATTTGACAAAAAAAAAAAAAAAAAAAACAATATTGAAGAAAAAACTTCGAACATGAAAAGAGATATTTATTGAAAACTGATAGCAGATGATATGTAATATTAGGTTGGTGCAAAAATAATGACGGTTTTCACGTATATTTTAAGGTCAAAAACCGTCATTATTTTTGCACCAACCTACTAGTTTGGACTGACATAACAAAAACAATGCAATATTAAAAGAAAATTTAATTATTAATTACATTTAAAGAAAGTCGGTGATTTAAGGCAGCCCATACTGAAATTCAAATATAAAAAGCACATGCAAGAGGCAGGTGTCGACTATCTGAACAGACAGACGAATACGCAATTTAATATATGCGAATGCCCTCAAATATATGTGCGATATTTCTTTACATATATATATATATATATATATATATATATATATATATATATATATATATATATATATATATATATATATATATATAATACGTGTGTAAACACTTAAATGAGATAATATAAATACTAGTTGATTGACTCTGAAGAAGACAGGATAAAATAAATATAATATTTTTGAAAAGGAAGTAGTCGAAACAGTTCAATTATAAAAACGCTCGAACACACACACACACACACACACATATATATATATATATATATATATATATATATATATATATATATATATATATATATCGTTGTAGTAGAGAACTTGTAATCGCAGATACAATTATAGTAACGCCGTTGAACAATACTGGTGTCAGACGCCTTCGAATATCACTCGCACTAACAGTACTTGCTCAATACTTAAATACAATCTTTAAACTGCCGCCGTTTGGGTGTTGAACTCAATCTCTACTTTTCTGTTTACACACACTCTATACGTGATATTGAAAAAAATTAAATCTAGCAAACCATAAAGCTATTGTTTCATCACACGCACACACACATGTATATACACACACACACACACACACACACACACACATATATATATATATACACACACACACACATATATATATATATATATATATATATATATATATATATATACACACACATACATGATGTTCATGTGAGTTAAAGTTTGTCACTTAGCTGATTTTTGTGATGTCAACGACAACTGGTTGCCACTTTTGTGATGTCAACGAATACTCATTGTCAATTTCGTAATACTCGTTGTAGTAGAGACTTTGTAATCGCAGATACAACTATAGTAACGCCGTTGAACAATACTGGTGTCAGACGCCTTCGAATATCCCTCGCACTAATAGTACTTGCTCGATAATACTCGCTCGAACTGTAATCCGTGTAGTGATCTGAATAGAGAAATAGTATAGTAAATAGAGCAGAGAATAGCGTTTCGTATAGTAATAGAGTATAGACTAGAAATAGTGATCCTTTAGTAATAGAGGATAGACTAGAAATGTGATCTTGTAGACGTTACTCGAATTTCTATATATGCCTTTCCTATATAGTCACGTGATCCAGTTAATTCAATAACGGGATCGCCTGTGTTTACTCTCTGGCGATCTATGTTCTAACTCAAGTGTCGGCAGTGACATTTTATTCCTATATAAAACAGATTGATATTAACTTCAGCGTCTCGTCTCCAAAGTTTCATAAGCGGACTTGTCCATCCTCTCTTCAGCGGGTATCAGCTACAGTAAATCTAGCATTTTATATCTTTGATACCGAGCACATTACAGTGAAAACTGCTTAACTTTAATGTCTTTTCTCTCAATATTCCATTGACTGTGAGCATTTTGGGCTTTATACTATCTTTGATATAGCTATCTTAGAAATTATTAAACATATCTTAGTAGAATTCTCCGAGCTTTTTATAATACCATTGGACTCTACCTTGAGCTATAAGAATGTATAATTACTCTCCAAGCTTAACAGAAGAATCGTGATGACATCGACCATAAACGAAAATGACATGTTCATCATTAATTAATCATAGCTAAGGATCGGAAGCTCATGAGCGATTGAAATAAAGTTCAAATACACACACACACACACATCTGTGTGTGTGTTATTCCAGGATCATTTTTCAACTTATTCACGATGATCTTCGCCCACTCTATGCTTCTAACTTTATGTCCTAGAGTAACATGTTACCTCGGGCGTAACACGTACGATTTCATTTTCAAGTCTTTTTTTTTTTTGTTTTGTTTACCGCTCTTTGGACTGCTATGGGAAAAACTCCTCTCTTACGTGCTAACCGTCTTATGAATTGAGTTGGATCTTTTCGAATTCATCTCTTTAGTACTAAGATAAAATGAGGCTCCCTCTTCCTGCTGTAACCTCCTGAACCAGTTTTGCTCTCTGCTGTTCCCTCTTTTAAAACTTAATCACCGTTCTCTTGGTGGTTCCTGAAAGGACATTGAAGATTGAAGCCGGAGTATCAATGTCGGTACCATTACTGAAGATGTGAATGAACTTTTTCCTCTCACCATTGCTTATTTGTGAAGAGAGTGGGTCGGACACAAAACAATTTAATCTGCTCTATTTTAGCTAGATAATTCAAATGGTTCTTCAGTGATTCTTACGAAAACTGGTGTCAAGATGGCTAAACGTCTTATCTGAAAACCTGGAAAAAAACTCAATCAGTTTAGTGATTCTTTTTAGATATTAAATATTTTATGGGATAGACAATTATCCCACACGATTTGGACAAATTTGCAGTTACACCCAATACACACACACACACACACACACACATATGTATATATATATATATATATATATATATATATATATATATATATATATATTTGTACTTTATTTCAATCGTTCATGAGCTTCCGATCCTTAACTATGATTAATTAATGATGAACATGTTATATATATATATATATATATATATATATATATATATATATGTAACTATACTCGTTTCCAAAACCTTCGAATTTTTGATTTGCCAATAATCAAATCAATCTCGAAGGATAAAAAGTTTAAAAAAAAGAAAGAGCTAGAAACATGAAAGTCTGTCGCACAGATACAGGTTTAAAGCCCAAAGAAAAAAAAAACAACACGAGTAAACAACTAAATAAAAAGAGCTCAATACAACGGTAGAGCAGACCTAGTCAAACCTGGTGAACCAGACAAACCTACCCAGGTTTCACCTAAGCGGATCGTCAGGGAAAGCCGGTGAAAGGGACATAGGAAAACAGCGTATTAACTACTTAATTTACTTTATGTAAATAAATAGAGCCAGCTTTCCCTGACTACCCACTTAGGTGAAACC
>OZ010605.1:63964578-64012078 GCA_963932145.1 Acanthosepion lycidas | reverse complement strand
ATTTTTGGATATATCTTGTATTGTACATTTAGCAGCGTCTACCGTAAACTTTAAACTAACTCAAAAAGAAAATTTGTGGTCATAAAATTCAATCTCTGTTTTGGTGTGAAAGACGTGCCCCCACAAAATTTGCAAAAGTATTCTGGAATCTTATATATACATATATGTCCACGCACACAAATATATACATGCACACACACACACACACACACACACACACATATATATATATATATATGTGTGTGTGTGTATTTGTATATATATATATATATATGTGTGTGTGTGTGTATATATATATATATATATATATATATATATATATATATATATATATATATATATTTAAATCCATGTATATATATATATATATATATATATATATATATATATGTAATGAAAAACAAACCACTTTAATGTACCATTAAGATAATTTATTTCACCCAAAATCCTTTTTTAAGGATTCAGGATCATCAGGTAAAACTTCCAACAACGAATTGAGAGGAAAAATGGGATTAGAAATTGGTGGGTAGTGTAATTTTTGTAATTTAATAGAGGGGGTTGAGAGTGGCAGTTAAACAGATAATATAAAGTATAGGGAGGGGGGGTAATTTTATATCTCTCTTAAGTATGTTTTATATTGGAGTAGGAGGAGTGACAGAACCTTGACCTATTTAGATGGTTAACAAATGTATACAAGTGTATATATATATATATATATATATATATATATACACACACAAAAACGTTATATATATATATATATATATATATTAAGAAATATACATAATAGCTTACATTGACTTCACAGCTTTTGGCTTAACACCGCTTCTGTAATAATCTTTATAGTGAATTATTTATTGTTGTGGTGTATTATTATTGTTGTTAAAATATTTAAGTGAATTTCAGTTTAATTTTATATTTGACGTTAGACACGTATTAGCATCTAAGTTTGAAAATATGGTTGAAATAAGAATTATAAATTCTAATAATTGAAGAGAGGTTGTCATAATCAAAAGAATGGATACAAAAAAAGCGTTTGAAAATCAACGGGGCAACTCTATTTTACATCAAAATCAATAAAGTAATTAATATTATCATTAAAATTAATATTAATAAACTAATTACGAGTAGTGATATCAATAATAATAATGCCGTGAAAAATAGACTTGAAGTACTAATAAAAATAATACAAGATAAAATAAGATAAAATAAAACAGAAACACAGAAATATGTAAATAAATGGATCAAATAAATAAAGCAAATAAGTAAATAAATGAAAATAAAAATAAAGAAAAAAATAAATAAGTGAATAAACTGGTTACTAATACTAAGATTAAAGATTTAAGATTAAAGATTTAAGATTAAAGGTCGGGAAAACAAAAAGACACAGGAATGATAATAAAAATGATAGAGATAAGTTAATGGATTAACAAAAATCTTAAATTTGTTTAGTCGAATACTGACAATAGTTTTATAGTAAAAATAGCAAAAATTAAAAACTATTAAAAAAAAAAATAATATCAAGACTAGTATACGTGGTCCCTGGGTCCAGCTAGACTATACTATTCTAATATGGGTCAACTTTTTTGAGTAGAAAATTGACCTATGTAGGCAGGTGCACTAACTCACTTCTTTTATTTAAGAGATGAGTCCTTTATATTTTTCAGGATTATTAATTTTTGAGAAAGACATAGGTTACATCTCTTGCCTTTCACGCCGAAGGATTTAAATTTCGTTAATGGTTCCAAGGTAATAATTAGGTTTTTATGCTCACTTTTCAATTCACAGAAAAATTTAGAGAGGGCAGTGCTGCTATTATATCTGACATTGCCTAATATCATTTAGTGGTGGTAGAAGCACGATTTCCAATGGTTTCCACAGAGCCCACATAAAACTTGGCCTCATTGTCTTATTTGAATTCAGCTTTATAAACTAAAGGTTAAGACATACATTTACCGTTTAATGGGCAGGGTTTGTCTTTTCTGCAGTTGAAATTATTCGTTGTGGCGGTGTTGTTGTTTTGATAGTTGCTGAAGAATGGAGACGGTTGTGCTGTGATATCTATTGGTCGATATTTTTAACACAACTTTAGCGGACTTTGACGTTATTTTCGTGAAAATCTTATTTATCATTCGGGAATGATTGCCGTGCTTACTGGTTAAATACAAACTATTTTTCCGATATTAGTTTTGAAGATTTGCTTAAGAAATGAGCAGATTCCTTGAGGGAGAAAAGGAAAACTAATGTTGGGAATATTTGTTATATTAAAATCAGAGAGCAAATACAACTTAGTTTTCAATTTTTCTATTGGATGTCTGGTTGATATTCACCCCAGAAAATGTAATCTTTACAGCGAAGTGACTTTAAGAGAACTAGAAATTATCGCAGTATCTCAAACTAATGTCTATAGTCTTAACAAAGTCAGATATGCTATTAACATTCGGAAACCTACAAACATCTTATATATATATATATATATATATATATATATATATATATATATATATATATATATCGGGCGAAGATAATTAAACTATTTTCATTTTTATAGATCTTATATATATATATATATATATATATATATATATATATATATAAGGTAGGATGTGTGTGTGTGTAACGAATGCACGGCCGCAATTTTCGACGGATTTGCACCATAATTTACATGCACATGCTCCAAGTGAGAGGATAAGGCCAACACCGACTTTGCATTTCCCAACTCCCATCGATAGTGGGAATAATCGATATTTTCATGATTCTACGGCAGTTTTCCTGTAGTTTGTGGCCAGTTTGTACTGACCAGAGTGAGAGTCAATAGCTGGCTGCCACGAATAGGTAGGAAGATTCTATTCGCCAGCGTGAGAGCCAACAGCTGACTGACACGAATATTAACTAGCATGCTAACATGCAAAAAAATATCGATAGCTGCATTCGTTACAAGTGAGAAAAATTTAAATCTGCATGGCACTTTACTCCAGCTGGCTCATTCGCTTGCTTAAAATCAACGTTGATTCTGATTCCGCAGAACTGGGTTGGGTGTGAAAAAGTATTTGTTGTTAACATTCTTTTTTCATTCGGTTTTTCCAGTTACGAGTCCTTTTTTTAAAGCTAATCGTTTTGTGTCCATTTTGTTTAGTTCTTTTTTTCGCAACAGTTTTAATGTTTTGTATAGAGCTTATAAAAAATTCGCAGTGTGAGATAGGCAAGAAGTAAGGCATGTAGCAACATTAGCACGGCAAAGGGTACTCCTTTAATGGCAAGGAAGGGCAAAAACATTTTAAGTCAAGTGATAGCGATTGCTGTATGGGTCGTGCGATTTTAGAATCAAGCACGTGCATGCTGCTAGCATATATATATATATATATATATATATATATATATATATATATATATATATATATATATATATGTTGATAGGAAATAATTAAACCATTTTCCTTTTTATTGTCCCTATATATATATATATATATATATATATGTATATATATATATATATATATATATATATATTAACTATAGAAAGAAAAATAGTTTAATTATCTTCGCCCGATATATATATACATATATATATATATATATATATATATATATATATATATATATATATATATATATATATATATATCGGTCGAAGATAATTAAACTATTTTCCTCTTTATAGATCCCCTTCTTTCTGAGATTTCCAAACTTAACGAGAATCATAAAATATCCTACTATTTTTGGTAACTTAATTAAATGCAACTTAATCCATGAAATTCTATTACTCGTGTTTCTGTTTCCGTTTTCGTTTAAGACGTGCCGGTAAGCGATGCATTTTAAGTAATTTTTAAATGCATTTTGGCTCGCTCCTAAATGAGACAGATGCACGTGTCAAATAGAAGACATATTGATTAGTAATAAGCTCGTGTGCCAAAAACATGAAGACAACAAACATTAGGGGATGGTAAAATTGGTGAATATTGGAGACCAATGAAAATTGGTATTGTACGGTCGTCCCGATTGTATTAGGTTGGTGCAAAAATAATGACGTAATAATGTCGTTTTTTGACGTTAAAAATTACGTCAAAAAACGACATTAGTACGTCATTATATTTGCACCAACCTAATAGATGAACCCGACGTTTGATCTGGCCTGTTCTTGAAAACAGTATTGAAATGTCATGTAATATCAGTAACCCCTATCCGACAGTGAATGATATTGAATCTCCTCACATATAAAGGAGAGACTTGAAGCAATAGAAAACTTTCCCTAGAAACAAGGAAAATTGTACTAACCCGTTTCGGGATAGTAATTTTTCAGGCGTAGCTTAGATGTGGCACAAGGCCGAAAGCATGTGATAACTAGTGAGGATCGAACTCACTTTTCAGTCGTAACTGATCTAGCGAGACAAGCTTGTTAACCATTACACCACGCTGATGTACCCGGTAGTGATTTTCTAAGAGTATCTTAGGTGTGGCACAAGGCCGAATGTATGGGGCACCTTGTGAGGATCGAACTCACTTTTCAGTCGTAACTGATCTAACGAGACAAGATTGCTAACCATTACACCACGCCAAGGTACGGTGTAGTGATTTTCTAAGCGTAGTTTAGGTGTGGCACAAGGCCGAAGTTAGGGGACATCTAGTAAGTATCGAACTCACTTTTTATTCGTAACTGAACTAGCGAGACAAGCTTGTTAACCATTATACCACGCCGAGGTACCGGGTAGTGATTTTCTAAGCGTAGCTTGGGTCTGGCAGAAGACCGAAAGTATGGGGCACCTTGTCAGGATCGAACTCACTTTTCAGTCGTAACTGATCTAGCGAGACAAGATTGCTAACCATTACACCACCCCAAGGTACGGTGTAGTGATTTTCTAAGCGTAGCTTAGGTGTGGCACAAGGCCGAATGTAGGGGGCACCTAGTGAAGATCGAACTCACTTTTTAGTCGTAACTGATCTAGCGAGACAAGATTGCTAACCATTACACCGCGCCGAGATACCCTGTAGTGATTTTCTAAGCGTAGCTTAGGTGTGGCACAAGGCCAAAAGTAGGGGGCGTCCTGTGAGGAGCGAACTCACTACTCAGCCGTAATTGTTCTAGCGAGACAAGCTTGCTAACAATTACACCGCCTGAAGGTGCCCTAACCCGTTACTTGATATCTGACCCCCCGTATAACAGTTAGTGCTGGACAATCTTCTGAAAGATGAAGAAGAGAATGGAGTAATAGAAATCTGTTTCTACAGAAGAATTCCGGGATATCATAGTCTGAAAATGTGATCAACGACGTTCTAGAGACAATGAAAACAAAAAATACAATTATACTTCAAATCAGGGTGAAAAAATTGAAATTTCTAGGTCACATAATGAGGAAAGAGGGCTTGCAAAATTTGATACTCACAGGACAGATGACGGATAGAAGAAAACAACATATAACTTACCTAAAGAGCTCAAGCTCTTTAGGTAAGTTATATGCTTGAGCGAATCGATGGCGTAGCAATGTTTGAAAGAGATGACCGAAAAAATTGTTGATAGCTACAAAGGACAAGAAGTTGTGGAGAGCCATGATAACAAACGTCCTGAAGGGACACAACACATAGAAGAAATTTTGGCATCTGAAATTGTAAATCTTTAGGTTGATGAAGGAAACCGAAATCTTGAAACGTATCTCAGCATTCAATAAAAAGTATGTCATACACATTTTGTCTACAGTTATGACTTGTTGAGATATTTTTAATCATTTCCCAGCAAGAAGGCGCTAATGTCACTTAGATTCCAGTGGCTTCTGGGAATTGAAAAGAATTCGATTTGAGAAATAACTGGAAATCCAGTCCTAAACAGGAAACAAGATATAAACATTAACAATTTTTCAAAAGACCGTGAGAGAGTTTAAGCCTGAGGAAAATACACATATATACATACACACACACACACATATATATATATATATATATATATATATATATATATATATATATATATTATGAAATGGACAAATTCCGAGAATTATTTTAAGATATTTTTATGTTTATACATTCTTTTTAAAGATACAAATATTTAAGTAAATGCTCTGTTTATAATAAACAGTATTAAACAACATTTTCCGGCCTGAATGTCCGAAAAAAATTTTCATAGAAAATATTCATCCTCCGACAGGAATCGAACCTGTATCATATATGGAACCGTCATTTAGCTGGACGTGCCTTTAACCGATTTGGCCACAGAGCCAATATGAATGTACGTGTGCGATTCATAGAAAATTGAAGTTCAAATACAGTAAATTAGACCTTTCTAACCGAACGCATATTTGGAAACGACATACTGTACTGCTTGGAATTCGCGCCGAAAGCTCCAATACGATTATTTCAGAATGTTTGTGTGTCAATCGGCGGACAAGGCAGAGAATTGGGAAATAATCGGATGATTTTAATGGTGATTACAATGTTACAGTTTGTGGGTGATAACACATTATCTGGTGTGATCAACAGTCTACTCAAGGCTCAGTCATAATGACTTGTAACTTCGTGCTAACATAACCATCGATGGGCCTCGAATAGTTCCGTATACCCAATTTCACTCACAGGGCTTGGGTCAACCCGTGGACTCTGGTTTTCAGGCATTTTCAAAAGATGACGCACACTAGCATCACCTCTCCAGGCTGATAACATTAACATGTCACTTTTCTGATAAAATGACTATGCTAAGATTTGAAACCGAGTCTCATGGTTGGAAACGAAATGTTCTAACTATTCGGCTACGTTCACATAGAAAAATAGGAACTCCAATGTTAAAGGAGATGGTGGAAACTATTTGTGAGTATACTGTTCATGTAAAATAATACATAGTGCTTCGGTGTCAATCTATGGAAAATGCAGAGGATTCGGAAATAATTGGTTGAGTCTAAGGGTGATTACGAAGGTACAGCTGGTCGGAAAACTCACTCTGATCATTCTGAAAAGAAAAGAATCCCCGAATTTTTTGGTGTGATCCAGGTCATCATTGAAAACCATCCCTGGAAGTCTTTCAGATTCATAGCAAAGGAGGTAGTGCTGCCCTGAGTCAAGAGGATGACTGCTGGAAGACACTATGCTTGACAACAGGACTCAGCACTATGCCGGACCAGCAGGAGTACACAGTCTTGGATGTCAGAATTTTAGCAAACTCACCACTTATAGATGGTCACCTAACTCCCCAGACTGCCACCTCATTGATTATGTGTTGGCGATTCAATTTAGAAAGGGAGACCCCGAAAACTCCTAGTAACAACAAAGATGAACTGAAGGCAAGTATTATAGCAGCATTCAACAACTTAAATAAAGAGACTGCCATGAAAATTTGCAGAAGATTCCGAAGTCATCTGAAGGCCGTGGCTGTAGCCAATGGTGATTTTATTGAATAAATTTACTCTGTAATATTTCAATATATTTTGGTGTAATTTTGGCAAATATATCTGTTAAAATGTGATGTCAGTAGTATTTTTATTTTAATGCGTAATTTAGACGACAATTATCCATTGCAACCTGTATGTAAATTTTGCGCACTGAAGTGCATATTTCGCTTTTCGCTCGAGTCCATTACATTCGTTCACTTACGCACAAATATTCTTCGGAAAGTTATGGTTTCATCTCTCCCACTCCTTACTCTCCAAAATATATTTCGGTTTTCAGTAACGTACAAAAGGCTGCGAAACCGTTAAAACAAATCAGTCAATCAATCAAAATTTGTTGGTGTGCGTTTTGCGGGTGACTATATGTAGATATCAATTTGTGTTTATTTTTTAGCCGTTATTAATGGTTTGTGTCTGTGTGTGCGGGAGAGAAAGAGGGGGGGAGAGAAAAAGAGAGAATATGAGAGTCAAAATGTGTATGAGAATAGAAGTGAGAAAGCGATAGAAAAAGAGATTGTGTGTGTGAGAGAGAAATACAATGTGTGTTTGTGTGTTTGTGTGTGTTGTGTGTGTAAGAGAGAGAGAGAGAGGAAAAGAGAAAGAAAAAGTGAGTGTTTGTTTTTGCGTGTGTGTGTCTGTGTGTGTTAGAGAGAGAATAGAAAGAGAGTGTGTGTTTGTGTGTGTGAGTGTGAGAGGGAGCTAAAGAGAGAGTGTATATCTTTTGAATGTGTTTATGTGTATGAACCTGAGAGAGAGAAAGTTTGAGAGACTAAAAAATGTGTGTGAGAAAGACAGAGGCATAGGAAGAGATAATACGTTTGCATGTGGTTGTGTGTATGAGCGTGCGTGAGAGAAAGTGAGAAAGACAAAAATTGTTTGTGGTGTTAGAGAGAGGGAGAGAAAGAGACGGTGAAGGTCCCTGCATGTGTTTGTGCGTATAAGCGTGCGAGAGAGACTAAAATGGTTGTGTATGTGAAAGAGAGAGAGGGGGAAGAGAGAGAGGGAGCGAAAGAGAGGGTGAATGTGTTTGCATGTGTTTGTGCATATGAGCGTGGGAGAGAGAAAGTGAAAGAGATTAAAAAATGTGTGTGAGAGAGAGAGAGAGAGAGAAAAGGAGCGAAAGAAAGAGTGTATGTGTTTGCATGTATGTGTGTGTATGAGCGTGCTAAAGTGAGAGACTAAGAAATTTGTGTGTGTGTATGTATGTGTGTGCATATGTATGTGTGTGTATGTGTGTGTATATATGTGTGTGTGTATGTATGTGTCTGCATGTGTGTGTGTGTATATGTATGTGTGTGTATATGTATGTGTGTGTATGTGTGTATGTATGTGTGCGTGTGTGTGTGTGCGTGTATGTGTGTGTGTGTGTGTATGTGTGTAGATATTAAATGAACATCATACCAAAGAAGATAAAAGTCAAACTCGATTGTTCTGTGTTTTTTAGCCCACTGAACATCTACAAATATTGATGGACAGTTACGAAAATATCGTGGTTTTATTTTTAAAACCAAATCTTTGCCTCATAATGCCTCACTGGTGAGAAGAACTGAAAGGCAAAAAAAAAAAAAAAGCAATGAAAAGAAAAGGCCAACCTGATTGCAATCTAAAACGTGAGTCTTTCTTGGCAAACCTTTCATCTGGATGGATTCTGCTTTTCGGCTCTCTGCTATTAGACCGTCAAATCTTTCAACTTACCCTGTCTTTTACTTAGCATCTTGAGATATTTGGTCTGTTCTTATATTTGGAAGAAGTTTCTATCCTTGTTGCTTCGGTATTTTTTTTTCTTTTGTTCTCGTGTTCTTTAGTAAATGATTTATATAAATTGTTTTTCTTATCTGGTATTTTAATTATAAACTGCTTAATATTTTTTCTGACTGAATTTCTGAGATAAAGAGTTATCATTATTCCCGTTACTTACGCTAGAGATGTTGTGAATATCTTTGTAGTCGTTATCACAACGTGACGACCGTTTTGCTCTGCGGCCTTTGTCAGGTGCATGTCGACACTCCTAATACACATGGAATTCTGAATTTTACCCTTTATTTAATCAACGGGCTAGATTGTTCTCTTTCCACTGATCATATCTAAGGATATCTTGTCTAGTTGATATTTTAGTATTGCTTGCCCCATAATTCTGAATTTTCCCCTTTATTTAATACACAGGCTAAACTTCTCGTTCCACTGATAATATCTGGGGATATCTCGTCTAGTTAATATTTTTTTAAATATTGCTTGCCCAGTAATTCTGAATTTTACTCTTTATTTAATCAACGGTGTAGACTGTTCTCGTTCCACTGATTAAATCTAGGGATAACTCGTCTAGTATTATTTTTAGTATTGCTTACCCCGTAATTCTGAATTTAACCCTTTATTTAATCAACGGTGTAGACTTTTCTCGTTCGATTGATCATATCTAGGAATATCTCGTTTAATTATTATTTTTATACTTACCCAGTTTCCGTTGTGTCTCTATCCGACCCTACTGAACTCACAATATCGTCAAATTCACGAACCAAATCTTTAATCCATTAGGCTACTGTCTCGTAGGATATTCACTCTTGTTCACCTGGCTCGATATAGACCTGAGTGGCGGAGGATACAACAGCCGAAAAGTTTTAATAGCAAGAACAAAGATAATAACAATAGTTTCCATGGGTCAGGGAAACACTACATGAAAATTATTATATAGCATTATTAATATCTATCTATTTTATATTTTTATCGTAATTCATACCGTAAACATAATATATGGACACCGCGCATGCGTCCTGTACTTGAGTGAGTCATTCAATGATAAAGGAATCCGCCACGTACAGGCATTGTCAACTAACCAGTGAAGGCGGTTTCACACTGACGCCATATTGACATCGCTAAATACATTATGATAATTTTAAATAATATAAGAAGTTGAATCCTTTATTATAATAACCAAGGATTTTCCAATAATATAACATGCGCATATAGTAAAATTACGAAAATAAAATTTTCCCTCTTCGTTCTAATAAGAAAAGAAATCCCGAATTTGTTGGTGGGACTCAGGCCATAATTGAAAACGATCCCTCCAGGTCAATCAGGTCCATAGCAAGGGAGGTAGTGCCGCCCTGAGTAAAGTCGGTGGCAGCTGGAGGACACTATGCTTGGCAAGGAGACTCAGCATCATGACATACAAGCGGTAGAACCCAGTCATGGGTGTCAAAAAATTTAAGCAACTACACCACCCCTTACATCTGGTTACCTAACTCCAAATACTGCAACCTACATTGATTATTACGTGTGGGGCGCAGTTAAGCAAGAGCCTAACAAAAGTCCTATTGACACCAAAGATGAACTGAAGGCAAATATCATGACAGCTTTCACCAACTCAAGAAAGGAGACTGCCATGAAAAGTTGCAGAAGATTCCGAAGTCATCTGTAGCCCGTGGCTGTAGCCAATGGTGATTTTATTGAATAATTTTACTCTGTAATATTTCAATATATTTTGCTATAATTTTGGTAAATATATTTGATAAAATGTGGTGTAGGTATTATTTTCCATTTTTACGTAATTTAGACGACAATTATTCATCGCAACCTGTATCTATATTTTGCGCACTGAAGTGCAGAGTTCGCTTTCCGTTCGAGTCCGTTACATTCGTCGACTTACGTACAAATATCCTTCGGAAAGTTATGGTTTCATCTCTCCCAATCCTTACACTCCAAAATATATTTCAGTTTTGAATAGCCGATAAAAGGTTGAGAAATAAAATTACGAATATAAAATTAAAAAAAAAATTTACTTTACATTAGTCAATTTATCACAATTTCTTTCCAAAGCCCTAGCGACCTTTTGCGCAACCCTAGTGTTTCAGGGAACAACGGTTATGAAACACTGGTTTAAACTTTTATACTGATCACATGATTGACCTTCTTCTCGTTTAGAAATGCCTTAACTCTCAGCTCCATAAAACCGTTTTATTTGATCAATGTTTAAAAATATCTTCAGCTTAATGAACCTTCAGAATCTGTCTATATTTCTGAGATGAAGTATTATGTACATTATTTACATTATTTGGACTATTGTCCGCATCTTTCTCGACATATTTATTACAACGTTTCGGCCATTGTACGCTCCGGTGTTTAATGGATGTCAGTTATCAGTTATCCCCTGTTAAATTCTCTCTGAAAGTTCTCCACTGCCTTAACCGGGTATTGAACTCACACTCTTTGGGTCCTGTCACTGGATCTAACCAACGCCTTTACCCACTGTGTCATGTGAATCTAGAACAGTCTACCCCAGTTAAAGAAATAAAGAGTTAAGTTCGACATTCCAACCACCTGAAGAAGGCCGGAGTGTACAACGGCCGAAACGTTATAATAAATATGGCGACAAAGATGAGGACAATAGTCCGAATAATGTAAATAATGTTAATGAACCCTGTTCTTCTTGAAGAGGACAGTTTGTCAGATCTCATTGACTGGCGCTGCAGAATCACAAATAAAGAATTTTACCAAATAACAGCAAATAATATCAATCGACGATTTTGAAGCTCCGCAACAGTTGAAAGGAACAGTAGATGGAGATATTATAAAAGCAAAAGGAAGATAGTCGGTATCCACACAACCTTAAGTAAAAGCTTAGGAAGGTAAGCCATATCAATACTACACAGAGCGATAACATTTTAACGGAGAAACCCTTCTCCTGAACAACCGATTTTAAAAGAATGATTCAATGAATTAAAAAACAGTTCAAGGGGCTTATCAGGTTAGACGCCCACCAACATCAGATGCTGAATAAATCTATTGAACATATAAACAGAAATTTATTCTCTTTCTCTTGAGACGCATAACGAGATAAGTCACGTGAATCTTTGTTAATTTATTGAATATTAGAGCTCAAGTTATCTATTGAGAAGTTTTTGGAAGAAATACTGCTAAGCTGTAAAAAACGCCTATATTTCTCGTAATTTTCCCGTGTGTTCTCAGTCTTCTTCTTCTTCGTCGTCGTCGTCGTCGTCGTCGTCTTCTTCTTCTTCGTCGTCGTCGTCTTCGTCGTCGTCGTCGTCTTCTTCTTCTTCGTCGTCGTCGTCTTCTTCTTTTTCTTCTTCTTCGTCGTCGTCGTCTTCTTCATCTTCTTCGTCTTCTTCGTCGTCTTCTTCTTCTTCGTCTTCTTCGTCGTCTTCATCTTCTTCTTCGTCGCCTTCTTCTTCGTCGCCTTCTTCTTCGTCGCCTTCTTCTTCGTCGTCGTCTTCTTCTTCTTCGCCGTCGTCGTCTTTTTCTTCTTCTTACTATTATTTTTATTGTAGTTGTTATTTTTCCTTTGATTTCTGGTGTGTACTCATTTCTTTCCGTGTCCCGATCAGAGACCTAAGGTCTGAAATGGCCTCATGACATTTGCCACTGAGCAATTAACAAAAACAACATATTTTACATCGATAAAGCCGTTCGTAAGGTGTGGACTGTACTTGTCAGAACAATTTTATGTATTTCTTTAATGCATGAGTTACCAGATTTCCCTTTAATGAGTCTATTGTAACCTTTTCCACTCAATCCGAGGGCCCCAACTACAACAGAGCGTGTTGATGTTCTCATATGCCACATATTCGAGATTTCGATTACAAGGTCATTGTATTTTTATAAATTTTCGAAGATCTTCAAACATACATTGCAGTCTGCAGGGACTGCTATATCAATAAGGAAGCTTTTTTTTTTGTTTACGGACTCTAATAATAATGTCTGGGCGAATAGGTTTGATTTTTCTCTCTGTATATATTGTGTTGTTCCATGAAATTGTTACCGGTCCTATCTCCGTAACCGGGTCTGGGTAGTGTTCATACCAAATTCTTTCAGTTTCCTTTCCGTAGAATTTGCAAAATTTCCAGTGCAGATATTGGCCCAATATGTCATGCAGGGTCTTATATTCAGTGGGTGCCAATACCGAGCAAAATTATACAAGACGATCAAGTTTTTCTGGATATTTATCACAGAATCTGCATGTTGGGCTAACACAATTTTTTTGCATGTGTGCTTGATAATTTCTAATTCACAAACATTGGTCCTGTATGCAAGAATAAAAGTTTATTATTATTATTATTATTATTATTATTATTATTATTATTATTATTAAAAAAAAAATTTTAAGCAGAAGTTGTCCTAAGCTGAAAAGGTTCCTAAAATTCTAGGAATTCTCTCGTCTTATCTCAGTTGTATTATTATTAATAATATTAAGAAAAGCATTATATAAATGTTAAACGTCAGTTTAAGCATAAATTCTCCTAACATGAAAAAATACCAAAAATTCTCGTAATTTTTCCGTATTGTATCAGTTCTTTTATTATTGTTAATATTAAGAAAAAAAACACTGTATAAATTTTGAACTGCAGTTTAAGCAGAAGTAATCCTTATATGAACAAATACCTAACATTCTAATCATTTTCCCGTATTATTTAGTTGTGCTATTATTAATAATATTTTGAAAAACACTATATAAACTTTAAACTACTGTTTAAGCAGTTGTTCTACTAACCTGAAAAAATAACTCGTAATTCTCCCGTATATAAAATTCACCATATATATACACGACTCTCCCGACGAATTCGACGTATGAGGGTCAAGCAGGTCAGTTCCTAGGAATTCGACAACCCAACAGCAGATGAGATTTGATTATAGTGGTGAAGGTTTCGTGCAGGACCATCCACACTTCTTATAAGTATAGAAAATAAGGACAAATCGGCCGATTCCGCGACCTTCGTTTCAATTTTCGGTATCTTCAGGAGACTTCGGTCAATTGATTTACTAAGTCTTTATTTATTAAAATTAAAAAAAAATTATGAATGCCATATTTAAAAACAAAATAAATGAAATAAGATGTGAGGTGTGGTAGAAGTTGAGGAGGAGGAGGGGAAAATCAAGTGTATTAGAATTGTAACGATGGGGGATTAAATGAAATGTCATACGTTCTTTTTATCCCTCTCCAAATGAACTTAATCGGAATTTTTTAGCATGTAGACAATGGAATATAATTTCAAATATCTTTTTAAAAATTTTTTTTTTCGTTTTTGATATGTTATTATAGCTAATTTCTCTTGTTGACAATATACATATATATATATGTATGTGTGTGTGTGTGTGTGTGTGTATGTGTGTGTGTGTGTGTGTATGTGTGTGTGTGTGTGTGTGTGTATGTGTGTGTGTGTGTGTGTGTGTGTGTGTATGTGTGTGTGTGTGTGTGTGTGTGTATGTGTGTGTGTGTGTGTGTATGTGTGTGTGTGTGTGTGTGTGTGTATGTGTGTGTGTGTGTGTGTGTGTATGTGTGTGTGTGTGTGTGTGTGTGTGTGTGTGTGTGTGTGTGTGTGTGTGTGCGAAATATGAAAGAACACGATAGGTAAATAATCCGAAGTTCATTATTTAATAAAAAAATAAAATTAAATTAAACAGTGCTGAATACATAAGTAGAGCCTTAATTATAATTATAATTATTTTTAAAAAAATATGATTCCTTCGCGACATAAGAGCTCTCATGTTTCAAAAACAGGAGCCAAATGCTATGTTTCATCCTCAAGCATATTTTCTTGGTATAACTAATCTTGAAATTTACACATCTTTATAAGCATATTCATTCGTAGAATTAATTACTATGGAAACGTGTGAAGCGACCAGACCAATAGGGGGCGTATGGGTTAACAATTTGTATCAGCGTATCAGTCACTGTGGGAAAGAGGCCAAACCGAGGCAGGGCCTGGGTGTCCATTTCAAAGCGAATGATGACATTCCTATACGCACATCGTCTAGTACGTATATATATATATATATATATATATATATATATATATATATATATATATATATATATATATGTGTGTGTGTGTGTGTGTGTGTGTGTGCGCGCTCGCGCATGTGAGTAAATAGCGAGACAGAGAGGACAGTATTAAGAAGACTGCATATATATATATATATATATATATATATATATATATGTGTGTGTGTGTGTGCGTGTGTGTGTGTGTGTAAAGAGAGCGAGAGAGAGGACAGTATTAAGAAGACTATATATATATATATATATATATGTGTGTGTGTGTGTGTGTGTGTGTTTGTGTGTGTGTCTGTGTGTGTTTAAAGAGAGCGAGAGAGAGGACAGTATTAAGAAGACTGTATATATATATATATATGTGTGTGTGTGTGTGTTTGTGTCTGTCTCTGTGTGTGTAAAGAGAGCGAGAGAGAGGACAGTATTAAGAAGACTATATATATATATATATATATATATATATATATATATATATATATATATATATATATATGTGTGTGTGTGTGTGTGTGTGTTTAAAGAGAGCGAGAGAGAGGACAGTATTAAGAAGACTTGTGTGGCGACAAACGATTTCTGGCTTTAAGCGAACATCATGGAATTGTCGCCTATGGCGTAAAACTTCAATCCATAAACGCACTTGTCGATATTAAGCACTACTTCTTCATAAATACAGTAAACAATAGGACTTAATGCAGCTTAGAGTCATTGTGATTCTATGTATCGTTATCTGTTCATGCCAATTATATCAGCTTAGCCTTATTTATTGGTTCAGCTGGGTTTGGTTATACGTTTTTCACACTTTCAGCTTCAAGCTTTCGCAATTATTTATTATCTACTTATTCTTCGTTCTCTTTTTATTTACAGTCTCGCTACAAAATCTCTTCGCTCTGACATTACAACAATCATGCCTTTTAACTACAATGGATTTATGTAAGCACACACAAATCGTTAATATGAATACTTTGACGGCATTGAATTGTCCCACTTTTGAGTATCGGAGCGTCGGATATGTTTCAGTGCGTTCGAATTATACACAAAATACATCGATATTCTAGCTGGCTTACTCCCAAATGGTCTCCAAATAAAAGACTCTGATGAAAGCACGTAAGCATAGCATATATGAATATACCTATCGGATATTACCTTATCATTTATTTAGTGTAGGAGATACGGAAATAGAACACAGTGTGAAGCTACGCCAGCGTTAATTTTGTCCAATACCCCAGATTGTTAACAAAGCAAAATATTAACCTAAAAACTCGAGTCATGTTCTTAAATGCCCTCGTTAGAACGTTCGCATCCTGAGCAAGAGATACGGGGTTCGAATCTCACTATGGTGGATTTGTCAGGAAGAAGAAGTCTGAAGGAAGGGGTCGATCCCAGGATGCGGCACCTTTGGAAAGTGCCTGAAAACCATACCACAGGTTGTCTCAAGCCTCGTGAGGGAAATTGGGCAGACGAAACCCTCGGGGGCTGTCGATAGCTGTGGTAACAGAAAGTCATATGTCATTGTGACTGAGGCCTTGTTTAAATTGTTCATGCTAGATAATACGCTCTTTCCCAAAAGGTGTAACTAAGGTTTGGTCAGCATAATTGCAGCATAAGCCACAGGTGAACTCTTTGGGTTTTGAATAAACGCAAAATGCGCATCAGCAAGTGTCTGCAATAGGGATTGGCTAACCGCCCTAGTAAACGGATATCCTTGAATACCAGTGGCTAGGTGTGTGTGTGTGTGCATATATATATATATATATATATATATATATATATATATATATATATATATATATATATATATATATATATATAATTGTGTATCCAGGCAGTAATCATTCTTTTATAAATGATTTAAAGACACCTGGAAGTTTTTTTTCAGTTTTTATTGCGTTGGTACAAGTGTTTCGTTTTCTATACATAGAGTGTTTAAAAACTATCCAAAAGTTATGCACATCTGTGGGCGATTTTTCTTTTGAAAAATATTACCTATGTATATGCGATTTTTAGTATGCGTCAAAAGTTATTGCAATCTTTTATTTTCCGAACACGGACAACACGTTGTGGCTGTGTTCATGTTTAATAGTATTGAGCGTTGTCATTTCCTTTTTATTATTAGGGCTTCCATCATTTTAAAAATATTTTCATGTCGATGAGGCTATTATACTTATCTTCTCTACTAGTATGATTCGGTGGACTCTGGGGGTTTTTTGTGTGTATATATGAGTCCGAATAGTGCTGTGGTTAGGTAGGTGTAACGTAAGTCGTCTAGAAAGGCGTGTAGTAGTGTGATCAATGTAATTTTTATGAGTTTTGTTTGATCAGGAACAGTTTCTTAAGGAGCATTTGAACTCGTAAATAATGTTGGATGTTTGTAGTTTTGAACCTGCGGGCGTTTTGATATTTTTGATAAGGTAAGCAGTTTTAAGTTTTTTGTAATAGAAAATTAACTTAAATTTATTGTACGGGTCGACTGGTGTTGTGTATTTTTTTATGTTATTTCTGAGGGAAATTTCATCTTGCTTGTAGTTGGCCTTTATTTAGCTTTTGTAGATGTTAATGTTATTGTTTTTATCTGTATGTTCAGTGTCATATTAGTTACTTTAGAAAGAAATAGCCTAATCTGATGTTCGATGAGGTAGTTAGGAAAACCATTGTTAACTAGTATCTGTTTTACGTTATGGAATTCTTTAAGGAAAAGTGAACTAGAAGGTGTATTCTCGTCCACTCTCTTTAGGAAATTTTTATAACTGTTATTTTATATCTAATTGGCAATTCACTCTTAAGATTAAGGTGGCAAGAGTTTCTACTGCTGGATTTTTATATCTAATGAAGTTGTGAATGTGTGATTACTGAATTCCATAAAAATGTCTGAAAATGAGAGGTTTCTTTGACTCAGTTCATACGTAAAGTTAAGGAAATAATTTTTCCGAATGTGTTTTTTCGAATGTGATTTTGATATTATCTATTCCGGTTTTGCTTTACGCTAAAATATAAACAGAAATATCATTTACGTAGCGGACATATATTTGGAGTTTAGTTACTTGTTTATATATCGTATTCCCTATGTAGAAAATATAGTATTTGGATGAGCACGGCCCGGGAAGTTCTCCCAATAGTTTTGGCGAAGATATTGTCCAGAAAAGAAAACACTTGTAAGAACACAATAAAAATGAAATAAAAAAAGTTTAATCGTCTGTCGACTTCAACGCAACACACACACACACACACACACACATATATATATATATATATATATATATATATATATATATATATAATTATCCAAATAAGAGAAAGAACAGACGGAATAAAAATCCACAGTTTGTGGCATTTACCTTTTTAAAAGTGCTCAATACAGAGTAGAGAAAAATATTATAATAATATTTTTATAATAATAGGTTATAATAACAGCATTTTATATCACTGCACAAAAGCTTTCATGCTTCAATATTATGATTGCACTTCCTCGAGCGTTGGTAGATAACTTGTGATAAAAATGAATTATTAGGGAAATTTTAAAACAAACCCTTACCTTTTTTCGGAAGTCAAAGGTGTAGCAGAAGGTCAGAATTAAAATTATTTTAACTTTCGAAGAGATGTAATATATATATATATATATATATATATATATATATATATATATATATATATATATTTCAATAAAGGTGCAATAAATTTACAAATTTATCAGTAATAAGTGGACAAACGAAGACAATTATTACTGAAAGTATAAACAAGAACACAATATTTCATACCTGAGGATGTCTGTATGAACAGACGAAAGCTTGTAAAATAAAAAGATCTAATGCGACGGAAATTTATAAAACAGGATCTTTTCATTCATAAACAGATTCGGGGGTATTGTATATTATTGAATTGTTCGCGAAGATGGATTTCTCGCCATTTAATCATTAACCTTTGTATTTATTTTATGTATGAATAATTCATGAATTTGTAAATTGATTGCACCTTTATTGACATTAAAATAACTGATCCAAGTGCAACTTTTGGATAATAAGTGCGACATTACTGTAGTTATTGAACAATATAGTTCATGCCACTTTGACGGAAAATTTACCAGTAAAAAAGAATTCTCTTATCACTACATTTGTACAAAAACGCAGAACTTTAACCTTAAAATTTAAATTCAAACTCAGCGTTGCGACTGCACGTTCCAAAACTATAACACACAATTCTCATAGCATTTTTCGGATTACAACCTTGTTTTTGTTTGTCCACTTATTACTGAAAGTATAAACAAGAACACAATATTTCATACCTGAGGATGTCTGTAGGAACAGACGAAAGCTCGTAAAATAAGAAGATCTAATGCGACGGAAATTTATAAAACAGGATCTTTTCATTCATAAACAGATTCGGGGGTTTTGTATATTATTTGAATTGTTCGCTAAGATGGATTTCTCGCCATTTAATCATTAACCTTTGTATTTGTTTTATGTATGAATAATTCATAAATATATATATATATATGTGTGTGTGTGTGTGTGTGTGTCTGTGTGTGTGTAAATATGCTTTCTTATTTTTTGTGCTTTTAACATCAGTTTCAAGTTATGCATCTCTAAAGTTTCCGGGTTTAATGTCAAGAGGATGTTCAATGACTTGCTCGACCTTAGTATCTAAAATGTCAGGTATATTTTCCAAGATATTTTTGAAGTGGTTTTACCATTTATTCAATCCTTTAATCTGATTACTGGCCTTCGACTATTGGCCATTATTGGATAATTTTTACTGATTTCTGCCACTTATCTCGTTGACAGTTTTCCAAGCGAGAGTAGATTTTTTTTTTGTTGCGCGTTGCGTGTTGATGTGTCGATTTTTTTCCTTGGGTGTATTCAGCTTCTTAGTCTTAAGAATCTTTGAGTTTAATAAGCGCTTTATTGAAGTCTTGGATAGATTTAAGGAATAGATTTGAATTTCATATGACGGCGAATCTGTTAGATTAGCTCTTTTTAATTCAACGTTATTTGATTCCTAGGGAATGTGATGCTTACATTTTGGTTTTAAGGGTATGACATCTGCTTCAGCCTTTTAAATGATAAATTTGTTGTAGGTTATATTAGGCGACTGTTCTTCGGTAATGTTTCAAATTTATTACTGACAGCAGTGGTAGACTGCTCTTTGATGTGGTTCTTTATTTTTAGAAGAGTTTTACGATGGAAAGCCAGGCCATTTTTACTTTTTCGCTCTAATGTTAAGTCGTATAGTGGAAAGACAATCTGATTGTCTGTAGACACTCATAATTCATTGCACTGTTCTTCCACATCTTGTTCATCGGTAAGTGATCTAATTGGATTTTTTTGCGATTGGCATGTGCAAATGCCCATTGTTTAAGACTCTTCTTTTGAAATTTGGTGCTTATGCATACAGGATTATTTTCCTGTATTAAGTCTTCGAGGAAGATCCCATTTCTTTTGGATGACGCGTGATATGCCAATTTGTATACGCCACTGACACAAACCTGAGCATTTATATCCGCACCAATATTCAGGAGGGCTATATATATATGTGTGTGTGTGTGTGTGTGTGTGTGTGTGTGTTTGTGTGTGTGTTTGTGTGTGTGTGTGTGTTTGTGTGTGTGTTTGTGTTTGTGTGTGCGTGTGGGTGTGTGGGTGTGTTTGTGTTTGTGTGTGGGTGTGTTTGTGCGTGTGTAACACTTCATATGGTGGCACAAGCAGTAAGATAGTTTAAAAAGTGTTTCCGGATACACTGATGTTACCATACATTTCATTTAACTCTCTGCGCTGTTCGAATAATAATGTTTGATGATACCCGGCATATTTTAGGGTGTATATTGGATTCATTAGCGGATATTCTGTAGTTTATGGCTGGACCCCACGTCCTGCACACACCCACGCATACACACATATCGGTTCGTGAAAGACTGTTAAAGAACAGCCTTCAACATTGGCTTTTTTCTTTCTTCTTTTATTCTACACCAACCGATTAAGCCACATGTAATGGAGAAGTCCTCTTTTCCCAAACAAAATAAAATCTAGGCTTGTCGAAAAAACTACAAAGGAATCACACTTACTTCAAATGCTTCAAAAATCTGCAACACAATGCTTTTCAACAGAATACAACCGGAATGACCGAACTGCCATTGCAGACATCACTACCAATTCCATACTATTCCTACATCATCTAGAAAATAGTTCCAATGATGTTGGGCCAGTGACTCTAAAGATGGACTTTATTGATTTCTTCTTGAGTTCAAAATTATTATTATTATTATTATTATTATTATTATTATTATTATTATTATTATTATTATTATTATTATTTAATCTATTTGAATTTTTACAAAAGATGTTTGGTTGTTATTATTGGAGTAGAGAAATCATTATGAGAGAAAGAAAAAAAGGAAAATATTAAAACAAAAAGAAAGACTGTGTAATATTATGAAAGAAAGCCTAGCCTTGTTAATTCGTCCGATTATCGAGGATATCGTGTCAAAGAATCTAAAAGCCACCTTACTTTTTGTAGATTTCTCTAAAGGCTTCTATTCTGTACATAGTTGGAATATGGAGAAGTCTCTTTTGTCATATGGTATCTCACCTGAGACAGTATATAAAAATACCAAATTAGTCAGAGACACTTTTTCGATATGGAAGCAGGATTCCTCTAGTATTGAAGCAGTAGCCTTGCAACGTTTCTATTTGTTATCACTCATGACTACGTATTGAGAATTTAACTCAACAAACATCATCGTCAAGGTTTTATTTTATCACCAAACACAATGCTCGTCAACGGAACACAACCGGAGATAAAGAAGGTTGCTACAAAAAAATCAAAATGTCTTTGGAAAAAAATAGATCAACCTTTGGACAAATCCTGATAATTCGGTAGATTATCGAGGGCGTCAGGACAAAGAATCTACAGGTTGCCTTACTTTTTGTCAATTTCTCTAAAGCTTTCGATTTTGTATATAGATAGAATATGGAGATGTTCCTTCTGTCATATGATATGTCTCCTGAGAGAGTAGCCTCCATAATGATGCTATGCGAAAATATCAAATCTTTGGTTAGATTCCCAGACAGAGACACAATCTTGTTCGATATCAAGGAATGAATCCTCCAGGGTGACACGCTTGTAAATTTTCCCTTTGTTATCATCCTTGACTATGTATTGAGAACTTTCCTCGACACGTTTGTCGCAATACGTACTCAAGTGATCTACGTTTTACTTTATCACCAAGACTCTCAAGTCGATATCCTGCAAAAGATTTGACATATATTGACTATTCAAATGACCTAGCTATCACAGCAGACACCATTACCAATGCCACAGTTCTCCTACATCATCAACAAAATGCTGCCAATAACGTGGGACCAATGGCTCTAAAATTGAATTCATAGGTGTTCAACCAGCAAGGCGAATAAAAAACTGTCTCGGTTGAATCAATAAAATATGTTGAATCTTTTACATACCTAGGAAGCGAGATAAAATTCGTATAGCTAAGACCTTGGCCGGCTTAAATAAAATGGATGTAATGTGGAGATCTGATCTGCCAGGCAACCTCAAATGAAGATTCTTTCGATCCACAGTAGATGTGGTGTTAATGTATTGTACCACTGGTTGGACATTAACTAAAACCCAACAGTCTAAGCTTGATGGAATCCACACTTGGATACTGATATCCAACTAAATTACAGCTCTATTGACCCAACCCCTGATATTTCTACAACTTTACGCGAACGCAGAATGCGCTTTTCAGGACACTGACATCCAACTAAATCACAGCTCTATGAGTTATCCAGCGAGACATCATTGCAACTTTTTTCTTTGTTATCAGTCATGACTACGTATTGAGAACTTAACTTTGGCAAACATAATCGTCAAGGTTTTACTTTATCACCAACACAATGTTTGTCAACAGAATACGACCGGAAATAGAGAAGGTGCTACGAAAAATCAAAATGTCTTTCGAAAAAATAGATCAACGTTTGGACAAATCCTGACAATTCGGCGGATTATCGAGGGAGCCAGGAAGAAAAATCTAAATGCCACCTTACTTTTTGTAGATTTCTCTAAACTGTTCGATTCCGTACATAGATGGAATATGTAGAAGTCCCTTCTGTCATATGATATGTCTCTTAAGAGAGTAGCTGCCATAATGTTGCTATACAAAAATACCAAATCTTTGGTTAGATCCACAGTCAGAGACACAAACTTCTTGGATATCAAACTATGAGGTGACAGCCGTGCAAGTTTTCTATTTTTATCAACCTTGACTACGTATTGAGAACATCGCTCAACAAGTATGTCAAGGGTAGTTCTCAATACACAGCCAAGTCATCTAGGTTTTACTTTATCACCAAAACTCTCAAGTAGATATGCTGCAAAAGAGTTGACAGATTTTGGCTATTCAGATGATCTAGCTGTCACTGCATACACCAAAGAAGACAAAATTACCAAATATCATAGTACTGCTACATCACCTAGAAAATGATGCAAATGATATTAGACTGTATGTCAATGTCTCTAGAAGTTAATTGTTAGGCTTCAACCAGCAAAGTGTCAATAAAAACTTTCTCAGGAGAATCAATAAAATGTGTCGAATCTTCCTTAGGAAGCGAGATAAATTCTACTGAAAGGGATGCGAAAATTTCTATAGCTAAAGCCTGGGTAACCTTGAATAAAATGGATGTTATCTGGAAATCTACCAGACAACGTCAGGCGCGGATTCTTTCGGGTCACTTCAAAGGAGGTGTCAATGTATGTTGCAATTGCCTGGTCTCCCAGGAAACACATACATTGACCAGCTACGTATGAGGAAGTTCTCAATACGCAGTCAAGTCATTTAAGCTTCACTTTATCACCAAGACTCGAGTATATATACTGCAATTTAGTTGACATATATTGACTATGCAGATGACCTAGCTGTCACTGCAGACAGCAAAGAAGACAAAATTACCACATGTCACAGTACTCCTCAATCACCTAGAAAATGCTGCGAAAGGATGCGAAAATTTCTAGAGCTACAGCTAGGATAGCCTTGAATTAAATGGATACAACTGATCTACTAGACAAAATTAACCGCAGATTCTTTTGATCCCTTGTAGAGGAGACGTTAATATAAGGTGCCACTGCCTGAACAATGACTAAAACCCTAGTCGAAACTTGATGGAACCTAAATTCGGATGCTGAGAGCTGTACTTAACATCTCCTGAGAACAGCATTGAGACAAAACCCAGCTCTATGGAAGCATCTCTGACATTTCTAAAAAATTTACGTGAACTCAGAATGTGATTTGCAGGACACTGCTGGCGAGAAAAACATGAACTCGCAAGAGATCTACTGTTCTGAACACCTAGCCATGGAGCAAGACGAATTGGTTGGCCACCTACATTGGCCAGCTACGTTATGATACAGAATTCCTGCTTAATGACCATCTGACCTTGATAGAGTACCATGTTGGCTAGCGTGGTAGGCTCGTAAATGTCTGAGTCATATATATATATATATATATATATATATATATATATATATATATATATATATAGATAGATAGATAGATAGATAATATTAATGGTAAATATACATATATATGCGAAATCCACAGGTGCATATACACACATGTATATTTTGTTGAATAAAAAATTCCGAGAGGATATAATCCAGGTAGAACTCAATGTCCAGGACAGAGTAAGGAAATAGTAAGGATATAGTGTTTCAGCCTTTTTATTATATATATATATATATATATATATATATATATATATATATATATATATATATATAATAGCCTTTATATATATATATTAAATACTTGTCAGCAGTTAATATACCACATAACACCCTTGATCGCTTAGATTTGGAGCGGGTAGAATGGAGATCAACGTGTTTTAGTGGACTCTGCAATTCTGAATCTGCTTGCCTGAATCATCTTCAAGAAGCGAGAGCAAGATCTAAAAGGTCAGCCAATCTAACAGTGATCTCATCTCACAATTCTCACACCTGCTCCATATGTGTCCTCCATTGTAAATCACTAGCGGGCCTTAAATGCCACTTAAGATTATCGCACAAACTTTCATAACTGAATCAATAAGCTGGCAGATCCTCATATGTCGAAACTGACGGGAGAGTCCATTATATATAATTTTAAGGTATGCTGTGTTTATTGGAAAAAGTGTTCAATATCGCGAATAGATTGTAAATAAAATATAGACGTGAACACGGAGGAAAACACCCAGTCTGGGTCATTCTTGAACGCAATCTTCAGGCCATTTCGCGGTTGGTGTTGATAATTGTCCACTTAGAAATTAAATATCCCAACAGGAAGTAAACATTTCTCTATTTCTTCGCCGTTTTCATTAATTCCACTATCAAGATAGATAGATAGATAGATAGATAGATAGATAGATAGATAGATAGATAGATAGATAGACATCGTAGACCAGAATAAAATTAAAAAATAAAATAAAATAAACCGGAACATAAGTAGCTGAAGCGTTTTACCTGCTTATGTATCCCTTTACGTAAGCCTAGTAACGAATTGCTAGTTACAAAACGCAGTATATATGTATATATCTGTCTGTCTGTCTGTCTGTCTATCTATCTATCTATCTATCTATCTATCTATTTCTACCTGTTCATATCTATCTATCTTTGGCATTTCGACGTGGTGTCTCGCTTGATCAATTACGACTAGATTGTGAATTCAATCCTCACAGGATTCCCTATACTTTCGGCCATGTGTTACATGTAAGCTATGCTTGGAGAATCAACATATCTCACTACCTCAGTCTGTTCATTATCTATCTATCTATCTATCTATCTATCTATCTATCTTCGTCTATTCATATGCCCCTCTATTGATCTCTTACTCATTCGATCTGTCTATCTATCAAACGAAAACGTTGAAGCAAAAAGCAGCACACGCCAAAAATAAACTGAATGAATCACACCGAGGCAAAGAATAAAAGTGGAAAACTTTAATCTAGTGTTGTGAAAGAAGAACGATCCCAGGTGGGTTTTGAGTGCAAAAAAGAATGTTTTTGAAATAAACAAAACACATAGACAAGCAAAATTTTAATGAAACTGATGCAAATCTGCAAAAAGATGAGTTCGTAATAATGAGAGGGCTCACGGCGTTAAAGCTAATCTCAGAGGGACACGCTCAAGCGTACTTTCACTTACGCATACTTTGGCACAAGACCGGAATATAGAATATGATCATTCGTTCTTTTTTTTACGTAAATAGCACAACACGTTTGAAGGATATTGCATCTTAGTTACGAATAGACTATTTTATACATGCACACATATAAACGCACGCATGCGCTCGCTCGTGCGCACACACACTGACTCACGCATATATATATATATATATATATATATATATATATATATATATATATATATATTAATTTAAAGAAAAATAGACCACTTTAAGGCTCCATTTGTAATAATTTATTTCACCAGAGAATTTTATTTTCTCTGGATCTTCAGACTTCACTTTCAAGAGGTAAATCGAAAAATGAATTAAAAATTGACACTTTTGACGGGCAGTATTAAGCTTATATAAGTTGACATAGAGGGTGGTGAGGAATGGTGTGAGAGACATGGTCGAGTTTAGAGGGGGAAGGAAGAGTTTTGAAATTTATTTTTATATTTCTTTTTATTATAATACTTAATATTGAGGAAGGAAGGGGTAAGGATCAGACACTGACCTATTTAATCAGTGAACTCAACGGAAATGATATGAGAAAAGGAAAAGGAGAAAAAAGAGAAAAAGAAAAAGAGGGAAGTAGAGATAAGAGATGTACGTAGTGTTTTGGAGGAAGAAGAGGGGTGGTATCGCTTTAGCAATTAAGATAAAAACAGATTTTTACGTTTGATAGTAATTTAAATGTTTAAAAACTCCATAAAGAAAATAAATTTAATGCTTGTTAGCAATTTAAATATTCAACTTCTCCGCAAATAAATTAGGGATTTAATATAAGTCGATTACTATTAATAAACAACAATAATAATAATAAAAAATACTAATAGTAATGTTTAATATTGCGAACGGCTGTTGTAGCTATTTTTTAGATAGGTAATATTTCTCTGTTAAGGTTAACTTTCAATAGACAGAGAGAGAGAGAAAGAGAGAGAGAGAGAAAGATGTAAAGATATATATGTATCTATTAACTTAAAATGATCTTGCACATAATCATTTATGAAATGTATTAGCTATACTTAGAAAAAAGCACAACCATATCTACTACCGAAATGCTAAACTGAAAATTATTGAGAGTGCAGCTATCGAAATTTACCAAAATATAAAATATAAACCTACGGCCAAGGTCTTCTTTTTTTCTTTTTCTTTTTTTTTTTTTTTACGGCATATCAACCACAATAGGTTATTTAATGTTATCTAATAATATACATACTTATAGTTGATGTGAAAATAACTCTACATACTGTAAGGGATTCTAATACATTTACTTGTTCTTAAAAGAAATATAGTATATTAATAGTGAAAATATTTTTAAAATTCTAGTTAAATATAACGTATTCTAACATGAACACCCCCCCCACAATCTTTAAATATACAAATAGAAAAAATGCCGTAAGAAGTTTTGCCGTTAACAATCAAATTTTTAAAAATCCAGACGACATGCATTTAATGGATGTCATATTTCATTGAAGAATACATCCCTACCCGCTACCAAAATGTACCTAATAACGGATACATCAAAATACAGACATAATGAACACGCAAACACCCCTCGTCTGGTTGAAGTGTATTTATCTGTAACCTTGGAAACGTGATTTATGATTTTAGCTGTCTTTAAAACCCAGTAATTTTAAAAGTTACTCCAAAATTCGCTTGAGGATGAAATGGAACTAATGTCTTTAATTTAATTACAAAATTAAATTCGAACCTTCCATTTTTGATACATGGTTAAAACTGTGTAGCGGAAAAACCATATTTTAAATCAATTAATTTATAATATATATATATATATATATATATATATATATATATATATATATATATATACAATAAAGTATCTCGATCATAAAACACACACACACATACATATATATATATATATATATATATAGATAGATAGATAGATAGATAGATAGATGTTTGTATGAACCACCAAAAAAAAAAAAATTACTAAAACGAATATGTATGTATATCTAAGTAGGTGTTTACTATTTTCTTTCGTTTCCGTCAATTGCCTGGGTACCATATTCCTTTTACAAAATAAATTAATTACCCGTGATTTCGGTGAAGTTCTATCGCAAAAATTGGATGCATTTAAAACATTTCATTTAATTTTTTTTGGCACCACTTCGCGTATCAAATTGAATTTCGGTGTCCATTAGTGACCCCTTCTCAAGAAGTGCATTTCGATTTCGGCTAATTTCGTTTTGAAACGGGTCTTTTAACGAGTCGCGTAAATTTCCCGGACCAGGGTGAGGATCCTCAATTATCTTATATCGTCAGGTCAGTTCTGCAGCTATGACGTACGCCACTTGCTCAATATTGTTTGTTTTCCTATTTATCGAATATATTTCAATGATCTCGATTCGTAAAAAAAAAGTCACTGAGTATCAATTTACGCAACCTCAAAAAAAAAAAAAAACAAACGTAGAAAGACAGGCCCATATGTTGAGGCATTCGAGATAATACGGAATAGATCATCGGCTTCAAAGGTGTACGAGTGAAACGAATGTCGTGCGGAGTGTTAGGGTGACCCATTGTGATCAAGTCCCGTTTGGATGGCGTTGCATGTACGCCCATTAGTGTGTAGGTTGAAGGAAACGCTATGGGCCGTTTGCGAGACTCGCTCATATTTATTTCACTGATAAATTTTCCGGAATTTTGCTAAGTGTCTCTAATTGGTGAAATTCTGACTTGATTAATTTTTCTATCTATCTATCTATCTATCTATCTATCTATCTATCTATCTCTGTTTGTTCATATCTATTTATCTATTACAGTCCGTTCATATCTATCTATCTATCTCAGTCTGTTCATATCTATCTATCTATCTATCTATCTATCTATCTATGTTTGTTCATATCTATTTATCTATTACAGTCTGTTCATATCTATCTATCTATCTCAGTCTGTTCATATCTATCTATCTATCTCAGACTGTTCATATCTATCTATCTACCACAGTCTGCTCGTATCTATCTATCTATCCATCTATGTATCTATATATATATACATATATATATATATATATATATATATATATATATATATATATATATATATATATTAAGACATTTTTATGTTTAACATTATTTTTATAGATACAAATACTTAAGTAAATGCTCTGTTTATAATCGACAGTATCAAACAACATTTACCGGCCTGAATGTCCGAGAAATTTTCACAGAAAATATTCGTCCTCTGACAGAATTCGGAGGACGAATATTTTCTGTGGTAAATGTTGTTTAATACTGTTTATTATAAACAGAGCATTTACTTAAATATTTGTATCTATAAAAAGAATGTTAAACATAAAAATGTCTTAAAATAATTGTCGGACTTTGTCCATTTCATATATATATATATATATATATATATATATATATATATATATATATATATATATATAATAATTTATTTAAAAATATGATTCCAACCCGCTACATAAGAGGTCTCATGTTTTAAAACAAGAGCCGAAAACTTCAAAATAATATTTGAATTAACTTGAGTTAAAGTAGGCTCTGTTCCATCTTCAAGCGAAATTTTTTTGGGAATGACTTATTTCTGAAATTTACGAGTTTTAATAGTATGGTCAGAATTGAAATCAAAAATTTCCATGGTAACATCAAGGGCGGATTGTTCAAATATTATTTTGAAGTTTTCGGCTCTTGTTTTGAAACATGAGACCTCTTATGTAGCGAGTTGGAATCATATTTTTAAATAAATAGTTATATTTATGCTCTACTTTCGTATCGAGCACTATTTTTTAAAAATAATAACAAAAATATTAAGGAACATTGGATTATTTACCAAACCAGTTTCTTTCCTATTTTCTACAATATTTTCACACACACACACACACACACACGCACACACACACACACACACACACACACATATATATATATATATATATATATATATATATATATATATATATATGTATGCGTTCGTACATATCACTGCCCGTCACATCTATCTATCACACTCTGTTCATGTTTATCTATTTAAAATAACAATATATTTCCACAAAACAACAATTTCAAGGAAAAGTAATCGTGGCCGTGCATGTGTATGTGTCTGTGAGTGTGTTTGTGTGTCTGTGTGTGTGAGAGAGAGAGAGTGTGTGTGTGTGCGTGTGTGTGTGCTTGTAAGTGCTTCACGGTTGTTTGAAATTTACTTACATCACCTCCACAACACCACAATTAAAAAAAAATTCGTTTAAGCAATTGCCCATTCCTATCTTTTCAATATCGACAATAGTCCAAAATCTTTTACGCGGCCTTGTGGATGATGAATTATCTTCTGGCACAAGGCTATGGAAACTCTATCACTATTCTCATGGAAACATTTCTGACTATCTACAATCATTATTTCCACAATTTCTGACCATTACAAGAAAATCCCACAGTACCATGTACACAGCGGCGTATCATCCTCATCACATTGTGTTCAATTGAGGTTTTTCGGGGAGCTTCTTCCCAAATGTTGTACCTTTGTGGAAAAGGCATGAGGATGCTTCCCTGACCTGGTTTGGGTGAATATTGAGCCTTGAGTTGAACAATAGAATACAAATCATCACTGTCGTAGACATTATGGCCCACTTGAACACTAAGCATCTGACAGCCTCTTCCAAAACCGCGAACCTGATTTCGTGTCCGAAAATGTTTTATTGAAGAAGCTTCTGATTTTTAACTTAAACAAACGTGCATATTTTTACATGTAATTACTCTAGTTGCGATCTTTGTTTTTCTTGATCTTCACTTTTGTTCTCACTCTGTGTGTGTGTGTGTGTGTGTGTGTGTTTGTGTGGATCGGGATTCGATGGAATGATCGGATAAAGAACAAATAGGAAATGTTTATCAATCTAACAAATTTCAATATTATTAAAGCTTAATAAGACAATGCGGTATGGAGAAAGAAAAAAAAAGCAAAAAAAAAAAAACATTGATTTTACAAATGCCACCCTAATTCAAAAAAGAGGACAATTTTTACATAGGATATACTAAGAGGGAATCCTGATAAATATTTTACAAACAATACCCGCCCAAAACATTATATTACATCACCAACCTTTATTAAATCCAGTATGTTTGGCTACCACAACCGGTGTTTCCATAAAACCATTCCCAAATCAACATGTGAACAACCACCACATATAAACAATATCCGCTAGACACACATACACACTTACGAATATACATTATCATGGGAATCCCAGATAAACAAACTAGGATTAGGATACATAAGGAAAAAATTAAGTTTTGACTGTTAGGCGTGTAATCCGTTAAATTTCGAAGAACGCATCGTCTCTCCTTGAGTTTTGAACGCAATATATTATACTAACACTGCTTAACATGTCAAATTCACGTGAAACCTGCTTAACAAATGAAAATTGAACAACACAATAGCAAAATACCAGAATTTCGTGTTTTTTTTCTCCTTATATCTCATTCTTTGATGAAGCTTTCATAAAAGTGAAAAATGTTAGATTGATAAACGTTTCGCATTCAGTTTTAATCTTATCACACACACACACGCATATATATATATATATATATATATATATATATATATATATATATATATATACACACTCATACAGGAATAAACAAAAGTAGTAGGGCAGTAAATAACATTTATTTTGAGATTACATATTAATACAATTAAATTTAGATAAACAATTATTAATTACATCTACAATTAAATTTTATTGTATTCAATAATACAATACGAAAGCACTGAATATATTATCAACGCAGGTGCTGAAAATTCTGGCCATCACAATTTAGACAGCTTTGAATTCTATCTTCTACACTTCGACAGGCATTTTACACAAGAAGCTTTATCTTGAAATGTATCACTGATGTAATTGTTTGAATAACCAACATTTCAGCCAATCCATTTCGAGGGAAATGTTTCAAGATACTCATGTACTGGTCTTATAGTTACAGTATAACAAAAATACAAATCTTATTCAACCTGCTGGCCATTTTGGTTCACCCGATGTATGTATATTTACATTATTTACATTATTCGGACTATTGTGCTCATCTTTGTCACCATATTTATCACAACGTTTCGGTCGTTGTACTCTCCGGCCTTCTTCAGGTGGTTGGAATGTCGAACTGAACTCTTTATTTCGCTCACTGGAGTAGACTGTTCTAGTTCCACGTGCCATGTTTGATGGGTGTCAGTTATCAGTTATCTCCTGTTAATTTTCCCTCTGAAAAAAAAAATATATATACATATGTATGGTGAAAAAGCAGTTGAACAATTGATGATTCTGAAATTTCTTATTAATATAATTAAATTTTGATAAACGATTATTAATTACATTTAAAATTAAATTGTATTATATACGGTAATACAATACAAAAGCCCTGAAAATTTTATCAACGCAGGTGCTCAAACTATTGTCCACCAGAATTAACACAGCGTTGAAGTCTACCTTCTACGCTTCGACAAACATTTTTGCCCAAGTGATTTCCGAATTAATTTCTGGAAATGATCTCTGACGTATTTTTTTTTTTTAAATCAACAATACATCGTAGTTTTCGACTCTAAAGTTTGTCCTTGGGTCATCCGCAAAAGAAGAAAAAAATCGAGTCAGGGGAATATGTGGGCCAATTAATTGGACATCTTCAGTCAATCCATTTCTCGGAAAATGTTTCATCAAGATACTCAACGACTGTTCTTGAATAACGTGCAGGAGCCCCAATTTGTTGTAAATCAATATCAACCAACTGTCTACATTACTTTTGGCTCACTCTGATATATATATATATATATATATATATATATATATATATATATATATATATATATATGCTACCTTCACCAAGCTGCTTCTTTCACTGAACGCAAAGCTGGGCTTGGGGGAGAAGGGATTCAAACGAGCATTTCTTTCCCACTTCCCCAAACCGCAAGTAAAGTTGACTCCCTGCGCCGCGCCAAGAAATTTTTCTCCCCAGAATCAATCCTTCAAATCTACCAATCAACCATTCGCCCTTACATGGAGTATTGCTGCCATATATGGTCTGGAACCCCTTCTGTTTGCCTCGGGGTTCTTGATAAGATCCAGAGACGGATATGCAACATAATTGGCCCTGATCTGGCATCTCGCCTGCATTCGCTCTCTCACAGACGTGCCGTCGCCTTTCTCTGTCTTTTTTGCAAATACTCTCATGGTAATTGCTCTGATCAGCTGTTTTCGCTGGTTCCAAGACTTTGCGAATTCAAGCGTCCTACGAAGCTGACATCACGCTCTCAACTTTTCACTGTTGAAACTGTTAAATGTAGTCACCTCTTCTACTCCAATAGCTTCATGTCTCGCACCTCTCGCCTGTGGAACTTCCTTCCCTATTCCTTTTTCCCTGATAGCTATAATCCCCAGCTATTCAAATGTAATGTCCATCGACATCTCCAGTTGCATTGATCTATCCACTATCCTTCTCCTCGTCCTTTCCTCTATCATCCCTAGGTGCTCTCGCTCCAAATCCTCTATAACCCCTTGCGTGCTAGTGGCTTCACGCATTGCTAGGGGTGAAATGCTTATATATATATATATATATATATATATATATATATATATATATATATATATATATATATATATATACAGATATATATATATATATATATATATATATACAGAGAGAGAGAGAGAGAGGCAGAGAAACAGAGAGGGAGAGAGACAGAGAGAGTACGAGAAATGATTTCTATTTTTTCAACATGTCCTGTGAATATAAAATTTTCCAAGCTATCTTTCCTCATTATGTTCCCGAGAAAATTCAATTTTTTCATTCTGAATATAAGTAAGTGTTCTTTTTTTTCTATTTTAATCAAGTTCACCCCAAGCAAGGCATTAAAGCCACTGAGACATAACGGCCTACAAGGTGTGGAAGATTAAAGAAATAAAGATATCACTACGGAGCGAATAGAGAAGAAGAGTAATCAATTTGGACAATAGATAACGATTGGCATCCATTTTAAGTTGAAGATGTTTCATTGAAGATAAAACTTGGCTGGAGACAATGCAGCCGGGAGGGAGTTCCACAAACTAGAAGGGCGAGAAAAGAAACTGTTAATATAGAACTTACGGTTACATCTATCCAACTCAACTGTATATTGATGAGACCTCGTTGACAGTCTAATATTGCGATCAAATTCTTAAAGTCTAGGTACTGTTTATTTTGTGATGTCAACGAACACTCATTGCCACTTTTGTGATGTCATCGAATACACGTTGTCACTTTCGTAATGCTCGTTGTAACAGAACTTTATAATCGCAGATACCACTATAGTAGGCCGTTGAACAATACTGGTGTCGGACGCCTTCGAATATCACTGGCACTAATGGTACTTGCTCTATAAGACTTGCTCGAACACTAATCCGTATAGTGATTTGAATAGAGAATGGTATATAGTGAATAGAATAGAGAATAGTGGTCCGTATAGTAATAGAGAATAGAGTATAAATAGCGATCGATTTATAATAGAAGATAGTCTAGAAATGGCGATCAATTAGACGTCATGCAACATCCTCCATATACGTTTCCTCTAATGGGATCGCGTGTGTTTGCTCACTGGCGATCTATGTTCAAACTCAAGTGTCGGCAGAGACATTTTATTCCTATATAACAATTTTACGGCTTCATTCTTCTTCTTCTTCTTCTTCTCCTCCTTCTTCTTCTTCTTCTATAACAATTTTCTAGCCTCATGGTTCTTCTATTTCTTCTTCTTCTTCTTCTATAACAATTTTCTAGCCTCATGGTTCTTCTTCTATTTCTTCTTCTTCTTCTTCTTCTTCTTCTTCTTCTTCTATAACAATTTTATAGCCTCATGGTTCTTCTATTTCTTCTTCTTCTTCTATAACAATTTTATAGCCTCATGGTTCTTCTTCTATTTCTTCTTCTTCTTCTTCTTCTTCTATAACAATTTTCTAGCCTCATGGTTCTTCTATTTCTTCTACTTCTTCTTCTATAACAATTTTCTAGCCTCATGGTTCTTCTTCTTCTTCTTTGTACCATAATCTTCAGGCTCTCCACAATTTTCTGTTCGCTGTAGCTCTTAATAAAATCCATCTTTTTGTTATCTGCCCAAGACCTGGTTCTTGTACCACTTACACAAGCTCGTTATAGTAGTCTATGCACTGTTTGCCTTTGTCGCTCTAGCCTTCAATATGTCCTGTAAGTGTCAAATTTTCTAAGCCGTTTTTCTTTTTATACTCACTAGAAATGTTTACTGTCTCTTTCTGATTCTCAGTGACATTTTCTTTTCAATATTCTTTAAGACTTTGTCGTTACTCACATATATTTGCGTATATGTGTCCCGAGATTTAGAGATAAGATATGGATGGACTGAGATCGACAGATGAAAGAATTCATGATTGCAGGATACAAAGATAGGAAAATACGAAAAGCTTTCCTAAGAGGAATGTCGAAACTGAAAAAAAGGGCCAATAGATTGAATGATAAATTGTAGTCGGAGGCAAAAGATGTCGGGATAAAAAACAGAAGTAAACGAGGAGGGGATGAAAGTGAGAGACTGAAATTCTAGTTTGTTTGTTTTCTTTTTTTAAAAAAATGGATTCTTCCGGCGGGGACGCATAGAAAAGAAGAAAGCGAAAAGAAGAAAAAGAAAACGAAAAGAAAAAAAACACCAGAAGAAAAGTAGAAATGGAAAAGAAGGTAAAGAAAAAAACGAAAAGAAGAAAACGAAGAGAAGAAAATGAAGGGAAGAATAGAAGAAAACGAAATGAAGAAAACGAAAAGAAGAAAAAAAGAAAGTGAAAAGAATGTAAAGAAAAAACGAAAAGAAGGAAACGAAAAGAAGGAAAAGAAGAAAACGAAAAGAAAACGAAAAGTAGAAAAGAAGAAAATGAAAAGAAGGGAAAGAAGTAAAGGAAAAGAAGTAAGAAGAAAATGAAAAGAAGGAAAATAATGAAAAGAAAAAGAAGGAAAAGAAGAAAAGGAAAAGAAGAAAAGAAAAAAATGAAAAGAAGGAAAAGAAGAAAACGAAAAGAAGGAAAATAATAAAATGAAAGAAAGGAAATGAAAAGAAGGAAAAGAAAAGAAGGAAATGAAAAGAAGGAAAAGAAAAGAAGGAAAAGAGAGGAAGAAAAGAAGAAAATGAAATGAAGGAAAAGAAGAAAAAGGAAAAGAAGAAAAGAGAAAAGAAGAAAAGAAGGAAAAGAAGAAAACGAAAAGAGGGAAATGAAAAGAAGGAAATGAAAAGAAGAAAACGAAAAGAAAACAAAAAATAGAAAAAAAGAAAATGAAAAGAAGAAAATGAAAAGAAGAAAAGGAAAAGAAGAAAAGGAGAAAATGAAAAGAAGGAAAAGAAGAAAAGGAAAAGAAGAAAAGAAGAAAACGAAAAGAAAAAGAAAAGTAGAAAATAAGAAAATGAAAAGAAGAAAATGAAAAGAAGAAAAGGAGAAAATGAAAAGAAGGAAAAAAAGAAAAGGAAAAGAAGAAAAGAAGGAAATGAAAAGAAGGAAAAGAAGAAAAGAAAACAAAAAATAGAAAAGAAGAAAACGAAAAGAAGAAAAGGAAAAGAAGAAAAGGAGAAAATGAAAAGAAGGAAAAGAAGAAAAGAAAGAAATGAAAAGAAGGAAAAGAAGAAAACGAAAAGAAAACGAAAAGTAGAAAAGAAGAAAACGAAACGAATAAAAGAAGAACATGAAAGGAAGGAAAAAATAAAACGAAAAGAAGAAAATGAAAAGAAGGTAAAGAAGAAAACGGGAAGAAGAAAAGAATAAATGTAAATAAAGAAAAGAAGAAAGCAAAAAGAAGAAAACGAAAAGAAGAAAAGTTGAAAACGAAAAGAAAAAAAGAAAATGAAAAGAAGGAAAAGAAGAAAACGAAAAGTAGAGAAGAAGAAAACGAAAAGAAGAAAAGGAGAAAATGAAAAGAAAAAAGAAGCAAATGAAATAGCAAGACGAAAAGAAGAAAACAAAAATAAAAAAGGAAATTAATAAATAAAAAACGAATGAAAAGGAAGAGAAGGGGAAACAATCCGTATATCTCCACAAAAGCCCTAATGAAATATTACCTCCAAGGTTTACAATATCTTAGGAAGGAGAAACAAATAATAGTACAAAAAAAAAAAAAAAAAAATTAAAGTAAAACATAATCTTCTTGCTCATTAAATTTTGCCATTTTCTTGTCTCTCCTAAACCATTTTTTGACAATCATTGACACAAGATCTTTACGTAAGTCATGCACTGTTTCTCTGTTTCTCTAGCCTTTAATATCGCATGTGAGTGGCTATTTTGTCCTCATTCCTAATCAAGTGCTCTATAAATTCTCACTGTCTCTTTTTGCTTCAATTTTCGTTACTCACAGGTTTACTTACTCTTATTCTAAGAATTCTTCTGTAGAACCATATATCTGTTGCTTGAAGTATATCCTTCATTTGTGAGGACATTGTTCTTGCTTACATTTAAACGATATTTTTTAGTGAACACCCACATTTGAGTAGACTCCGTTTATTCATTATCGCTCAACGGTAGGATTTGACGCGCGCCAGACCCTTTCAGGCACGGAGTAAGTCGCCTGTCAAGTATCCTCTAAAAATTACGTTTAAACGCTAAAATCCGTTCGATTAATACATTAAAAAATCCATTGGTTTATTTACGTTCGGATACGAAATTGAGCAGATAGGCTTCCGAGAATATGGAAATATTTATAAGGCACTTTTCGGCCTTTTTCGTTAGGCAACACTCTCCGTGGCTGCGTTGATGTAAAGCATGTTGGACCTAATGACGGTATTTTTTTTCCTGCAACGGGGTCGCAGGTTCGAATCCCGCCGGAGATTTAATAAGATTTCTGGAATATTCAGGTCGCTAGACGAAAAGAAATATACTGTTTAACCCTTTTTTACCGGTTGTAGAGAAAAAAAGATGTAATGCCTAGCCACCGGTTTAACAGTGGTAGAGAAAAATGACTTAATAGGTCGATCGGTGGGTAAAAATTTGTAACTATTTTTTATATCTACCGTAAAACATGAAATACCAATTATTTGCGAATTTTGACTCATGAGCAGGCAGAAGGTTTAAAATTGTAGGGAACGCAGGGCCCAAAGGCTTAATAAATAAACGGAGCGTCAACTCAAATATAGTTATCCACTAAAAGTAACGTTTCATTGATAAAATACAATTAAATCTAACGTAAAATGTGAAAAGGAAATCTTAAGGCGCTTTTGAATCCTGAAAGATTCATGTCTTAAAATATATAAAGAAGTAAAACATGAGAAAAAGAAAATATTACTGAACAACTATGTAATATCTAATTTAATTAAGTGAAAGCGGAATAATACACACCCGATACAGAAGAATAATGATCAAAAGAGAGACGAATAAAAACAAAAGAGACGTGAACGCAACAGAAAAAGGGAGAGAGAATAACGCCGAAAGTAAAGATTTACATCGAAAAGTAAGAAGAATTACAAAAAAGATAGAAAAATAAAAACAAAAAGGTGAAAAAGAATACTAAAAAATGAGAAGGATATCGAAAGAGAGAATGTTGCAAAAGGAAAGAAGAATAAAGTCAAATAGAGAAGAATATTGATGAAAAGTGAGAAGGATCTCAAAATAAAGAAGGACTCGAAAAGAGACCAAATAAAGCCAAAAAGAGAACAACAAAGCCAAGACAAGAAGAACAATGCCGAAAAAGAAGAATAGGAAAAGAGAGAAAAATAAAACGAAAGAGAGAAAAATAAACCACAAAGAAAGAAACATAATTCTGATAGATGGCTGGAAGGATGTCAAGAGAGAATTAATGGAATTGGGGAGAATAATGCCAAAGAAAGAATATAAAAAAAAACTCAAAGAAAGAAGCAGAATTCTGAAAAATAGAAGGATCTCAAAAAGAAAGAAATAATGGAAAGACAAAAGAATGAAGCCAAAGAGAGAATAATAATGTTGAAAATGAGAATGATCTCAAAAGAGAGACAGCCGGTGACAGGAGAGAAGAATAAAGCCTAACGAGAGAATAATAAAGCAAAAAGGGAGGAGAATAATAGTGAAAGAGAGAAGGATATCAGAAGAGAGAAGGTTATGAAAAGAGAGAAAATGACGTTGAAAGAGAGAAACAGAACGTCGAAAAGAGAGAAAAAGAATATCGACAAGAGATGAATAATGTAAAAAGAAAGAAAAATCCTGTCGGAAAGAGAGAAGAATATTTTCGCAAACGTAGTAGAAACGGGAAATGAATAACGCCAAAAGGAGAGAAGAATAATTCCACAAGAGAATGCTGACGAAAAGACAGAAAAAAAAAATTTCGAAGAACAATGCCGAAAGGAGAGAAGAATATTGCTAAAAGAAAATTATTATGTCGAAAAGAGAGAAGAAATGATGTCAAAAAGGGAGGCGAAAGCAATAAAAAAAATAAATAAATAACGAAAATAAAAGGTAAGAAATATTACTATGTAGGAACGAGACTAAAAGATAATGAATGTTGCGACGCTATCGATTGTAATGCAATTAACGTTAATGTCGAGTGATTTCTGAGGTTCCGCTTCTACTTTCTTTTAGGATCGCTTCATGCAATGATGAACCTACTTTAGGCCGCTTCCCGAAGTTAATTTTGAAGGCTGAGAATTAATTTTCATAATTGCTTTTTCATCCGTTAAAACTAGGCCTTAGAAATGTTTGCACTAAATAAATTTCCCGAGAAATATCATATAGTTGGCTCTCGTGTTCCTTCCTCAGTTAACAGTTTCTTGTATCGTGTTTGGGCATTGCAAGCTGATACTTATTTTAAACTGGGATAGGATGGGTCCATTAAATTTCTCAGTTGATGTTAACTAAGCAAAGTAGTAAGAAATAAGACAGTTTCATGAGGAAAAAAAAAGAAAGAAGTATGTGCTGAACTGTTAAATTTTTTTTGAGATGTTTTAGTATATCAACATTACCCTCAGTGCGAAGCCTGGGGTTTGATGAGATAAATACTGCCACCATAATTTAAATTCATAGCTTTTAACCAAGTATTAAAAATTATTTTTAAAGATCGTCTGAAAAAATCTACAGAAATACGAAGGTTATTCCTTCAAAATCTTACTGTTTCAAACCTTACTATTTCAAGAATAAATACAAATGAACTTGATATCTTTTGTATTAGATACATTGAATAGAAAATATTTTCAAACCAGAATTCTTATTAGCAATCATCACAATCAAAATATGCTTCTTTTGACTGTATTCGATAAGTGAAAACTCTGTAAAAACATTATAAATATTACAGAAATAGCTATTAATCTATAGAAATAGCTATAACATTATCAAATCATTTGTTAGATCATAATTAATAAAAACAAAACTAGATAAAAAATATGTATAACACCATAATACTATAAAAACAGATCATTTGTCTATATTTATAAAACCTGGTCATCTTTCTATTTGTATAACACCATAACAACTTTTCCTCTTTGGGAAAAAGATATTACATAGAAATTCAATACAGTTTCCTTTGTTCCTACGGCCCTTCGTCTGAAGAAGCATATACCTTTTGCTTCAACACTCATCTCTGACAAAATTTCTAGTATTACCTTTCATATAGGAAAGATATTTCATAGAAATTCAGCTATCTTTTCCTTGTTTCTATAGCCATTGGCCAGTAGAAGCATATATCTATCGCTTCAAGTCTTTTTCAGCTATGAGAAAATTGTTTCAATCTTATCTGTCATATAGGCTGTTAGATATCGCATAAAAATTCAACGCTCATTTCTTTGTTTCCAAGGATATTCATCAGTAGAAAAATATTTGACGTTTAAAGTGTATTTTTCCTCTTGGGGAAATAGATATTACATAGAAATTCAACACTATTTTCTTTGTTCCTATGGACGTTCGTCAGTAGAAGCATATATCTATCGCTTCAAATCTCTTCTCTGACAAATTGTCTAGTATTATCCCTCATATAGGATAGATATTCCATAGAAATTCAGCTATCTTTTCCTTGTTTCTATAGCCATTGGTCAGTAGAAGCATATATCTATCGCTTCAAGTCTCTTTTTCAACTATGAGAAAATTGTTTCAATCTTATCTTTCATATAGGCTGTTAGATATTGCATAGAAATTCAACACTCTTTCTTCCTATGGACGTTCGTCAGTAGAAGCATATATCTATCGCTTCAAATCACTTCTCTGACAAATTGTCTAGTATTATCCCTCATATAGGATAGATATTCCATAGAAATTTCAGCATTCTCCTTGTTTCCATGACGATTCAGTAGATGTATATATCTATCTCTTCTAGTATCTATGTAATATTTTTCCTTAAAAACTGCATCGCTAGTAATATTTTTTTCAAAAAAAATATTGCTGGTAATAGTTAACTATTTATCCATAGCTGTACCCGCCTAACATGTGCTACCACCCCGGGTCAGGGTGGACCTGCGAACACCAGCAATTAAGAAGTGGTTCCACGCTCCTCAAAACCTCCTTATTAGAGGCCTTTCTCTTGGACTTAGTTTAACGTCTTACCCCGGACGAGGATGCAAATAGAAACAGAAATTATTATATAGTATCGTCCACTATAGATGTTAATAAAGTTACAGCAATAATAACTGTTTAGATTTCTAAATAAAAATAGCAGAAGATGAAATAATTTTTAAAAGAAGAATATTTTTTTGTTACATAGAACTTCATATAGATTGCTTATTCTGTAAACTAACATATTTACTAATTCTTATTTTCTGCCTACAAATAAGGGGTACGATTACACTTCCGTTTCTAAAAAAAATATAAAAAAGAAAACAAAAAGAAAAGAAAATAAAGAAAGAAATCCCTCATTTAATTCTTAATTCCAGTTTCATATTTTCTGTTTCGTAATATGATTTTCCAAACAAATTTTTTTACGTATATATAATCTACGTTGCCAGCGGACAATGGCCTAGTGGCTTAAAGCCGCGGAACGTGAATATATTATGTAATAATGTCGTTTTTTGACGTTAAAAATACGTCAAAAAACGACATTAATAACCTAATAGTAAGTTAGTAATTGTGAATTCAATCCCTGGGCTGGAAAGTAGACTCAGTAGAAAGAGCAATAACTGATTAACTAAAATTAAGAAATATATATATATATATATATATATATATATATATATATATATATATATATATATATTTAGTTTATGTAAAGCTAGTTAATACGTATGGGTAGACATACGGAGGATGATATACATAGAGCTCAATGTAAATTCAGAGCAGATATGTTTGAATAAAAACAGACCACTTTAAGGTTCCATGTAATAAGTTATTTCACCACAAATCCTTTAACAGGGCTCTGGATCATCAGACTTTACTTCCAAAGGTTGACATGAAAATGAAAAAAAAAATTCATTTTTCATTTCAACCTTTGGAAGTACATGGAACCTTAAAGTGGTCTGTTTTTATTCAAACATATATATATATATATATATATATATATATATATATATATATATGTATGTATGTATGTACGTATATACACGATGTCCATAAAGATCGTGTGCACTTGCGATAGAAATAATTTGTAAAAAGGATAAAGAAAGAAATTAATCTATATTTTTTTGAAGGTTTTTTTGAAATTTTATTTAAGTTTCCACATCTACTCAATCATTGGGAATACAAAGGGTAATACAATTTTACAGTAATGCCTGAAATCGCATTAGTTATCTTAGCAATACTTAAAACTAGGTACATTAAACTTTATAACATTTTTTACAGATTATTTCTATCGCAAACCCAAATAAAGTTATAATTTTTTTTAAATGCACACAACTTTATGGACACCCTGTATATATATATATATATATATATATATATATATATATATATATATATATATATATATATATATATATATATATATATATATATATATATATCACATTATATAAATATATACATGCAAAAAACTATTTCTTATTTAACAATTAAAATATTTCATCCTTGAATATGGCTAAATGTATAACGGAAAGTGCTCGGAAAAATAGAACATTTATACATTTTTTATATAATTTATCATCTGAAAAGAAAAAGAAATATTAGAACACATGAGAAATTGTATAAAAAAAAACTAAATAAAAGCACTTTGTCTGTTGTAGTCAATGAAATATGATTGAAAGTAGGATTGCTGCCAAAATACACACACACACACACACACACACACATATATATATATATATATATATATATATATATAGATAGATAGATAGATAGATAGATAGAAGAACAGACAACCGTAAACTAAATAAAGTTCAGAGTTCCCTGAAGGTTATACAGAACGGTATACACCTGATGAGAGCCGGAGCGTACAACGGCCGAAAAGTTGTGATGAGAACAACAAAGTGAAGATACTTGTACGAATGTAAATAATATTGTCGATCTTGTGGATTATTTAAAGTATAAACATATTTCGGATGGTAACAATAATTTTGTTTTTTGCGAATTAAGCATATTAAGTGAATTAATAATTTCGCTTGAGAATAAAAATGACTTTTCCAGATGCGAGTCATACTATTTAACCCATAGTTAGGCGATCGAGGCGCACTATTTCAAAGCTATTAGCGCCTAAGTGAATGTAATGAATTCGACCGGAAATCGAACGCGGCTCACTGATATCAATTTATCCAATACACCACCCTCACACCCTCAATAAAAATAGGGAAAGAAAGGATAGGATTTAAACCGTGTGCAACTTTTGCAAACAGAAGGACAGCAGAAGAGTTGAAATGATTTAAGGAGAGGAAATTGTAGGGGTGGGGAAAGAAGAAAGCTGTTTGGAAAATCAAATTACGAAAACTGAAAATATGAAACTGGAATTAAAAATAAATAGGGATTTCTTTCTTTATTTTTATTTTATTTTTATTTTATTTTATTTATTATTTATTATTTTTTTGTCTTTTTTCAAAACGGAAAGATAATCGTGTCCCTTATTTGTAGGCAAAAAAAAAAAAATCAGATGAAATAAAATAAAAGAAGCAAAGATGTTAGTTTACAGAATAAGAAATCTATGTGAAGATTTGTAGGAAAATGAAGATAATAGCTCGCCTGCAAAGCTATTTGTTTTTAAAATCAGGAAATCCGGGCCTACAGAAGAAGCAGGGAAGATATATTTAAAAAAATATAGTGACACAAAATTGCCTGGAGAAAACCGACTACAACTGAAAAAATGCCGTTTTGAAAAAGAAAAAAAAAAAAAAGAAAAAAAGGTATATTTCTGAAACAAGAAAAAAATAACTGGGATAAATTTGAAAATTTAAAGTTATAAGACAGACGAATCGGAAAGTAAATATTTCCAGGCAGATTGACTTGCTTGATGACTAATATGTATATCTACCTATCTGTGCAAATGCAGCTAGGAATATTGGCGCAAAACCATGTTCCTACTCTCAAATGGCGAACGTTTGGTTTGGGGGTTATAGCATTAGGTGGGTGCAAAAATAATGACGTAATAATGTCGTTTTTTGACGTTAAAAATACGTTAAAAAACGACATTATTACGTCATTATTTTTGCACCAACCTAATAGAATTTTATTAAATAACATCTATTTCGTGGCTGAAATATTTAGCTGATTAATTCGTTTCTTTATGGTTTATCAACCCATTATAGTTTTTATTTTAGAGCCAGAAAATATGTTTAAATTGTAAGAATTTTTATAAAGTTAATAATGGTTTAGTGATACATTACTTATGAAGAGGTGAATCCATAACTTTCCTAATGGTATTTGCGCGTTTAGTGAACATGACGAACCCAACCTGAATTGGAACTCGGCTCTCCGATAAACTATTCCGATCCGTTATGCATTACATCACTCGCACATACAATCTTACAGCTCAGGGTATGCCTTAGCGGTTACCCATCTCGCTACTATCAATGATCGACGTTGCTTAACTTTGACGATCGTACGGGATTCGGTGTGTCAACGTGATGCGGCCGTAAGCCTTAAAATAAATGGATATCTGAGACTAGTGACAATGGTCAATTTATTCGTCAAAAAAAAGCTAAGGTCACGATTTTTTTTTAATATTCGAGACAAGAGAGTTACTGCTACTTGGATATTTTTAAGCATTTCACACCAAGCAAAGCGGGAGTGTCACTAGCACGCAAGGAGGTTACGGAGAGCGGGATCAAGAGTAAAAAGGGATGTTTGAGGAAAGGATAAAGAGAAGGACGGGGATCAAGATCTAGGGATCAGATGTCGATTGACACTACATTTGAATATTTGAATATTATACCTATCAGGGAATAAGTAATAGGGAGGGAGTTCCATTGTCGGGAAGTGTGAGAGAAGAAGCTATTGGAGTAGAAGACACGGTTTCATTTAACCGTTTCGACAGTGAAAGGGTGGGACCGAGATGCCAACCTAGTAGCTCGCTTAAATTCATACAGTTTCGGTACTAGTGGAAGTAGCTCGCTAGTGCAGTTGCCATGAAGATATTTGTAGAAAAGACAGAAGAATGTCACAGCAAGTCTGTGAGAAACTGAGTGTAGACGGGATGCCAGATCAGGACCAATCACATTGCATATCTATCTCTGCATGTTGTTGAGGACTCGGAATGAACAGCGTGGGCACAAATGTGGCGAAAAAACATCCAAAAAAAACAAACCCGAATTGACGTCAGAATCTGCGAAATTTTTCATCCTTGAATAGTCAATTCTACTTAGTTTAATGTGTAACGTGTATAAATATAGACAGAAAAAACAAATGTTGATAAGTTAACGAGTGTCACGAAAGTCTCAAATCAGGTTCCCATGCCATCCGCCGGTCGACAGTCCTGGGTTGAACGCACCAGCCCTAACACTAGTCGATGTGATCCCTCCCAAAAATTGTAAATAGGAAACGCTAAGCATAGATCCAGTATAAACAACCACAAGCACGAAGTGGGTTTTGAATTGATTGATTCGTTTTTTACGGCTTATCAACCTTTTGAGGCTTATTTAAAACCTGAAAATACTTTTTTATTTGCAAAATTGTTTTTTTTTTTTTGGTTAGGGAGGAAGACAATAATAACTTTATTAATACGAATCACACTTATTACCCTTTATTTGAGGTGAGAAGAGGTGGGTTCACACCTTACCCAAGTGTATTTGCCTGTAACGAATCAAATTAGAAATGAAATTTGGCTATAAATTAAAAATCTGAGCCATTATCCATTTTCCAGCCACACATCCAAGCTTACACTATTCTCTAGGCGTTGGAGGAACATTAATATGCTTGGGCAGGAATTGGCTAGCCGCTCTTGCAGACAGGTTTATTCGGATACGAATTCCTAGCTATAATATACCTAAAAACATGTTTCAATGAACATGCCAGGTTTTCCAAAGAGTGCTTAATGTCAATCAGCCTAGACTCAGAAAGTCTTGAAAATCTACCTCTTGGCAGAAATCGATGCAATGGGCGCTTAATGTAAGGGAATATGACATAAAAAAAAACATTATTAAGGAGAGAAAAATGTAAAAAAATCAGGAAGAAAGAATATGATGAAGGTTGCATTTAAAGATTTCAAGATCAAAAGTGACTGGAAATTAGAAGCTGGAAGGGAGTTTCACAGGGAAGAAGAAGAGAATAAACTATTATCCTAGAAGCTATAGTTACATCGAGACATTTCAACTGTAAAATGAGGGGACCTAACTGCCAATCGTGTACTGCACTAAATTTCGTAAATCTGAATATCAAAGAGAAAAACTTATGAGAACGATTACCATGAAAATAGTTATAGAAAAAAAACATAGTCCTGTTACATTAGGCCAGAAATGAAGCCGAGATGCTCTGTCAGGACCAATAACATTGCAGATTCTTCTTTGAAATAAAATCTCTAATAGGCGCGTTTCAGATTAATCCCCAGATGGAGAGTCTCAGATAAATTGCTCCACTTTTAAGACAAGCTATAATTAATGAAGTGCTTAACTCTAGGGAATTAACTACGCATTTCTAGGCCGACACTCAGTGATCATATAAATCATCTTTTAAAACGAAAGAAAGATCGACTCTTACACGAGGTTTTTACACTCATTTCTAAGATGCTCTTTCTGTAGAAGCAAAAAAAAAGTTTAGCAACGTGAGAAGAGCAAAACTAAATAAAAATATATAAAAATAAAATTAAAATAAAATATATAACCAAAAAGAAAAAAAAGTACAATAGCTAAAGAAACGTACGTAGACGTTAAGTAGAA
>OZ010605.1:63952078-63962078 GCA_963932145.1 Acanthosepion lycidas | reverse complement strand
CTTGTCCGATTTCAATTATTCATAGCTCATTCAAGAGCCCTAGAAAATTTTAGCTCAGATTCAAGGTTGCCATATTATGCGTGGTTAAAAATGTATATTAATATATTATACTAGCCATTATCATTGCTTTCATGGGTCAAGGGGAGTAACTCTTATTTTCCTTGCGTGTCCATAATTGCAGTTAGCTTAAAAGCCACCCTATTGGTTTGGCTATCATTTCAATAGCTTGTAGTAGATGCGATAGACATCAATAAACTACAGAAGAACACAAAATTGATCGCTGCATATAAGCATTAAATTAATGTCTAAGCTTAACTTTTAAAAGTTCAACGATAATTCCCTTGCTACCACTTAATTAAAAGACGATTTCATGTACGTAGATCATTATTTTCTGTACAATTATTTTTTATTTCATAGGTGATATAGCAGGGAACAATTTACAAGATCAAATATAGTGTAAAAATGGGAAAATAGAAATTCAACATTTAAAGTGTTAGTGAAGTATAATAGCTTATTAAATAAAACCTTTTATCATGGAATGTATATGAACAAACTCGGAATTGGAGTTCAATTCTCCCAGCTTTACATTATAGCAATTTATACAGTAAGTAGTCAATTATATATTATGGACCTCTAGGCAATATCACTCTTGAGGTTTAACTAATTTGCATATTGATTTTAAACATGTTTATTTTATTGATTAACTGTCTTTGCTTAATGTTCTTTTATTCGAGTATTGTTTTGCTTTTTCTATTAAAATAGATCTGTTTAGGAATATCGTATTATAGAGTGCAGAAAAGTGTTTGAAATTTTCATTTTCCATGGCCTTCAACAAGTTGGCATCTATTTGTAAAACTGCTTTATTTATATCAAGCCAATTTATGAATCAAATGTTCGTTTAAATTTTTTGTTTCAAAAATTTCAAGTAGTGAATATATCTTACTTTGCGAATTAACAACGAGCGGGCAAAACCTGATAGTCTTAAATAAGTCAACGCTGTTTTGTTGCAATTTTTACCATGAATTTGAGATTTTTATTGCTAAAAAGGTGAATAATTTTAAACATTCCACATCATGGATGAAAAAAATAGAGAAATTCACGAATTTAGACAAGAAAAAAAAGCAACACAAAATCACGTCAAAATCCGAAAGTTTTTCATGCTTTAATTGTTAGTACAGTATTTACATTAGTCGGACTATTGTCCTCATCTTTGTCGCCATATTTGTCACAACGTTTCGGCCGTTGTACGCTCCGGCCTTCTTCAGGCGTGGCTGACCACATATGGAGAGAGAAGGGAGATCACCGTCCCCTGTGGGATCATGTTGAGATCATAGACAGGGAACACTATTGGAAAATTCGTAAACTTAAGGAATCAGCACATATGCTAGGCCACAAAAATCTCCTGAGCCGACCAAGCATAGAAATAAATACAATATGGGAACCAGTAATAAGGAGTGCCAGAGAAAAGCAATCATAACAAAGTTGAAATATGAGCTCTGGTAAAAACATGTAATGATAACAGCAAAATTGCAATAAGAGCACTGGTAAAAAATGGTTGCTGAAAACTATTGGTTTATAATATCCAGAAATTCATACCAAGGACACATGGCACAGTGGATAAAGGCGTTAGTTAGATCTAGTGACAGACCCAAAGAGTGTGAGTTCAATACCCGGTTAAGGCAGTGGAGAACTTTCAGAGGGAAAATTAGAAGGAGATAACTGATAACTGACATCCATCAAACATGGCACGTGGAACTAGAACAGTCTACCCCAGTAATCGAAATAAAGGGTTCAGTTCGAAATTCCAGCCACCTGAAAAAGGCCGGAGCGTACAACGGCCGAAACGTTGTGACAAATATGGCGACAAAGATGAGGACAATTGTCCGACTAATGTAAATACTGTACATAATACCTCATCTCAGAAATATAGTCAGACTCTTAATTGTTAGTGGTACGTAAATAAATGTAGGTAGACGAAAAAGCAAATTTTGATAAGATAATGTGCGTCACAAACAATGCCAATGATTGAGGGTCCGTGGATAATATGCCCCGGCCCTATTCATAAGTATTTGAACAATAAATTGTTTTGTGGGTCTTGAACATTTTTTTTATGGGGGTGATATTTAATATATCCCAATAACGGGATGGTCGGTATTGATCGGCAAAAATCGGAAATTTCAGTTGCATTTCTATGATTCAACTGCGAATGGCGGAAATGTCCCTTTATTAAAATTACAGCAGCGTTTAGTGAAGATTAAAATGGATTTTTCCTGTCGCTTAAGTAGGTGAGTAAGTAATTCATGATAATATCCAACAATAATGTGTTAACACGTTTTTAACATCCAAGAGCGGATGATTCTAACTCTACAAGTAAGGTTTTTTTGTTTTTTTTTCTGTGTTATTGTTAAACGTCATGCGTTGACATTCGGGGTTGATTTTTAGATATCGTGCGTTTCTTAAACAAAAAAAAATCTCACTTTGGCTTCTTGAGGTTTAACCTTAGAAATAGGTCTTTTTTTCGTTAATATATTTTTTTTTAGACTTTTGTATCTTTTAAAAACTTTTTATTCTTTGTAATCTATTCTAATCCTGATTCTTCTAAGTCCCCGGGATTACGATAATTCTTTGCTATTGATATGTTTTCTTTCTATTTTCTTTTTAATTTATTTATTTCTATCTTTTTCCTTCTCCTCCATTTTTTTTTTTGTTCTCTATTTGTTTTTTGTTCTTTATTTTTATCTTCCCTCTCCGTTTTGTAAAATATTTCTTTCTGTTTTTGTATGCTTGTTCTTTCGCTATCTCGCTTTTCACCATTAATCGATTTTTGTATAGGTTTCTACGCTTTGATCTCTTCTTAGCTTATTTTTTTCTTTCTCTCGCTCTTCTTTTTCTTCCAAAGTAACAATAATAATAATAATCAGAAGAATAATAATTGTCTTTTTCTTATTTAACACTTATTGGAGCAGTGCAAATATTCGCGCCTGATTATCATTATTTTTAATTTTCTAAACGAGCACAAACATTTGCCATGATCTAATGTTTCTCTCTCTATTTCTCTTGCTGTACTTTCGTTTATTTCTTCTTTCTTTCTTTTTTTAATATAACTTTCTTCTAGTTGTCTTTTAATTTTCTTTATTTCGAAACCTCATCTTTTTCTATCCCAACTACAGTTCGTTCTTTATTTTCTTTCTTTTCTTCTCTTCAAAACTTCAATGTTTCCCCTATGGAGTATTTTTTTCTTTCTTTTTTTCTTTAATATATTTTTGCTTCTTTCTTTCCTTCTTCCTTTCTTTCTTTCTCTCCTTCTTTCTTTCTTTCTTTCTATCATGTAAGTGCATTCATTTTTTTAACTCTTTTGTTTAATTTGGTTCTTTCCTTGTTTAATGTTCATTCGTTATTTTCACTCTGCTAATTTCATCTCTTTTTTTTCTCCCCACAATCATTCTCACTTTTCATTTTTTCAAAGTTTTTTCCCGCTTTTTTGTTTTTATGTGGTTTCTTTCTTCCTTCTTCTTTCTTCCCCACCGACGCCATCTTTGTTTATTTTTCGATCATTTTTATTTTCTCTCGACTTAGATAGATATGAACAGAAAAAGATAGATAGATAGATAGATATGAACAGAAAAAATAGATAGATAGATATGAACAGAAAAAAGATAGATAGATAGATATGAACAGAAAAAAAGATAGATAGAGAGATAGATATGAACAGAAAAAAAGATAGATAGATGTGACGTCGTCCCCTGGTCGCAGCGCCAACCGTGTCGTTGTATCCCAGTCTACTCGGCACCAACGGTGACGTCCTACTTTGATTCCCAGTCTGCCTACCCACGTTGTGATTTGATCTAGGCAGAGGAAATCAATCAGTCATCGGGGCCGTACTGCAAACCGAGTCCAACGGGGGTGATACCACAAAAATACGCATAAAAGGCAATAAAATGAAAACTCAAAAGTTCGAAGTATCAAAGAAAAAGGTAACACATTTTATGTCTAGTTGTTCATTACATAGGACTGCATCTATCTCCCGACCCGTTCTATGGATTGTGACACGTCGTTTTCCGCTAGGCAAGTTTTAATACTTCAAGTCGTCTGCTCTTTAAGAAATTGGTGTTTCGGTGGGTCTTTGGACGAAAGTCAAAAGAAAAACTTATTTCGGTGATCTGGATCTAAGTTGCTCTTCAGAATAATTGTTCTTGGTTTGAAGATGTGGGTCTGGAAAATGTGCGGGAATCTGGTCAGCTATCTGCGAGGCTTGCCTTAACCGAAGACTGCTGGAACTCGACTCTCGGAATTGCTCGTTATGGCTTCGTTTATATGGGCGCCGACCAAAACCGGGGTGGGTTTGTCGGCGCCGGGGGGTTCCTCGATAATTCTAAATACATATCCACCTCTCTGGTTAGGAATTTCCACCTTTTTCCATTTTTGGGAACCTTTCCTCACTCCCACCTTCTCATCATACTTCAGAGGGGCGTAAACTGCCCTCCCCACATCTTCGTGGCAACCTCTCTTACTCATCCTCCAGATGGTCGGCAACAGCCTCCCTCGTGCATAACGTGATCACCACTCGACCAATGATGTCTCAGTCGGGCGTGGACGAATATGCGGCTTTGTTTCAGGAGAAAAAAATATCTTGCTTAAAAAAAAAAAATTATCTCTTCTTCTTTCCTTTTTCTTCCCCTTAATGGTTTATCATTTCTCCAGCCGCGAACGGGACAATATGACAATGGCGGTCATAACTCTTGTTCTACACGTGGTTTACGTCAGGTGTTTTATCGCTAATTATCAGAATGTGTGGTCTTCTCGACATGGTCTCAAAAAGGAACATCTCCAAAGTTCCAGTCGGTCTGTCGCCTCGAAGAAAGAAAAAAAAAACATTCCTTTTCTTTCGGCACAATTCCTGATAACAAAATTTTATTATCGCAGGCCAATGATGCTCGTGGGTGTTTTTTTTAATTTTTCATATCTGTCTAAGTCTTTTTGTCTGTTTTTCGTCACTTAACGAAATAACATTTTCATTTGAAATTCCCCCCTCTCTTGCCAGTCGATCTGTAGTTGATAATAAGATGTCTTCCGTACCAATAGTTTGTTTTCATATCCTTTAGATAACACAGCCGATGCCAAAACATATCTGATTCTTTCCTCTCTTCCCTTTCTTTTTACTCAGAATTTCCCTGTCATTGTAATGACACTCTTTCGTCATTTGTTACTTATCAAAATATCATTTTATCCATTGTCTCTTAGCTGTGTGTGTGTGTTCTTTGCTTATCACTCACGATTCGGTTCTTAGCCTCTCCTTTCCTTTTTTCCTTTCTTTTCCCTTTCTGCCTCGTTAAATGGTGCCACATAGATATGAACAGAAAAAAGATAGATAGATAGATAGATATGAACAGAAAAAGATAGATAGATAGATAGATAGATATGAACAGAAAAATAGATAGATAGATATGAACAGAAAAATAGATAGATAGATAGATATGAACAGAAAAATAGATAGATAGATATGAACAGAAAAAATAGATAGATAGACATGAACAGAAAAAAGATAGATAGATAGATATGAACAGAAAAAGATAGATAGATAGATAGATAGATAGATAGATAGATAGATATGAGCAGGTTGAGATAGACAGACTGGTCTGAAAACGCTCCTGACCGAGAATCTGTGGTCAATCTGCAAGAAACGACTTCGTGGAATGGACATACGAATTACTAACATGTGCATTGGGTTAGGTTTCATTGGCAAAATACGAAAAAAAGTAAATAATGGAATCATTAGTTTTGTTTCAATTTATTTGCAAAAGGATGTAATTCATAATTTTAATGTTATTTTGTGATTCCGTTTCTCTTATCAAGTTTATTTGATGTTTTTTTTCTCCGTTTCCAAGTTTCTCTGTTAGTCTTTGAAATAAGTCGATAAACTTACAATCACTTTTCTCTTCTTTTTCCTAATTTCTTTCTACATCACTTATTCATTCTTCTTCATTTTTTTATTGAGTATTTTTTGTTTTTTCCTTCCGCTTCGTTTTGTATTTTTTTCCTCTTTTCATTTCAAAATTTTCCTTAAAGTATCCTTCCTTTGTTTATTTTAAACTATTTTTTTTCAAGACACACACACGCACATCGGGTGGAATGGGAAGACATTAGCAGTCTTCTTTTTCGATCGTTTCTTTAATCTATTAAAAATTAATACCTAATTAAATTTAGAAAAATCCGTCGGAAATATCCACTTGCTAAAACGGGGGCTAAATCTTAAAGTAAGATGATTTGAAGATCTACAGGAGATTCATATGATTTCTGGAATTAATTAATTCTTTACAATAATTTCTGTTTCGTTCGAAATCGGTCTCTAAGTCATCATATTAATTATTAATCATCCGTTGGCGAGAACAATGTGTAACCATTGTACTGGGGATTAATAGGGGAATTAAACGAAGTGAGTAGTATTTGAAAGGTATTTTTCTATTGACAAATTAATTAGGTACTCATTGTATCTTCTTTAAACTGTTCGACAAACGTTCATATCATCTTTTCGAAATTATCCGAGCCCCACCTCTCCCTACCAGCCGTATCGTTCACTGCGTACCGAATGTATATTATTGGCTATTAATTTAGGTTCAAAACGGGAGACAGTTACAATAACTTCTTTTAACTTTGTTTTCGTTCAGCTGTCAATAATAAAAAAAAAATAAAGCAAGTAAAAAAGAAAAATGTACATTATGCTTCTTATAATATTTCAATTAGCATAGTATCCATAAAAAATATATATTTTTGCCTAATTCAGCGCATTTTTCTATGATCTAGGTATGTGATATATATATATATATATATATATATATATATATATATATGTGTGTGTGTGTGTGTCACTTTAATCATACAAAAATGCCTAGATATTGCACAAGGCCGAAAGTAGAGAGCACTCAGTGAGGATAGAACTCACTACTCAGTAGTAATCGTTCTAGCAAGACAAGCTTGCTAACCATCACACCGCCTCGAAGTGCTCCATATGTGTTATATATATATATATATATATATATATATATATATATATATATATATATATATATATATATATGTGTGTATGTTTGTGGGGGTATATATATATATATATATATATGTGTGTGTGTGTGTGGGTATATATATATATGTGTATGTGTGTGGGGGTATATATATATATATATATATATATATATATATATATATATATATATATATATATGTGTGTGTGTGGGTATATATATGTGTATGTGGGGGGTATATATATATATGTGTGTGTAGATATATATATATATATATACATATATGCATGTGTGTGTGTGTGGGCATATATATATGTGTGTCAGGGGGTATATATGTATGTGTGTGTGAGTATATATATGTGTTCGTGTGTGTGTGTGGGTATATATATCTGTGTGTATGTATGTGTGGGTATATATGTGAGTATGGGTACATATATGTTTGCGTATGCAAACGTATATGTGTCTGTATGTGTATATGTATATGTGTTGTACAGCAGGATTTATTCCATTGGGAGTCTCGTTATTACTCACAAATTTTGTGAATCTATCAGTCAACTAATTTGTTTAAACTTTAATTTGTTTTATATTTAAATCCCCATCACTTCTGAATAGTATCAAACCCTTATCGTCTAAAGACTACCCACCGTAAATCCCAGTAAATATCAATAGAAAATGTTGATGGGTTTTTATACTTGAATAAATGTACAGTTATTTGTTTTAATTCCTAATTATTAAATAAACTATATTTGAAACATGTATACTTCAATAAACTCAAATTTCAATGAAAGTTCAAGGTATTAAAATCGATTTTCTTCTGTGGAAGATTACATTCAGTGAGAAACTTGTGAAAATTACATGTTCTCCCATCCCATAAACCCCGAAATTCCTCATTCAGTGCATCCCAACCTCGTTGAAAACTCATCTGTATACTTTTCTGAATGCAGCATTCACTATTCAACTCTGGCTGTACACTTTTGTGAAAATTAATTGAAACAATCACTTTACATTCTTTCTTTCAGTGTACGGCCAGTTTTAGACCCACTGGAGTGATAAGGTATAATCGATTTCTATTTTTGCCTCGGATTAGATTATTTGCAGTAGGGTGCAGTAATATAAATCTATTATCGGGTGTATGATAAAATATAGTTGGCCTTGCAAAATAATGAGTCATCTGTGATCACATCAGATTTCCATCACGCCCAGACTCTATTGTCTCGACTACCGATTAGTTGTCCTACGGCCATTGTCTGCGATAGACGTTACTGTTAAAAAGCGTGCGAAAATTGAAACGCGTCACGAATACAATGGCAAGCGTTACCAATGAGCAAACCAAAGTACTGTTGACTAGCTAGGAATCTCTCCTGATTTAAATCCAATCGAGAATCTGTAGTCAGTCTTTGAATGACTTTGTTGAATGGACATTGGAGAAATAGAAAAAAAGTAAATAATAAGGGAATTATTCGTTTTGTTTCAATTAATTTGCACAATGTGATAGATAGATAGATAGATAGATAGATAGATAGATAGATAGATACGAAAAAACAAGAATAGATAGATAGATAGAGAAAGAGATAGATAGATAGATAGAGAAAGAGATAGATAGATAGATAGATAGAGAAAGAGATAGATTGATAGATAGATAGATAGATACGAAAAAACAAGGATAGATAGATAGATAGATAGATAGATACGAAAAAACAAGGATAGATAGATAGATAGACAGACGGATAGATAGATAGATAGATAGATACGAAAAAACAAGGATAGATAGATAGATAGATAGATAGGAAAAAACAAGGATAGATAGATATAGATACGAAAAAACAAGGATAGATAGATAGATAGATAGATAAAGAGAGAGACAGATAGAAAGATAGATAAATAGATAGATAGATAGATAGATAAAGAGATAGATAGGTAGATAGATACGAAAAAACAAGGATAGAGAGAGAGACGAAAAAACAAGGATAGATAGATAGATACGAAAAAACAAGGATAGATAGATAGAGAAAGAGAGACAGATAGATAGATAGATAGATAGATAGATAGATAGATAGAGAAAGAGATAGATAGATACGAAAAAACAAGGATAGATAGATAGATAGAGAAAGAGAGACAGATAGATAGATAGATAGATAGATAGAGAAAGAGATAGATAGATACGAAAAAACAAGGATAGATAGATAGATAGAGAAAGAGAGAGACAGATAGATAGATAGATAGATAGAGAAAGAGATATATAGATAGATAGATAGATACGAAAAAACAAGGACAGATAGATAGATAGATACGAAAAAACTAGGATAGATAGATACGAAAAAACAAGGTTAGATAGATAGATGGATAGATAGATAGATAGATAGATAGATAGATACGAAAAAACAAAGATAAATAGATAGAAAGAAAGATAGATACGAAAAAACAAGGGTAGATAGATAGATACTAAAAAACAAGGATAGATAGATACGAAAATCAAGGATAGATAGATAAATAGATAGATAGATACGAAAAAACAAGGTTAGATAGATAGATACGAAAAAACAAGGATAGATAGATAGATAGGTAGAGAAAGAGATAGATAGGTAGATAGATACGAAAAAACAAGGATAGATAGATAGATAGATAGATAGATACGAAAAAACAAGGATAGATAGATACGAAAAAACAAGGATAGATAGATAGATAGATACGAAAATAGAAGGATAGATAGATAGATACGAAGATACAACCATAGATAGATACGAAAATATAAGGATAGATAGATAGAAAGATTGATACGAAAATACAAGGATAGATAGATAGAGAGAGAGATATGAACAGACTGAGATAGATAGTTGAAAATAGAAGGTTAGATAGATAGATAGATATATAGATAGATAGATAGATAGATAGATAGATAGACCCTCTATAATCACAATGTCTCAAAATTTTTACTGAAACCTTTGACTGCATCTGTGGCCGGTGACATTATGTACTGTAGT
>OZ010605.1:63934578-63947078 GCA_963932145.1 Acanthosepion lycidas | reverse complement strand
GAATTAATTCTAAACTTAGGAAGAAGTTAGGAGTAAACCAGTGGAAAAATACGAAAACAACTATTGACTGGTTCCTCAGCATAAATAACAAACAAAATTGCCAATTCCTACAATTAGATATAAAATAATTTTACCCATCCTTAACAGAACGCATGTTAGATAAGGCCATCAACTTAGCTCAGGAACAAATAATAATAAAATCAAGCGAAATCGACATCATTAAACACTCCCGTAAATCATTACTATTTCACAATGAAAAAGCATGGATAAAGAAAGATGGGATCTTTGACACTACAATGGGAAGCTTTGACGACGCGTAACATGCGAAATCATCGGTATTTACTTACTACACGAACTAAAAAAAATAGATAGAAATAATACAGGACTCTACAAGGACGACGGTCTCATAATCTTAGGAAACTGTAGCAAACAAAACACAAACCAAACTAAAAAAGCAATAATAAAGATTTTTAAAAATAACGGATTCGACATTGATATAAAAACTAACCTAAACGAAGTAGATTTTCTAGATGCTACCTTCGACCAAAGAAATGGCACATGTAAACCATATAGAAAACTCAATGATAAACCACTCTATATACACATATCTTCCAACCATCCGCCTTCTATAATCAAACAGATAACAAAATCGATTAACTGCAGTCTTTTTGACAATTCCTCCAATGAATCCATATTTAACAAAGCTAAGAAAGACTACGAAACAACCCTAAAAGATAGCAGATTCCCAGCAACACTGAAAATTCTCATCTATAGCCAACTTTTTCAAGGTAAGCGTAATGTAGGCCGTTCTTGGTTACGTTTCAAGGACAAACTTAAATACAATTTTCATGCTGCAAACATTCCTATAGAGGAGTTCGAACTTACTGTTGAAATCTCATATGAAACATAAATATTGAACTGAAAGGCACTCATACGTCGATAAGTATCGCTATGTTCACACTCCTTCCCCGTTTTTGTACAGGTTTTGTAGAAGTCAATCCATTTTTTCCTGTTTTGGATTTTCTTTCACTCCTTGCATCTTAGTGGCATTATCACCTTACCTGAGCTGAACTGATTAAGAAAAAAATATATAAAGTTATATATTATAAAATTAATTGATTTAAAATAGGGTTTTTCCGCTACACAGTTCTAACCATGTTTCAAAAATGGAAGGTCCGAATTTAATTTTGTAAATGCTATGTAAATTTACATTGAGCACTATTTTGCAAAAATAAAAATATCTGTAAGAACACCGGATTATATATCTTACTGTTCATTCTTTTTATTTATATATACATATAAAGTTATATATAAAGTTATATGCCTTATTATTTAAATGTGTATGTATGAGTGTGTGCTCCGACGCATGTGCGTGCGTTCGATTTTGTTGTGGCAGCTAATCTGCATGTGACATTTTAAACGTGTCACCGCGCGTGCTATCGACGAAACTACGCACTGACCCTTGTATATTAATCCATAGAAATATGTTCACGTGTGTGTGTGAGAGAGAGAGAACGCATGCGTGCATAGATGTGTATGGAAGCAGCCGTCCTTGAACGGATGTATTTTGGCGTCAATCCGTATAAAGGCATATGTATCAATTGTTTCTATTTAAGCAAACGCCTAAGCGTTGATCAGGCACTGAAAATTTTTCGATTCTCAAATCGATAACATAATCTATATTGTGAACAGCCCAGAAGAAAATCGTTCGAGGAAGCTTTTCTTTTTTTTTTTTTTTGTTATTGTTTTTGTTTTTTTTCAAATTTCAATTTAGTCTTGTCCTCTCGTGACAAATACAGTTCCAATAATTATTCTTCGCAGTGGAAATGAGTTAAGATTTCAAAGATTAGAGGCGGACATTATTTTGTGGAAATTTCACTTCAGCGACTTTTTAAATGCCACTACAATTAACTACTAGCAGGGCATACATACAAGATCTGATCAAAAAGTAGTGGGCATGTTGCTATGGTAGCGGAACTAAAGTATGCAGAGGTTGTCCTTAAACTCTCCCGCTCATACACTATAAGTTATAACGTTCTCGTTCATTTCAATTGTTTATAATAGTCCTTGGAAGGAAAGTGTGTAGAGTGTGGTCGTCTTACTACGCCACATAAATTCAACCACTCTATTCCTCAGATCTCAATAATGGCAACTTTTTCTTCTTTCCAAAAATCAAATCCTACTTGGGAGGAACAAGATTACAATACACCGAGTTCAAAAGAGTGTGACTAAGAAATATGCTACCGACAAAAAAATTAAAGTTCCATGAATGTTTCCATCAATGGAAATGACGCTGGATATAGTGTGTGATTTTAGAAGGGCACTACTTTGAAGGAAATTAAACGCCGAATTGCTATGTCATTTAGCTTTCTTTTTATATCACTATTCCCGAAACTTTTTGATTGGACCTCGCCTGTATGTGTGTAAGACCTACATATACATGTGTGTCTTTTTGCGAGTGTGTGACCACACATACGCGCACGCGCGCACACACTGTTGTTGTTTTTGTGTTTAGCTAGCCCAAATGACTTGAGTCACTTTATAATCCACCAATAGAAGGTTAACCAATCAGAAGACGTAGAACATTCAATCCGTCGTGTAGAAAGGTGGCCATTTTGTTTACCCTACCCGAATGTCCAGTTCCAGCTTGTCAAGCGAAGAGAAACAGAAGGACGAACTACGCTCTGCTACTTTTACCGGGATATCCACTGCTAACCTGAAATACGCTTCCCTACTGTCTTCGAAATATTCACTGCTAACCTCTGGATTCTATACTCAAAGACGACCGTCATCATGAACACACACACACACACACACACACACACAGGATAATGCCACTAAGACGTAAGGGATTTACTTGGGGTTAAGTGACTTTAGAAGCAACTGGAATCAACAATTATCAAGCCCTTGCTGGTTATTTAAAGCCAGAAAGTATGTTTAGATTACAAGAATCCTTTTTTTTTAATTTTTTGAAAATAATGATTTAGTTATACAAGTCTTAATATTGAACCCATAGCTGGAGGCTTTCTGGTTAATAATTCCCAACTATTACCAATTACACTGCAGAAAACTACATCCAAAATACATCCAAACACAACTACTGGTATCCCCAATAGATCAACCATCTAAATACTGACCAGGCTCGAAGTTACTTATCTTCGGTGATCGTACGGGAACCGGTGTTTCAACGTGATTCATGCCCCATTTTCTGCTACCTTCAATATACTCTGTGAGTGTCAAGTTCTCCAGGAATCGCATTAGTATCCCTGCTATACACCATTCACTTTTTCCCCTGTCTGTCTTGTATTTAATATGCTCTGTTAGTGTTAAATTCTCCAAACTGTTCTTCCTCATTTTGTTTCCCAGGAATTTCTGCTGTCTCTTTTTGATTGTAAATATACGTGTCCTTATAGTTACTATTGGTAGAACTCATTCGTTGCTCACGTTTTATTCAGAGTATTATCAGCTTTTATTTGTAAAGCCACATCTCTTCTGATTCAAATCTCTATGTGCCATCGAATTTCTGTCGCATATTTCGTTTCGAGATATTGTTTGAACGTTATTTGTTAGGCCGTCCCCACTATGTAGCTTACATCTTAGGGTGTCCCTTTTGCTGACAAACATGATCTCTTTTAATAATTAATAATCGCTTTCTTTTTGCTTTCTGTTACTTTTTTGAATGAGAGTTTTTCAGCTGGAGTTGATAAAAATTATATTAGAATTTGTAGGTACGGACAACATTTTTTTTTCTTTTTCGGAGCTATTTCAGAATATATTGACTATTTTTTTGGAAAGATATTAATTCCTTGAATAAGTTTTCAGGCATTTTTTCCGGATCTGTCGGACACAATTCTGATTAAGAATCAAGAAAGAGGCCACTTTTGAAGAAAATTGCCTTTTCGGTTATTATATCACTGTTGTAACGATTGACATGGCTTTCGATGAAATATTACTCAAAAATAGAAAAGAATAAAATATCTGAAGGTAAAAAGAAAAACTTTGAAGGTTATTGAGTTACGGTTCACTCAGATATCACGGTAGATTAGTTCAAAAAACAGGATTAAAACCACACAAAAATGATTTCTTTTTAATTAAACTTATTTGTCGAAAAACAATACGGACAGTTTTTTTTTTAAGAATTTCACCGCTAGCAAGGCGGGAAGCCACTAGCACGCAAGGGCTTATAGAGGATTTGGAGCGAGAGCACATAAGAATGATAGAGAAAAGGATGAAGAGAAGGATAGTGGATAGATCAAGGCAACTGGAGATGTCTATTGACATCACATTTGAATATTGGACATTAAAGCTATCAGGGAAACATGATTAGGGAAGGGAGTTCCACGGGTGAGAGGGGCGAGGCATGAAGCTTCAATAGTGAAAGGGTCAGAGCGGGATGCCAGCCTCGTAGGACGCTTGAATTCGCGGAGTCTTGGAACCAGGGAAAGTATCTCATCGGAGCAATTACAATGAAAGTATTTGTAAAAAAAGACAGAGAGAGGCGACGGCACGTCTTTGAGAGAGCGACTGCAGACGAGATGCCAGATCAGGGCCAATTATATTGCATATCCGTCTCTGGATCTTATCAAGAACCCCGAGGCAAACAGAAGGTGCTCCACACCATATATGGCAGCAATACTCCTATCAAGGGCAAATGGTTGATTTGTAGATTTGAAGGATCGATTCCGGGGAGAAAAATTTCCTGGTGAGGCACAGGGAGCCAACATTCGTTGCTGTGGACGAAGCAATTGGCTCAATGTATTTGTTCCGTCGCAGGTCTGTAGACAACGTGAGACCGAATAGCCTCAGAGAGACGATCTCGGGAAGTTGAGCGTCAGACATTCTTTTTTTAAAGATTTTTATGAAGACAATAGTAAAGTGAATATTAGTCTTAACAAAAATCAATTAATTAGTCATGTTTAGATCAGGTTTTATTTATATGGGGAGCATGTCTAAAAAAACTTTTATTGGGAGAGAAAATGAAAACACCTTTAAAAATCTTAAATGCATCCCCACGAATTATCCAGGTTAATAATGCTAATAAGCACCAACTGAAAAATTCGACATAGGTTTGCTTTATATAATAGCACCAACAAAGATATTCACTAAAACCACTGAAGTGTTAAGCCGGTTGGTTTTTCCACTCTTTTTAGAAAATCTTCGTTGGACTGACGGGATATGATGTGGCATGTACTGCCAAGAACAATTAGATTTTATCAATTTTTGTGCATTTAGTTTTAAACTCGCCTGAAAAATTGTAAAGAAATCCCTAATTTCCGCAAGTTTTCGCCTTCAAATTCATAGCTTTACTATTTCAAGAATAAATGCCAATAAAGATGATATATTTTGTATTAGATACATTGAATGGAAAACGTATTCAAATTAGAATTCTGATTAATCACCATCAAGTAAAAATATAAAAATTGAAAAAAAGTCTACTCAGTAAATAAGATCTTACACCATTTTCTTAGATTATATTAATAAACCAAAAAACTGATAAGTTTATATAAAAACATAATCTCTCGGACACAACGTATAAGACAAAATGTTTTACATATTAATTGCTTATTGAAAAATGTATTAAAACTACTGCACTGTATAATATATTGCATTTTTATAGAGCTAAATTGTTTATTATAATATAATTTCACTTTTAAGTAAATGAAGGTACTATTTGATGGCATAATGACTTTCTAATAACGTGCTTTTGCCATGTATTTTGTCCATATAAAATTTGTGAAAATTCAGTACATATTTCAAAATTTTATAAGGTTGTGCTATAAGGATTTCACTGATCACTAGAATTTTATAAGGCTTTCACTGATCACCGAAATTTTAAAAGACTTTCACTGATCACTAGAATTTTATAAGGCTTTCACTGATCACTAAAATTTTATAAGGCTTTCACTAATCACCGGAATTTTATAAGGCTTTCACGGATCACTAGAATTTTATAAGGATTTCACTGATCACCGGAATTTTATAAAACTTTCACTGATCACCTGAATTTTAAAAGGCTTTCACTGATCACTAGAATTTTATAAGGCTTTCAATGATCACTGGAATTTTAAAAGGCTTTCAATGATCACTGGAATTTTAAAAGGCTTTCACTGATCACCGGAATTTTAAAAGGCTTTCACTGATCACTAGAATTTTATAAGGCTTTCACTGATCACCGGAATTTTATAAGACTTCCACTGATCACCGGAATTTTATAAGACTTTCACTGATCACCGGAATTTTATAAGGCTTTCACTGATCACCGGAATTTTATAAAAACTTTCACTGATCACCGGAATTTTATAAAAACTTTCACTGATCACCGGAATTTTAAAAGACTTTCACTGATCACCAGAATTTTATAAGGCTTTCACTGATCACCAGAATTTTATAAGGCTTTCACTGATCACTAGAATTTTATAAGGCTTTCACTGATCACCGGAATTTTATAAAACTTCCACTGATCACCGGAATTTTATAAGACTTTCACTGATCACTAGAATTTTATAAGGCTTTCACTGATCACCGAAATTTTATAAGTCTTTTACTGATCATCGGAATTAAATTCTAACGTTACGATTTTGAACCTAAACTTAATCTGCAAACAAGTTTTCTCAAAGATTTGTAAGAAATATTTTTTTATTTATCATGTCAAACCACAACTTTCAAATTGAGTGCAATATCCCGTTCCAAAATCGATCTGTCCTACTGTACATGTGTCAGTCACCTTCACAAACCATCGCAAATGCAGAAGCAGAGTGTGTGAATATATATTCAGTAATTGGATTAATAAATAAAGAATTACATAGTCTCCGAACATCCTTTTCAGACAACAATAGCATATGATTAAAAGCTGTTGCATTTTCATGTAAAGTGGCGTAAAAGACATTGACTTTTCATCTAATCACCAAGCAGTTAAAAAATAAATTATCTGAACAAAAAAAAAACAACACCCAGTCGATTTTACGATGTTACCTCTAACCTCTCCCTATACCAGCAGAACAGGCGATATATGTACAAACCAAATTTTTTTTCAGTACCTGTCTATATTTCTGAGATGAGGTATTATGGACATTATTTACATTATTCGGACTATTGTCCTCAACTTTGTCGCCATATTTATTACAACGTTTCGGTCGTTGTACGCTCCGGCCTTCTTCAGGTGGTTGGAATGTCGAACTTAACCCTTTATTTCGCTCACTGGGGTATTTCTTTCATCATCAGGTCGAGAATTCTTCTTGGATTCTCCTGAGTCGTTCTATCTGTCAGACATCGCCGTCGGCAGGTCTTCCAGATGGCATCCAGAGTCATCTACAAGTTGGTCATTGTAGGTGTGATGAAGTTTTCCAACAGAACTTTTGCCGGCTGATGGGTTCCAAAGGAGAGTGTCACGCGTAAGTTCTGACTTACTTCTCCAGGAGTGACCAGCAAACCGAAGCCTTCTCTCTCTCTTAGCGAAAATGAGATAGGCAGAAGGTGTCCATAAAGGCGTTTCTTTGTTGGGTGTTTCTTCCAACTTATGTTCAGTGAAAATCGGACATACTTGTGTATGTTCCGTCAAGTGAGGCTTCTTTGTATTCCGTCATTGTCCATGTTGTTGAGCCGTAGAATAAGACATATTCTACCGTGGCCTTAAAGAAATCCCACTTAAGATTGTCAAAGAGGGACGACTTCCATATGCTGCTCAGACCATCAAGCCCTTGTCATTGCGGATTTTGATGTCTCTCTCCGTTGACTGGATGTTGTTGCTGAGGTAAACTAAAAAGTTTTAAAGAAATAAACTATATTTCTATTTCAAAATTGGTTCTTTCACTAGCTCGAAATTATCGCAAGATATATCATCCGACAGTTAGTTCCTTAACCTGTGGATGAAGGTAAACCTTGTCGAATAAGAATTACGTTATATAAAGGGTTTTGTATTATTTCATATTATTTTTTAATTCAGGCTTTCCGGGTGGCTGACACGTTTAGGATTTGCTGCGATGTCTGCCTGTGAGTCTAAAAACAGCAACCAATTTTGGCACTGAAGTTTCTTTGTAAAACAAAAAGTATGCCTTGCAGAATTTCCAACGATTTGTTGTCTCGCTTGACAGAATTTCTTATACACTGACACGTGTTGCAATTCGACCGTATAGTATTTGCCAGACATTAGATTGTCATGGACGGTCATTTAATTGGAATGAAAAGAGTTTACAAAGCAAAAAAATATATTCGCAGATATAAAATAAATAATAATATTCATATTAATAATAGATAGATAGGTGCAAATATATACTAATAGTTAGCTAGCAATACTATTAATATTAATAACAATAGATAGATTCATAGGAATATATATATATATACATATATATATATATATATATATATATATATATATATATATATATATATATATAGGTAGATTGTAATATATAATAATAACAGATCGATATAAATATGTACAAATTAATAAATAAATATTAATATATAATAATAATAGATAGATATAAATATATAACAATAGATAGTAATATATAATGATAGATATATATACTTATATACTAATAGAAAGTAATATATAATAAAAAATGTATTCGTAGATATAAATTAAATAATAAACTTTCTAAACTCCGAATATTTGCTTAAATTCCGGGCGAAAATAAAGAAAAAAATTGACCAGATTTAGATATTTTTTATTACGCAGTTCTTTGATCAAAGCTTTCGGCTCACATGAGCCATCTTCAGCGTGGTTATGCGTATATTTAAACAAAGATATTCACCATAAAATATAATGTTATGTTATTTTGATATAGAAAACTGCTATGGGATGATAACGGTCGCATAATACCGGACGCAGATCATTAATTAATTATTCGGTTCTATAAGGAATCTAGACATATAATGTTGGACAATTTTTGGCTTTATTTTCACCCAAGGCTAAAGCAATATTATACGGAGTTTAGAACGGCTTATGATCAAACATAATAGACATTCATTGTCTGTTATATTTAACAATATATGTTTAATTAAAGATCTGCTGCCCCAATACACTAAATATATACTAATGGATAGATATTAATATATAATAATGGATAGATATTAATATATAATAGTAATTATAATAATAATAATAATAATAATAATAATATATAAGCATATAATAATAGATAGTAATATATAATAAAAATAGATAGATAATAATATATAATTGTAATAATATATATATATATATATATATATATATATATATATATATATATATATAACCATATAATAATAGATAGTAATATATAATAATACTAATAACACTAGATAGATAGAACCAGGAACTCGTAAAATCTTAAAGCATAATTTTTCACATTACCAAATCTTGTTAGACACTGCCGCGCTCTTCTCCTTTCATCAATTGCATACCTAAACTTCATTCTTCATCAGTGTTCGTAATCTATCCATATTTGCAACTCTTTGTGTTTTTTAGCTTCCAACTTCAGGTCTGGACATGCACTCCTTTTCACCCTTCCTCGACCATTGCCTATTCCAGTCAAAGCACACTATTTCTTCATAGGACATGAAATACAAACGATTTTAATAATGGTTACATTTCGCTGGCCTTTTAACGATTCTTCCACTGATTCATAGTCCTTTTAATTATTTCCGCTGATAGTATAACATGAATACGTACAACTTCCTCTACTGCTCGACAGCGAATGATTCATCTGGTATGCCTTTCGTGTTGGAACATAAGACGTGCTCAGCTACAAATTTAATACTCATTCTCTAACCCAAACCCACGCTCCAGTCATCCATTTAGAATTAGACTGCCATTCCTCTTAGATTTATACGGCCTATATGTAAATACTCAGAGACTAAACGTTAAGTTTATAGCTGCACCTAGTATTATGAAAGTTGGGTCAGTGTGTCGTGCAAGAAAATATTTCTCGTCATAGTCTATGTTGCACATTTACAAATCTAACATTCGTGCAAGCATTGGATACTGCTACCTTATCTGGTCCGGTGTTCCTACTATCTCGACGTTCTTTCTAAATCCAAAGAAGGATCTGTAATATAATCGATTAGGATTTGTCATCTCGACTTCAGTCACTTTCTATTCGACATAGCGTGGCTTCCCTCCACAAGTATTTTATGGTAACTGCTTTAAAGAGATTTTTTCACTAGTGCTCCGACTTCATGAATTAAAGCGTGCTACTAGATTGGCGTCTAGGTCCCACAATTTTACTGTTAAAATAGCTAGGAACAACCCCCTCTTCTACTCTAAACGTTTCTTTTAAGCACTTCCCTTCTGCGGAACTCACTTCTTACTTCCATGATAAAACTTTAAATGCAACGTCAATCGCCATCTTCTATCTTCTTGAATCCCGTTCAACTTTTGTCCTTTCCTCGAATCTCCCTATACTCAGTCTTTTCTCTCATTTTCAATCCCTGGATCCCCCTTGCGTACTAGTGACATTCACCTTGCTCGAGGTGAAAATATTAAAAAATAAATAAATGAGAATCTAGTGGCAAGTCATTGATAAGTAATAAGTACGATTTGGGGTGACTTTTTTTTCTTCTAATTAATCATTGCCATGAAAATATTTGTAGAAAAGACAGAGAGAAGCCACGTCATGTTGTTGAAGTCGAGATGCCAAGTCAGGATCCATTATGTTGCTGATCCTTTTTTTGGATTTTCTCAAGAACTTTGAGAAGAATAGCAAGAGCACCAGACAAAATAAAGGTGACAAATAATTCTATTGACTTACACAAGAGACTTTATCACTTCATTCATTGTTTTCCTTATCTATTAGGTTGGTGCAAAAATAATGACGTAATAATATCGTTTTTTGACATTAAAAATAAGTCAAAAAACGACATTATTACGTCATTATTTTTGCACCAACCTAATACATCTGCTTCTTTGAATCACGGTCAACAAAGAATTTGAGCAATTTTTCTCTAAGTTCCTTTATGTTATAAACTGCAGATGAACAAATGTTGTATAAATCCCACAAGCATCATATAGACACACCAATGTGAAGTTTCTCATTCTGATGTTCTAACTTATCTGATATGAAGCAGCGTATACTATGTTTTATATCATTTAACCAGGGGAAATGTAAAGAAATATGAATAGAGGAGGGTTTTCTTTTAATCATTTCGCCACAAGCAAGGTGATAAAGTTACTAAGACGCAAGTTGTTGCTGGGAATTAGAATGGGAATACTCCAGTGAGGAGAAAGGAAAATGAAAGAACAGTTTGGAGTAAGACAGAAGTTGGCGTTTGATGTTGAATTTAAATTTTTGAAGATCGAAGGTGGCAGGTAAGCAAGAAACACGTAAAAGGTTTCCACAGTCGAGAAGTATGAATAAAGAAATTATTAGAATAGAACTTACGCTTGCATCTAACTGTTTTAAACAGTAAAATGAGTAGACCTAGTTGCTAATCTAGTAGTACGCTTGAATTAATCCGTTCGACGTACGAAGAAGACATCATTAGAACAATTGCCATGAAAATATTTATAGAAAAGACGGAGAGAAACCAAGTCACGTCGGTGGCAAAATGAGTGTAGTCGAGGGCGCTTACATTACAAACCATTTGGTGGGAATTTTGTCGAGAATCTCAAGTGATTTAGCAGGAAAACCAAACCAAATATAACAGCAATATCCAATGAACGAAAGAAAGGTAGATTTATTGCGTAAAAAGGAGTCTGGCATGACAAGAGGAACTGATTTTCTTAGCAGCAAACCTAGCAATAGATTCAAAATATACCCATTCCACTTCGTGTTAGATGAAACGTAAGCCCAAAAAGGTGCAAAAAGATGCCCTTCTGTAGGTTAGCACCAGCCATACGGATGGAAGGCAAAGACCTGTGATTATTAAAAGATAACAGTTTCCTTTTGGAGCCATTAAAATTCGCAAGTCATTTCTTGCCCCACCTAATAATTGATTAGTGATGATTTTCGAGATTTAGCTATCAGTTTTACTTTATCGGGCTTAGTGGCCTTAACCTTAAGACAGGAATACATAACGGTGGCATATATATCACATTAAGTATAATTTTAATTACTTCGAAGTCGAAAGTGGGAATACAGAGACAATTCAGTAAATACAGAGATTTCAAAAGAATACTGATATTAAACTGTCACTGATCAGCGTCTTTTACATAAAACGCATTCTTATTTCACATCTGGATTGATTTTACGTTCTATGAATAATGCTTAACTGTCAAGAAGGTACTCTGTGATAGAAATGAAGGCTCTTGCTGACTGAATAGAAAACAAAAGTAACAAAGAAGACAATATACGCACGTTAGAGAATTGTAGATATATTAAATAACAATCCTAGCATTCAGACAGCCGTACTAAAAATATTTCACAGAAACACAAAAGATGTTCATCCAACCAGCTATAAATATTTGATGAAAGACGATACTGCACAGGAAGGCAAACCTCTTCATTATATGTCATCAAATTAAGATTTAAAGTAAGAAAAATATACACTTGACGTCCTCGACAAAATCCAGA
>OZ010605.1:63927078-63929578 GCA_963932145.1 Acanthosepion lycidas | reverse complement strand
TATTTATATATATATATAATTATATATATATATATATAATTATATATATGTAATTATATAATTATATATATATATATATATATATATATATCTATAAGAGAGAGATGAATCGACTGAGATCGATCATGTGACACATATGACCAGTTACAGATAGATCGCAATTTAGTGCAAATGGAAAGTTATACTAACGAAAGACGAGGAAATGGAATAAAGAAAAAAATAAATGTATTAAGAAATGCAGAAGGAGTTTTTTTTAATGACGAAAAATAAAGAATGGTAAAATAGTAAGTAGACTACGACCGATAATTTTTATGTCGAAATGTACGTTATTAATATTATATATAGATGCGTTGCTGATCGAGGAAAGAACGAAAAAAATGTCCAAAATGTGAAAGCAATAATATATTAAATAGAAAGAAAGCTAAATATAGAAGAAAAGCCAAAATATATTGAATGAAGAGAGTAAGAATGAATAAAATTGGAACTGAGAGTGGCAGACGAACAAGAAAAAAAAATGGAAAGGTGATGAAGGGAAAGAGCGAATTAAAAAAAAACGAACTGTGTGAAATAAACGAGAAAGACTGCCTAAAGAAAGAAAAGAGAGAGTCTGGCGACAAGGAACGTATGAATGGAGAGAAACAGACGAGACTGATATCAATAAAATAATTGAGAGATGCAGACGAGAAAGAAAGGATGAAAAAAAGAATTAAAAGAAGAAAACAAGATGAATGAATGAATGAAAGAAGAACTGTGGTAGTCAAGGATGATTTTTTAAAACCAGAATTGGGAGTAGCTGACGAGAAAGACCGGGGAAAATCAAAATAAAAGAAGCAGACGAGAAAGGGCGGATAAAAAACGCGAAAGAATGAATCGAATAATTGACGAAGTCAGACGAGGAAGAAAAGATGAAAAAAGAATTGGGGGTGGGAGAGAAAAGAACGGAAGAGTGGAGAAAGACAAATAAGAAAGTTCGAATAAAATAAGAACTCAGAGAAATAAATGAGAGAGATAAACGATAGAGAGCAGACAAAAGAAGAAGTAAAAGACGCAGGCGAGTAAATGAGGATAAAAAATGAATTGACAGAGAAAAGACAGAGAATTAACGAGAGAATTGAAACAGGCAGACGGGAAAGATCGGATAAAGAATAAATGAGTGACGGATGTAAAAATTGACAAGAAAGAATGAGTCGAGAGAGGGAGACAGAGAATGAACGGATACCAGAGGAATTGAGAATGGCAGATAAGAAAGAGCGGTTAAAAGAGTTGAAATGGACAGATGGGAAAGAATGGGTAAATGAATTGAGAGAAGCAGACGAGAGAGAATAAATAAAAGACGCGTGAAGAATAGACTAGAATATACGGATAAAAAACAGAGAAAAAGAACGGATAAAAGAATTGAGAGGAAGAGGGAAAAAACGGATAAAAGGATTGAGAGAAGCAGACGAGAGAGAATGAGTAAAAGTCAGAAAAGAATAGACTAGAAAGAAAGGATGAAAAAATTGTGAGAAGAAGACGAGAGAGAATGACGAAAAGTCGTGAGAAGAAAAGACTAGAAAGAACGGATAAAAGAATTGATAGGAAGACGAGAAAGATCGGATAAAAGAATTGGGAGAAGCAGACGAGAGAGAATGAGGAAAAATCGCGAGAAGAATAGACTAGAAAGAACGGATAAAAGAACTGAGAGTAAGACGAGAAAGATCGGATAAAAGATTTGAGAGAAGTAAACGAGAGAGAATGAGTAAAAGTCAGAAAAGAATAGACTAGAAAAAAAGGATGAAAGAATTGTGAGAAGCAGACGAGATAGAATGAGGAAAAGTCGTGAGAAGAATAGACTAGAAAGAACGGATAAAAGAACTGAGAGGAAGATTAGAAAGAGCGGATAAAAGAATTGGGAGAAGCAGACGAGAGAGAATGAGGAAAAATCTTGAGAAGAATAGACTAGAAAGAACGGATAAAAGAACTGAGAGGAAGACGCGAAAGATCGGATAAAAGAGTTGAGAAAAGTAAACGAGAGAGAATGAGTAAAAATCAGAAAAGAATAGACTATAAAGAAAGGATGAAAGAATTGTGATAAGCAGACGAGATAGAATGAGGAAAAGTCGTGAGAAGAATAGACTAGAATGACCGGATAAAAGAATTGATAAGAAGACGAGAATGAACGGTTAAAAGAATTGAGAAAAAACGAGAAAGATCGGATAAAAGAGTTGATAGAAGTAAACGAGAGAGAATGAGGAAAAGTCAGAAAGGAATAGACTAGAAAGAACGGATGAAAGAATTGTGAGAAGCAGACGAGATAGAATGACGAAAAGTCGTGAGAAGAATAGACTAGAAAGAACGGATAAAAGAATTGATAGGAAGACGAGAAAGATCGGATAAAAGAATTGGGAGAAGCAGACGAGAGAGAATGAGGAAAAATCGTGAGGAGAATAGACTAGAAAGAACGGATAAAAGAACTGAGAGGAAGATTAGAAAGAACGGATAATAATATTGAGAGAAGCGG
>OZ010605.1:63912078-63919578 GCA_963932145.1 Acanthosepion lycidas | reverse complement strand
TGGGTAGAAAAGCTAGGAATATATTTTAAAAATATTTTCTCCTTAAATGGTTATGTTCCTTTGTTATTAGGCTGGCGTTAGTGAAAGTTATGTCGTTTCGATGTAAGACGAGAGTTTGAATGTCTGTCTAAAAGCAGGTTCCTCTTTTGTTCATAGATCCGGGTTTTTAGATCACGTGATGTTTCCCCACTTAACCGTTTTTGCACTGTAGACGACTTATCTGATAAATTACAGCATTTGAAATGGTGTTTGATTTATTTCTCTTCCTGGTTATACTCCCGAATGTCTTGGAGGTGCTGGTAATGATCCTAGCGTTAGGGATGGCGAATTCGTTAGAGAGTTAAGTTGAAAGGGAGTTAACGTGAAAGACTATGAATTTTGTGTAATTCTGGGAAGTATGCGTTTTTTTTGTTTTTTTGTTTTTGTACGGGTTTCGTGGCCTTGTTTTTTTAGTGTTTTGGATGAAATGATGTGGGTAATTAAGAAATTTGAATGTTTTTACCAATATATTCCCCTTCATCATTTAGGAATACAGGAATACATATTCTAAGGGGTCTGAGTAAAAATTCTGTGATTAGTCCAGATTTTTTCTTACAAATGAGAACTACCAAATATCATTCCAGTAATCTGTATCATTGATTTTTCATTTCTATTATAAATCTCGAAGTCTTAATAAATGTGAAACATGTTAGACTGAAATTCATTTCCTACATTATCCATTATTTCCTTTTATCATCTTGCTGGATTCCTATCCATATTTGATCTACATTTGATCTTCAACTCCCATGTATATATATATATATATATATATATATAGAGAGAGAGAGAGAGACAGAGACAGACAGACAGACAGATAGATACTAAGTAGGCCAGAAAGTTGTTGTTCAGGAAGCGGAAAGAAAACAACAAATTTTGATTTCTGTCTGGTGAAATTTCCAAGGAGTACTCTATTTCGAGCCTGTTCTACACGGTCGCGCCATCAATGCAAAACTCTATTGCCAGCAACTAGACAGGGTTTATGACAATCTAAAGAAGGAATTTCCTGCTTTGGACAGTCGAGGTTGGGCTTTGTTTGTCTGACAGGTTAACTAAGGAGAAATTTAAACAGATGGACGGTATTGAGAGAGAGAGAGAGAGAGTTAATAAGAAAACATTGTTACTTAATTTAGTGGTGTTATTTCAGTCATGCCGACTTCGAAGTTTCGTGAGCTCATTGTTGAAGGCCTTTACTCTTCAGGGCTATTGGCTTCTCTACTGCTACTTCACAATTTTTGTCATATTTACGTATATGATGTGGGCTCTTTCGGGTCCAGAAAAGAAAGACATGGAAGACGAAGCTAAGTTGAACAAGTGTATTGGAATAACAGATATACACAAAGTAAGAGTGCTAGTAATAAGCAGATAGAAGTGTCCGTGCGAACGATCAGGTTACACGCCCAGGAAGACTTGCAGGTTAGTATTTAGGAAGAGTAGAACAGTTCATTCTATTGAAGATGGGTTACTACAACAGTATAGTTTTGTGTAAGTTGATATGTTCGTATGAGTGATTTTTTTCACATAACTGGTGTATTTTTTCTGTTTTTGTCGGGTTTTTTTTCTGTTTCTCAAGTTTTGTAGATTGCTTAGTGATTGTTCATTTTGTGTAGTGCTGACCCCTTTTTGAACGTGCTCGCTTAATTGCTATATGTAGAATTGACCTATTTTTACTGTGATGAGCTGACCTTTTTTGACCGTGTCAATGAATATGCCGGCTTGATATTCTTTTTACGTCGTGTTTGTGTCTGCGTGTATACTTAAGTGTTAATGTGTGGGTGTATGCTGCTTTTGATATTTCCTGATGTTTGTGTATATGTATATGTCTTTGTGGGCTTGGTGTGTATTTTTTCTTTTGTGTCGACATATATATATATATATATATATATATATATAATATTTTTATTATAAGAGATTAAAAACATTATAAATGGCTACACAAAAGTTTCAATATTACGATTGTACATCCTCAGGCGATGGTTGGTAACTGTGGATTATTACAACATCTCTCTTATATATATATATATATATATATATATATATATATATATATATATATATATATATTAAAAACAACAGACATTTTGTGTTAGTAAATTTTACTGATCGATTTTTACTTTTCACAATTGCGACTAATCCTTCTAAGACCAGGAGGAAATTCTGGCTGAAACCCTCCTTGCCTGAGAAGGATTATTCATAATTTCCAAAAGTCGATCCGTAAAATTAATCGACACGAAATATTAGATTTTTAATAACATTTGCCTTAAGAACATTTGCTGCGTAAATTAACAGAATACATACATACATACACACACACACACACACACACACACACATATATATATATATATATATATATATATATATATATATATATATATATTTATATATATATATATATATAGTCACACACAGAGAGACTGTTTTGCTGCATCACACTCATCAGTGTGGCTAGACGTCTGATTACCTCTAGCTATGATCAAAACCCGGCTGAATTGGTGTCAGTCTAAGATTCTACCCCTAATCAGTTAGCGCACGGCAGGGATGAAGGTGAATTTAAGCCTATTTATTTTTACATAAACACACAGTGACTGAGACAACTCGATTCGCTTTACCGAAGAGTCTTTCATTATTAGTAGTAATAGTCACTGTTCACAAACTCACACTTCCTCCCCAGAGAACTCTACCGAAAAAATTTTTTCAGGAGCATATATATTGTCATCCACAGACTGTTTCGCTGTATCACAACTCATCAGTGTAGCTAGACGCCCCGTTGCCTCTAGCTAGGATAGAAACCCGGCTGAATATATATATATATATATATATATATATATATATATATATATATATATATATATATTCGTACTTTAATATTAAGATTTAGCAGATATACATGCTTAACTATATATCCCTGTTTTTATAAACAGTGTAAATTATATTTATCGGCTTATGGATTCAAGTGTCCTATGACAGTGTTCAAACTAGCGCCTCTCTGTTCTTTCGCAAAGCTACCGATAACCCTTTGAGCCATGAACACCGCTTCATCAGTGGCAGAGAAAAATGACGTAATGCCCAGACTTTGGATGATAAATTTCGTTATATGATCATTTGGCTATTTGCCACGATCGAGTTTACATTGATTTTAAGCTGGCTTCTTAGGCACTCCTATGAAAATATACATATGTCTTCCCGTATATCACCTTTGTTGTATATCTCATGTAGATTAGAATTCCTGACAACCGGACTAAGAAGTCTTTCAGGATATGAGGAATTGGATACAAAGTCCGGATATGAATGGTTATATATAGATTAAAATAAAAGAACTGAAATTAGATTTAACATTTATTTTCAATGTTTTATAGTAAACAAAATAAGCTACTGGAGAGTGAAACGTAACGAAATTGATTTTAAGTAAAAAAGAAATAAATTATGTAATGTTAATGAAAATTCATTAAATTAAGTATGTCGCGTATGCAAAACAAATAAAGTAACGAGAATTTTTTAATCGCTGTTGCATGATGATTCTTTCTCTTCTAATGTCATTCTCAACTTTTTCCGCATTTCGTTTTGCTTTTGTTCTTGAATTTTTTTTAAAGCAAAAGACACTTTTTAACTCTGCGTGCGTTATTGCAATCGTCATAGCTGAATGCTGGCTTCCTTTCCATAAAACCGACCACCTTTTCGATAGCTTTTCCAGTTTCAGTCCAGGTTTTATCACAATCATACATCTTGTTGCAGATGTGTCTCGTTGTCATCTTTTCCTCTTATTTCCATCATCTTTTGCACCAATACAGACCATTAGGGTGAAATAAGCATAAGCAATTATCCAAAGTAAATATCCTGAAAAGCAGGAACTTCTAATCAGTTACATATCACCCAAATAGATAAAATTTATACTTTAAAATCATGTCCGGATATGCGGGATTCCGGATATGAGGCACTCCGGATATGAGGGATTCCGGATATGAGGGATTCTACTGTATTATGTTATCAATGACGAAATTACTTAAAACTGCCAGCATCTCTATTAGAATTACGTCTCGTCCTACTGCAATGTTTCATTTCAGTTTGGCCAGTATTGATTTTAGTTCAGACTAGCAGTAGAGCCCGGCGTTGCCCGGGGATGTAACAGTAAGAGATAGATCAAGTATCGACCATCATAAAGACTGAAAAATAAAATTGACAAAGATTATTGTTTAAGGTTGACGGACACGCATGTCGTCATTATTTTTTTTTTTTTAGTTTTTATTCTTTTTTACGATTTGTTCAAACTCAAACTCAAACAAAAACATTGTTTTCAATCGTTATGAGTCTACCGATTGAATAGAATTTTATTATAAACAATTGTCTTTTAAATGGAATTTTTAAAGCATTCTGAATGTAAAAATAAAGAAAAAAGTGTGCAAGACAATAAGAAACACTAACTGACAAAAAAAAAAGTGTTTTGTTGAAATCGGTTGAAAAATGTAGAAAATCCGATCCTATATATAAACGAACACACACACACACACACACACACACACACACACACACACACACACACACACACACAACCTGGGTTTTATAATAAGTATAAATCGATATGCAAGTTAATTTTACGTAGTCCTGTGAAGTTTTGTATAAATTCGGTTGAAAAATGTAGGGAATCCGATCCAATATATAAACGAACAGACACACACACACACAACCTGGGTTTTATAATAAGTATGATTTCAATATTACTGGTCCTTCTATATTTCTGTGTAATGTTGATGGCTCTGTCATCATGGAAGTGTTTTCCGATGGATTTCTTCCAATTCTTAAGTATTTTCCTTTCTCTATTACCAGTGTCCCGTCGTTGGATTTTAAACAAACTGTTGATGGTCATGTCTTTTGTCTTGTAACCCCTGTTTTTTCTCTAATTCTTTAATGCATTTCTGCTTTATCTATAATATTCATTCTTTCCATTTCTGCCTATTTTTAATTGAGACATTCCTTTTTAACCCACCTTCATTTGTTCTTTATTCTTTTGTGCAATGTCTTATATTCTGTGCCATAACTTGGCATTGATTTCGGTCATTTTTTCGAATATTTCATCTGTCATCCATTCCTTCTGTCTGGTTTTCTTGATGATCTCGGCTGCTGATGCTACTTCGAAATTCCATTTTCAATTTACTCATTGTATAGGTTTTAATAATATCACTATATTTCTACTTCAAATCAGGATAATTCATCTGTCTGTCGTGTTTCTATTTGAGTACTGCCTTGACTCTTTTTAATTTCTGTGGTTTCAATCTAAGTTTACCAATCGTGGTCGTTCCCAGAGTCGGCAATTCGATATGTTTTGCAATGTAAAATTTCTAAATTCAATTCTAAATGTCTTATTGATACTTATATAGTCGTTTTTTTTTCTCTCTTTTCGAGCTTCTCCATATTGCTATACGTCTTTGTCATTCTTAAAAGTGTTGATGATTACCTGATCGTCCGCCATAAAATATTTGACCATTTTTTTCTAGAGTTCCTCCTTCAAATTTGCCAACTATTTCACCATCTCTCTCCTTGACTACTTTTGCATTCAAGTCTACCATGGCGGTTTTAATTTCTTGCGATTTGTGTTGAACCTATCATAGCATATACAATTTTGGTAGATATATAACAAATTCAGTTAACAACAAATTCAAAAAAAAAACTTATGCAAGGGTTTATTTTTTACAAGAGTCAAATGAGAGCAAAAAAGGAATATTACTGCAATAATTGTGTTGGCGCTGTACAGTCCTCACTTTCCTGCATGAATGTAGTTGAATTTATTTTACTTTGGCTTTTTGGGGATTAATAATTATTCCTCCTCCATCTGCTTTCTCACAAACGTAACAGTGTAGGCCGGTCTTTATTATGTAGCTATTTCGATTGTATATATTCAGATGAGCTCTCTTCTTTAGATCCACCAATTAAGACCTTTATGCCGAGGACACACCATGCTACTTTTATAGTGTCGTGCCACAATCATTTTTTCCGTATTTCCAAAGTCGCCAATAACTGGGATATTCCGTATCGAACACCCGCTTGAATATGTCCCTGATCACTTCAATGTTAAACACTTTAGGTAAAGAGTCAGTTGTCACCCATAATCCTTATCATCATGGCCTCCACTTCCTACCACATACTCCTTCATTCTTATCAGGAAACTCATTAATCTCTTATTGTTCCCCAGTAGCACTGTTTTAGCATGCCTATGGACGATAATGGGTATATCCCCGTTCACATAAATACAGTAGTAAATACTGTATGTTGGTCAGCAGTTGGAGATTCGTCTCCAGCTGTGCTGGTCAATCTCTCTGCCTCTGGACAGAGAGGATCCCCAGACGAATCTATGCCGAAGGGCAGAGTCTTGTCTCGGGAAACAGCTACCCCAGCCCGTTTTATACGGGATCTACATGGAATTTTTGGCCGAGTTTACAGGCTCGGATATCCATATTAAATTCGACCTTGTGCCACATCTGACCGCGTTGGGTGGTTGGTAGGTATCCTGCAATTGGAGATTCGTCTCTAGCTGTGCTGGTCAAACTCTCTGCTTCCGGACAGAAAGGATCCCGAAACGAGGCTATGTCGAAGGGCAGAATCTTGTTTCCGGAAACAGCTACCCGACCCCGTTTTATACGGGGTCTACGGAGAAATCTTGGCCAATCCTACTGGCTCGGATACCCCACATTAAATTCGGCCTTGTGCCACATCTGACCGTGATGGGTAGTTGGTAGATATCCTTCAGTTGGAGATTCACTGTGGAATTAACTTGTCTCACTTCTAGAAGTTGACTACTTCTGCGCGCCGCTGGCGAATCCTATATGCGTTGTTCTTATCCTAAGTATTATCGTTCATTTCCAACCTTCGTTTGAATATTCCATTCAGTAACCTTCTCTAGATTACAACAAGTACTGTACCTTGAGTGTATTTCGAGCCTTATATTGAATAAATCCTAATAATTAAAGACGAAGGCACATGAAAGATTTGTATGTGGACCCGAAAGAAAATTCGCTGTTATCGGAAGATTATCCCGTATGTAAACACTAAGAACATGCATGTGAATCCTGCAATATTTTCGATGGCTACGACACACCATGCTATATCCATGGTGTCGAACCACACTCATTTATTCAGTATTCCAAAAGTATCCAATAACTACCACCTTGAGTAACAAATGCAACCTGTTTGTTTCCTTGCTTACTAAATGTTGAGCAGTTCATGTCACGTGTCAGGTGTCATCTATCGTCTTTATAATCGTTATCTCCACCTCCTACCACCTTCTCCTTTAATCATATCAGAAATCTGATTCATCCGTACGATTTTTCCGGTAGCACTCTACCTTGAGTGTCTCTTGAGTCTTGTATTGAGTAAATCTTAATATCGAAAAACGAAAGCACATGGAAGAGTTGACTGTGGACTCGAGAGACAACTCCCTTACCATCGGAAGATTATCCCGAATGGAAACAC
>OZ010605.1:63889578-63907078 GCA_963932145.1 Acanthosepion lycidas | reverse complement strand
GTTGAAGCTAATCAAAATCATCTCTCTTGCAAGGCACGTATTTCTCCGGCATCTGAACACGTAATGCCTAGCCAATATTGCTAAAATATGACCCCCATGGTTTCACACCTGTTGGACAGGGAATGGAATGTCTTCTTGAGGTAAGCAGAAGCAGGGTGTTACATTCTTTGTCATTCAGAACCGAAAAGCGGCATTTAATATACCGAAGGGAGAAATTATTATTTAAAAGCATTTTAGTTTCCCTAAGTACTGTCCTCATTGTCGCTCTCGTTTTCTCTATATATATCTATCTGATTCGATAGATAGATAGTTTAGACTGTGATAGACAATCAGAAAGAGTGTGTGTGTGTGTGTTTGTGTGTGTAAGAGAGAGATCAAGAGAGAGTGACAGAGATAATCTTATGAAACTCGAGTTGTAAAACACATTTAGAAATACACCTTGTAAAAACAAAGAGACCTTCACTTAACATATCTTACAATGAGACCAGTCAGAGCATTTTGGTTGTATTTTGTACGCTAAACAAAAATCCATTATCAATGAAATTACTACTAGTCTAAAATAAGTCACAATAGAAAAAAAAAAAAAATATATATATATATAATTATTATTATTAATTAAAGAATATCAAACACTTAAAATCCCATGGGTAATAATTTTTATTTCCTGGGAGCTCTTAAAAAAAATTTACCAATGAGATTTTAAGTATTTGATATTATTTAATTAATAATAATTTTGTTCTTTTTTTTTTTTTTTTTTGCTTTTGACATAGAGCTCTCCTTGGATCTATATCCACCTGGAAATTGCATACGGATTACCATATTGTATAATATGGTAATATATATATATAATAATATAATAGTATATATATATATATATATATATATATATATATATATATATATATATATATATATATATATATATATATATATATATAAGCAAATATATGAATATAGAATCCGACAGTATGAAGAAAATATACGGGAAAAAACAAACAAAAATCCTTACAAGCAATAATCTACTTGGATTTAATAGCTCCAGCAAACAACAGATTACATCCGATGCTTGCATCTACCAAATCTCATACACAAACTGTGACTTAAAATATGTGGGCTCGACAAGCGTACATATAAATTTTAGATCAAATAGAATTTCTTTCATTTTTCTTTCATAATATTCAAATTTAGGAATACGTTTTCACAACGTCGCAAACGTGGTGACAACGTGACCATGTTTAAAACTAAACGCTGATCGCATAAACTTTTAGTTATCTGTTTGGATTTGTCTTGTTCTTGTGTCCATCGTTTTTGTCATGTTAAGTTTGATAATGTTATTTATATTTTATATTTTATATTGAATATGTCCTGAAGATGGTTTATTGACCGAAACGTCCGACGTCGACATATTAACATTAAAACAGCATTATTGCTTGTAAGGATTTTTGTTTGTTTTTTCCCGTATATTTTCTTTATATATATATATGTAGATAACTAGAATCGTTTCGAAAAACCCTCGAATTTTTGATTTGTAAATAATCAAATCAATCTCGAGGGAAAAAAAAGGTTTTAAAAAAGAAAGAGCTACAAACATGAACTACTGTCGAACAAATAGCACAGATGCAGGTCTGAAGCCCAAAGAAAAAACCCCGATACGAGGAGACAACTAACTAACAAACGAGCTCAATACAATCGTAAAGCAGACCTAGATACACCTAGTGAGCCAGACAAACCTTCCTAGGTTTCACCTAAACGGATCGTCAGGAAAAATATGGTTAACGAGGTAAAGAGAAACACATATTTATAGGCGATAATTAAAACTGACGATCCGTTTAGGTGAAACCTAGGTAGGTTTGTCTGGCTTACTAGGTATATATATATATATATATATATATATATATATATATGTGTAGATAAATAAAAAGAAAGATGTAAGCCATTGAATGACCCATCTCCTTTGTACTTACATGAGAAACAAGATATTACTAAGTTTATGGAAAAAATAAAAGTTTACTAAATCAGTGAAATCAATTAGCTATTTTTGGCGTCATTGTCATAAAGCTTACTTAAAAAAAAAAATTGTTACCTAATAATATACATACTTATAGTTGAAGTGAAAATAACTCTACATACTGTAAGGGATTCTAATACATTTACTTGTTCTTAAAAAAAATATAGTATATTAAAAATTAAAAGTGAAAATATTTTTCAAATTGTACTTAAATAAAAACGTATTCTAACCTGAACACCCACCCAAAAAATCTTTAAATATACAAACAGATAAAATGTCGTAAGAATTTTTGCCGTTAACAATAAAATTTTTAAAAAATCCAGACGACATGCATTTAAGGGATGTCAGATTTCATTGAAGAATACATCCCTACCCGCTACCAAAACGTAACTAATAACAGATACATCAAAATACAGACATAAAGAACACGCAATACATAAGACAGTATATATATATATATATATATATATATATATATATATATATATATATATGACATCTGCTTTTCTCTCCATTCTCGCCAACTTGTTCCACCTTTTTGGGATAGAGTTGTGACTAGAGACGAAAAATGGATCTTTTAACGAAATGTTAAGCGTCGTAGACAGTGGCTTGGTAAAGGGGAAAGACCCCAGCCACAGCCGAGAAGGGAACTTCATGGGCAAAAAGTTCTTCTTTCAATCTGGTGGGATCGCCAAGGAATAATCCACTTTGAATTCTTACCACCTAATGCAACAATTAATGCTCAAATATACTGTCAGCAATTAGAGCGTTTGAACCAAGCTTTGAGGAAAAAAAGACCTGCTCTAGTGAATCGAAAAGAGGTGATGTTTCATCAGGACAATGCACGACACAATACAGCAAGAATCATGTCACAAAAAATCGAAGAATTTGGTTGGGAGAAAATTCCTCATCCACCTTATTCTCCCGATCTTGCTCCTTCAGACTACCATTTGTTACGTAGCTTAAAGAATCATTTGGAAGAAACAGCTTTTGTAACACAAAAAGAGGTTAAAACTGACATTTGTGAGTTCTTCGAATCAAACCCAAAAGAATTTTACAGTAATAGAATTAATAAGCTTGTTAATAGATGGAAGGAAGTCATAGATAATCAGGGAAAATACATTGTTGATTGAATCTGTAATTAAATGTAACATTTGGTCACTTGTTTTCTTTATTCAAAATTCGTAGAGAACTTATGGGATGACCTGATAATATATTATGAAATGGACTTAGTAGGACAATTATTTTAATATATTTTATGTTTATACGTTATTTTTTATAGATACAAATATTTAAGTAAATGGTCTGTTTACAATAAACAGTATTAACAACATTTACCAGCCTGAATGTCCGCGAAATTTCATGGAAAATATGTGTCCTTCGGCAGGAATCGAACCTATAGCCTTCACGGTTGCGTCATATAGCCTAACGTCCTATAACATTTAGCTACAGTCGAAGTGTCTGGGTAGCAAGTGAATTACTGCTTTTAAACTACAAATTTCCCCTGATTTCACTCGAACGCTTATATCTGCTCGAAGCGTATCTTAACATAAACATATGACATCATATACTATGAAATGGACTAACTCCGGCAATTATTTTAATATATTTTGTCTTTATACGTTATTGTTTATAGATATTTAAGTAAATGCTCTGTTTACAATAAATAATATTGACATCATTTACTGGCCTGAATGTTCGAGAAATTTCAAAGACAATATGTGTCCTTCGACAGGTATCGAACCTATCGCCTACACGGAACCGTCATATAGCTTGACGTCCTATGACGTTTGGCTATAGAAGAATTGACGTTGCTAAACAGACGCTTTTTTCTTTAGCTATTCTCGGAACTACCAGTCTCTGTCCGTTGATTGCGCCAGGAAACAACAGCAGCGAAATCGGGAACTACGGTCTTTGCTCGCTGCGTGCGGACGTTTTGAGTTCCAGCCGGACACGACCATCTCATCTGATTGTGTCCGTTAAATCCGGAATCCTTTGGTTCTGCGACCGTTAATTCGAGGTTTTACTCTATCAATCTATCTGTCTTAATCTTTCATTTTTTTTTCATTATCTATCTGTCTCTGTCTATATACTAAAGACAAAAAGTATGTGCCCAAACTACATTTCTTTAAGAAACACATTAAAATGGTATATTTTTGTATATATTTTCTAAGTAAAAATTTAAATGTCATTAAAAACCGTGTATTTGCTTTTATTTTTCAGTCTTCGTTTCGATTATAGTTATGGTAGATTTAGTGGGTAGTTTTTGATTCGGCGGGTTTGTCAAGAGGCACAGTGGAGTAATGGAGACTAAATGAGGAATCGGAGGGTCGAGTTCGAATTCCAGTCGAATCTATTACATTCACTTATGTGCTAATACCCTTAGGAAAGCTATCAATCCTATTCTTCTTCCAGCTGTCGGTATATAGCAGGACACACAGGGTTCTATAGCCTTAGATGGCAAATTTTCTACCGCAGGAAAAAAAAAATCTTCCTCGTCAGTCATGTATCAACAGATACATGATCGCCTAAACGTTTATCTCATGGCACATAACTGACTGTGGTTTGTAAGGTGAAACCACTTTTCTATTTTGGTATATTCTATTAGATTTTTGTTTCACATTGACAATGAAAGTGTATCGGAGGGTCCTGAAAGCATTTTCAATATGTTTCTCTTCTTTGTTTAAACATTGTGGGTGCCAAATTCTGAGTGATTTTAAGTAGAATCCAATGAAATATCTGGATTTTATTTTGTTGCTATGATGAGAATAGACATTTAAAAGATCATTTTTATTCGTTGATATTGGTCGGGTATTAATTTTGAAGCTGCTGTTAATGCCGTGTAACATGATATCTAGGAAAGGTAATGGATTGTTTTCTTCCATTTTCTATGTAAATTCTCTTGTATTTTCGATCTTGTTTAGTTTATGCGCAAGACCAGGTAAGTCAGTATCTCTATAATAATAATATCACAGTATAATAATAGAGCATTATCAATATATCAGAAGTATGTTGGTTGTTTAGCTTGAATATTTTGGAAAGGACCAGATTCGAGAAATTATAAGAAAATACATGTCGTCCCTCCATTAAGCTGTGATGTCATTGATCATCTAAAATTTTGTTTGTAAAATCTATTATAAAATATGAAAGCACTTATTAATAATGGGCGAGAAGAGAAAAAAGTAATCAGGAGGACAGAAGATAGCGATTGATATTGCATTTAAAGCATGAGGCCGGAGTGAATTTTAGCATAGGATTTACGATTATATCTAACCAGTTCAAATGTAAATTTATGCGACCGCGACCCCAGTCTAGTAATGCGCTTAAATGCAAAAATCTGGATACCAAAGCGAAGAGCGATATTTATTTCTGTTATGTACAGAAACTGTGTAACAAGGCCAAAATGAGGAATGGGGAAAAAGACGGTCTTCATCTGTCTTAACTTTAAACTTAGCTAGCCAAAAACGCTGACCAAAAAATATCGCAATATTCCTAACACCAAAACAACACATTCATACTTACTACATTCACCATAATACCTCGTGGTCTCTATGAAAGGCTAATCCGGAAAATTTCCATGAATGTATTAGGTTGGTGCAAAAATAATGACGTAATAATGTCGTTTTTTGACATAATATTTATAGAAAAGACACAGAGAGGCAACCTTATGGTAGCCAGCAGATCAGGATCGATAAAATGACAGATTTCTCGTTGGATCTTTTCAAGGAGCTCATGGAAATAGCAGGGGAACCGGGCCAGATGTGGTAGCAATATTCTAAGCATGGATAGATCCTATAAATATATTATGATAGATGCTGTAGAGAAATATAGTCTAACGCGATACAGTATCGTTATCATGTATATATATAATATATATATATATATATATATATATATATATATATATGGAGAGAGAGAGAAAGAAAGAAAGACACATAGATAGACATTAAATCTGGTAATCAAGAAATAACTATTTGGTTACACGTCTATTCATATTCTCTCTCTCTCTCTCTCTCTCTCTCTCTATCTCTTTCTCTCCTAACTTTACATAATCTATTTATCTATTCAGGTTTGTTCAGATCTATCTACCTATTATGGCCTGTTCATATCTCTCTGTCTATCTCGGTCTCTTCATTATCTATCTATCTATCTATCTATCTATCTATCTATCTCAGTCTTCATTCATATCTATGTATCTATCCCTGACGCCATCGCATTTCCACATTCTTCAGCTTCCGTTTCGGTATCGAATGCATGCTGTGCCCTCCCTTTGCGGGTTCAAATGCCGCTGCCATCAGTCTATTTAGCGCTGCACGTGACTATCACCTAAGAATTCGGAGCCTCCCCACTTTATACTGACCTCACACAATGAGAGAAATTCTCGGTCAAGTCACGTATTACGAATACGGCAATGGGTTCATATGACTTCAGGAAACAGAGAAAGGATTTAGGAAAGGTTCATTATTCATAAACCTATTGATGCGCATGCGTGAATCAACATTAGCCTGCGCGTAACACAACAGAAGCGAGTCTTTTACACAGACTTTTCTCTCTCTCATAATACACGCGTAGTTTTGTATGTAGTTACAAGTACAAATTTTTAAATCTATATTTATAAAAAAATGCCTATCTGATACATACATACATACATACATACATACATACATACATACATACATACATACAGATATATAGAAGGTGTATTTAGGCAGCTGGAATTCTTTGAAACATGTTTAGTTGAATCATCACGACATGTTCTGTCTATCCAATTCTTTCATTAACTTTTTCAAATTTTCGAATTAGTTGTTTTATAGAATCGGTAAATTTATCAAAATTCATTTTTATTTTTTTTTTCCTCAAGTACTTTCGAATGTTGCTACATTCGTGTTTCACTTTTTGTGTTTATATGATAACTGAAACATTTCAATATGAGCACTGGTAAAAAATGACATTAGGTTTATAATATCCAGAAATACATACACAGATGTCCTCAAATATAAAGGCGTTAGTTAGATCCAATGACAGGATCCAAAGAGTGTGAGTTCAATACCCTGTTAAGGCAATGGAGAACTTTCAGAGGGCATTTAACAGGAGATAACTGATAACTGACATCCATTAAACATGGCACGTGGAACTAGAACAGTCTACACCAGTGAGCAAAATAAAAGGTTCAGTTCAACATTCCAAACACCTGAAGAAGGCCGGAGCGTACAACGGCCGAAACGTTGTAATAAATATGGCGACAAACATGAGGATAATATTCCGAATACTGTAAATAATGTATATAATATCTCATCTCAGAAATATATACAGATAATGACCTTTTTTTTGTTTAATTCTTGCGTTTCTTTGTTTGCTGGAACAAATTTGTAAGGGCCAAACTGAATTCGTACATGTATTTTCATTTTTATACACATACTTCAATATACGATCCCCTATCTGAGGTTAATGTATATTGAAGTGTGTCTTTGTGTTTGTTTGTGTGTGTGTGTGTGTGTGTGTGTAGATACACACGTAAAAAACATTTTGACCATCATCATCATCATACTTCGACTTCCATATGGTTGATCGCAACTCCATTGTGAATCCCTTTCCACACTGCTCAGTCCTCTATTTCTGCTCCCAGATCCCTAATTGTCCAACCTTGAGTCCCGAAATATTGTCTCTGGGAAAGTCAATTTTCGTGGGAAGACACTTCCAGAAGGATTCCTTAGGAGTACCGATGAGAGGATTTCCCTGTCCGCTTGGTGGCAGTGGCCGGCAAATTGTAATCGTTTCTTTTAGAGCTTAAAAAGAGATTCGTCTTAGTTGGCCGTAAATTGTCTTAAAGGTTACATGGGATTTCCCACTGATGTTATAAATGACATCACATTGACGTTAGAAAAATAAATAAAGATTTATTTTCATCATCATCATCATCATTATCATTTATTCAGTTAGCGCATTTTTCGCTGCCCTGGTTACCACTCCTCCACACCCCTGTTATAAATTGGGATTCGTGATAACATTCACGGCAAAATAGTGAAATAGCTTGCCGGTTCCTTTTGCACTGAAGATGTTGAGCTTACTCCGTCTCTCCTCTAAAAAATCCACCGCCCGCTGTTACAGCCGTTGTCAATGGCGCAGCTTCTACGCCCAGGCTCTCGACTGGCCGGTCGAGTCGGGAAATCTTTCCTACTACCCTCACACAGTTTAACCGGCAGTTCGATGACGCTGACTGAGGTGTGGCCCTCACAGTGCCCATAGATTGTTGGATTAATGTGTGAGAGTAAGGGTAGACCTTGGACCTGCACAGTTCTGTATCCCATTTCATCTGAGTAAAGCAGGGTTGACCATTTCGATGAAAAGGTACTACCACTGATATAACATCCATAAACACACACACTCACACACACACACATATATATATATATATATATATATATATATATATATATATATATATATGCCGGATGTAGGAGTAAACAACAGTCATCAATTATAGTAATTTAAGACATTATTATCATTAAATCACAATGATGATGATAATAGAAACCAATCAAATAATACCTTTGGGATAGGTATGAATCTTGTTCTTCTCACCCCCCAGCTATCGGTAAATAGCAGAACAGACCGAGTTCTATAGCCTGGGATGACAACTCGTTTACCGCAGAAAGAAATGACAACTTACAGTGGGAAAAAAAAAATCTGCCTCGTCAGTCATGTATCGAACGATACATGATCACCTAAGAGTGTATCATGCATGGTACATAACTGACTGAATCAATAAATAAGAAAAGAATAAAGTATAAAATTATCATTAAATATAAGTGGACATTTTTATTGTTGCTGTTGTTAAAATAGTTGAAAAATAGATGATAGATAAATAATTTGTCTATTCTGAGCCAATAGGGGACAAAGCAGTAAACAAGACGAAATATGTTACGACTCGAAACGATTTTTCTTCAAATTTGTAAATACCTTCTCATCCATAAAAATGTTAAATTACAATCAATAAATAAGAAAAGGATAAAATGATAGAGAAAGAAAACGACAATACTGAACTAGTAATCAAATATAAACATAATAAACATTACGACTCGAAATGCTTTTCTTACAATTACATACTCTTTCATAAAAAGAAAAATGTTATGCTAAAGTATAAAAAGAGTAAAATTATTCATGCCAATGTATAAGTAATATAACAAGTACAGTGTATTAAATATTCTTAATATAAAAATTCTTAGTGATAATAAACAATCTTAATAAAGTAAACATTCTAACACATATTTTTAAAATAAAACAATCGATGTATGCTATGAATTATTAAATTAACAAACGTATTTTAATAATTAAAGGTTATAATTGCATAATAATATAATAAATATTATAGTATAATAAACAAAGAAAAATATAAGAATAAATAGATAATTAAAATAATTACGACTTCTCTTTTAAAATACAACATTGCTTACTTTGAGCATTGACAAAAAAAACCCACGTCCGTTCACTCCGACATCAATGTCTAAACGTTTTGAACAATACTGGTTAAACTATTATCAATATAAATAAGGCAATGTGGACAACCATTTCTAAATTCGGTGTCGTTCAAGGCAATTTTTCAATTTGAAATGGTTTAAACCGATTTTAAATAATTTTCAATTTGATTTGGTTTGCTTTTCTTCGTTATGTTCTACGCCATATCAACCTGAATGGGTTATTTAATGCCGACAAGATTTTTATCGTTGGTGATAATTTTTTTCCCAAAAATTTATAGTCGGTAATATTTTTCCAAAAAATTGTATTACTGGTAATATGCTTTTACCCAAAATGTATTGCTTGTAACAGTTTTTTCAAAAATGTATTGTTGGTAATAACGTATTGCTGGTAATAATTTTCTTTAAAAATTAATCGCTGGTAATATTTTTTTTTACAAAAATGTATTGCTGGTATTAAAACCTATTTTTACATTTCATAGTGTTTTAACACCCGGTTTGGGTGTTAACTATTTGTACATAGCTGGGACCCTAGCAGGTACTACCACCCGTGGTCAGGGTGGACCTGGGAACACCAGCAATTAATATGTGGGTCCACTCTTCATAAAACCTCCGGACCAGAGGCCTTGCTGTTGAACGTAGTTTATCGCCTTACCCAAGACGCTTCAATTTTGTGTCAAACCGTTTTTCAATTTAAAATTTTGAATCCTTTTTTTTTATATGATGAAGATTATCCAAATATTCTGAATATACAATTTATATATATCGTCGGGATATCAAAGGCCTAGAACGGTTCCAGCAAACGAAACTTCGAAGAATGGTTTGCATAAGTTTGGAAGAACGCTTCACACACAACGACAACCTCTCTTTGATGTCATTATGCCACTGCTGGGTGGATCACGTAGCCTGAATGCTTACCACTCGACTCTTGCATATCATCGTGTTTTGGGATCTTGGCAGTGGCAAGAAACTTCGCGCAGGCCCAAGACGACGGGTCAAGGATCAATTAACGACACCCATGACACGGGCCAGCATCGACTCTATGACCTAAGAAAGGATTGCTACAAATCGGCCTTCCAAGCGTAGGGACATCGGGATATGGGACTGAGACTTTCGATTCTAACCGTCAACATGAAGAGGATCTGCGTCGTGCTGTGAGGGGGGCCTGACTCACCCATCCGCGTCGATCACAACATTACTCGGTGGCTCCTGCTCACGACACTTCGCAGCCATCTCGTCTGTCCCTATCAGGTGAGGGAACAGAGAGACAGGATGACGATCCCGACGCTTAAATATGACTGGATCCCAACCAACACTTCATATTAAATCTTATTTGTGTTAACTGCTACTATTCAAGAAAACGTTGTTTCAAATAATTCTCTTCATTTGAATTTTACAGAATACAGACTTGGCAGAGATATTTTTGGTAATGCGAATATTTTATGGAAACATTCAGCATTCATTGACCAAATCTGCTTTCTTATTAAAACGGCAGTTCCTTCAAACTGTAATGTATCTTTGAAGATCTCAAAAACAAAATATTATAAAAATACAAGGATCTTGAAGAGTAAATCTCAAAAGTCTGATACATTAGTATATTAATAATTCCAGTTTTAGTTGTTGCCCTCGAATTGATTGGGAAATGCTCCTATAGACTCATTAAAAGTATTCCTGGTAACCCATACCTTAAAGAAATACAAAAAAGTGTACTCACAATTGCACCCCACATATTTAGAAAGACCTTTACCTCTGTAAAATGTGTGTGATCTTAGTTTTTTTGGGTGGGTGGGGGTTGTTTTGTCATTTTCACAAAAAAGATCAGTGTGGAATGTCATGAAACGATTTCTGAACAAAGGTCTCTACTTGGGACCCGGAAGTAAATGACTATACAACAGAAAGCAACGGAATTATTATTAATAATAAAAATAATAATAATAATAATAATAATAATAATAATAATAATAATAATAATTATTATTATTATTATCATTATTATTATTATTATTATTATTATTATTATTATTAATGTTATGGTCCAATATTCTCGCACCACAGTTATGGTCCAAAGTTAGAACCAAGGAAGAACAACACGAACACAAGAGTAGAATAAGATATATTACAACAGAAATATAGTATAAGAAGTTGAAGGTGTTAATAGTGACTCTCCGTCTGGTTTAGAGTGAACTAATATTGTCTGTACTCGTTACACCATTCATTGTATTTAATATCCCATCCACGAGGAATATATGTGGCACAAGGCCGAGATTAAAGTGGGTTTCTCCGAGCCCGTAGGCTCGGCCAAAAATATACCCTTCGAACCCGCTAGACAGGTTCAGGGTGGACGAAACCTTGCCCTTCGGCAAAACTTCGTCCGAGTTCCTCTCTGCCAAAGCAGAGAGTCCAACAGTCATGACCCGGTGCTCGTTACTCCATTCATCCATTATACCTCTTGAGAGGCGCAATATCTATAGTGTCAGGAAGAGTTCATTATCGTTACAGGTAAGTTCCCATAACAATTATTATTCAGCAAGCGTACTGTTTTTCACGTGTTTAAATAATTTGTTAATAGTTTAAGTAAATGTAATTAGATAGATTATTTTGCCTTACTCAGATAATTCAATAAATTCTTTTTTCGGCTTGATTCGATTATTTCGTAGTTATGTGAAATATCAGACGGCGACCATGCATATTATGAACGATGTAGGCTTTCTAACTTATAAATTATTCCATAGACACACAAGTCATTCTAAAATAAAACAAAGTATTTATATATGGCAACATATAAAGTTTGAATTAAAAATAAATAACTAAAGAGAAACATTTATTAAAATATAGCTTTACAAATTGTTATGCAAATTAAATATCGGTAAGAGTGAAAACGATGTTTGTCAGGAATATGCACACGCACACACGCATATACATACATATATATACATACACATATATATATATATATATATATATATATTAGGTTGGTGCAAATGACGTCATAATGTCGTTTTTTGACGTTAAAAATACGTCAAAAAACGACATTATGACGTCATTTGCACCAACCTTATATATATATATATATATATATATATATATATATGCATTGGCTGTTAACAATGGAGTCTGCTTTATTCTAGTGGTGTAAGGCGGGAGACCGACAGACAAGATTTAGCCTGACGTGGATTCAAAATGAATGGCTGAATTGTAAATAACTCGGTACTTATTATTCTAAACGTTTTAACGAAGCATATATAGTTGCATTGGTGTTTTCATTTCTCTGTGTAATCCCCTCCCATTTTATTACTACGGCATTCAACGTTACAAAAAACATTTCCAGGCTTTCGCCACAGCCTTGTTCATATACCTACACCTTGTCTTCTTTTACGAGACTATGGAAAATGCACGTACTTTCACTACTGTCGCCATTGTTCATTGTGTAACAGGTAAGAGGAGGATGGGTGGTTGTCTGCTGAGGCGTATCTACCAAACGCCTTTATTTATTCTGTATGAAATCGCGCCAGTCTTTGTATAGTCTTATTTCCATTGACAAAAATACAAGAATATCTATCTATCTATCTATCTATATATGATCATATATATATATATATATATATATATATATATATATATATATATATATATATATATGTATATATATATATATAATGTGAAAATTTCTCCGAATTAATCAGTAGAGAGACAATATTTATGAATATATGTGTGTGTAAGTATTTGTTTTCCATCTCGACAAATTCTTACACACACATATATTCATAAATATTGTCTCTCTACTGATTAATTCGGAGAAATTTTCATATTTGTCGACATGGAAAACAAATACTTACACTCACATATATATATATGTGTATTCAGTTGGTGGAAAAATAATGTCGTTTTCTCACATATGTTACTATGTGAGAAAACGACATTATTTTTGCACTAACATAATATATATATAAGCATATATATCTACAAATAAGTATATATATATATATATATATATGTATATAGTCATATATCTATCTATCTATCTATATATATACAAGCATATATATATATGTACAAGCATATATATATATATATATATACAAGCATAAACATATATATGTATATATATATATATATGTATATAAACATATATATCTATATGTATATATATATGTATATAAACATATATATCTATATATATATGGGTATAAACACATATATCTATATGTATGTATATATATATATATATATATATATATAAACATAGATATCTATATGTATATATATGTATATAAACATATGCATATCTCTCTATATATATGTGTGTATATATATGTATATAAGGATGTATATAATATATAATAATATCTATCTACCTATATATATATATATATATATATGTATATGTATATATATATATATATATATATATATATGTATATAAACACACACACATATATATATATATATATATATATATATATATCAGTTTTTCGCAAAAGCATGAAACCTAGGATTTCAAAATTATATCCATAGAACTAGAGATTCATGCTAGCTTTCTCTATTCATCATTTTCACTAAGTACCGTGCATATAATACACAAACACACACACACACACACATATATATATATATATATATATATATATATATATATATATATATATATATATATATATATATATATATATAAATGAAAACCTATCTCAGCTTACGCGTTTCGTCCTCTGACGGATTGTATCACGATAAGTGTGAGGATTTATTTAGCAACAAGTATTTATAAACAAAATTAATATGTTGCAGTTTTCACGATGTCTAAATTTAAGAAACGCTCTTGAATAATTTCCAGGTGTGTAAATTATGACGTTGAATTTTGTATTATGCAATTAGTATTTAAATTATTTCAGTATCAGTTATATTTCTGTATATTTTTAATTACAGTGGGTTTGGAATTCAACCGTTTTCTTTTAATTTTTTAAATATTTTTATAGCTGTTCATGTTGGCTTCCGCGAATGGAAATGTTTGAACAAATCCGCAGAAATGCATTCAACCATATCTTTGATCTAACGAATGTCACATATATCAAAGAGAAAGTAGATTTTACATATATGTATATATATGAATAAATTAAGTCAAAAGTTATTTTAGTTGATACACGTGTTTCAGTAGAAGCCAGTTTTTTTTTATACAGTCTTTATTAGGTCTGCCTTCCTTTTCAATCGAGAGAAGTTAAAGAAAATGTATTTCTCTCATTCTCTTCTAGTTCTCTGGGTTAGTTCAATACTACTTATTTTTATCATAATTTAAAATTATATACATAGTTATATATATATATATATATATATATATATATATATATATATATATATATATATATAATTATAATTATTTTTTTTTAAATATGATTCCTTCGCTACATAAGAGTTCTCATGTTTCAAAAACGAGAGCCGAAACCATCAATATAATTATTAAAATTAAATTGATTGTTTTTGCACCAACCTAATAACATGCCCTGTTTCATCCTCAAGCGAAAATCCAGGAATAACCAATTTTGAAATTTACGTATCGTTATAAGCGTGTTCATTTGTTACTATGGAAACGGCTGGGACGACCATTTATATTCACATATCAGTCACCTTCATGGAAAGGTCAAGCTGATGAAGGGTGGGGTGTCTATTCCAAAGCGAATTATGTCTTTCTTGTACGCGCATCATCTGTTTATTTTATTTGTTTATTTATTTATTTATTTTCAACGGGCTGTTTCATATATAAATGCGTCGCATTGAACTACACTTTGTTTTTTGATGACTTCATAAAGGGTTAAGCTTTTTAGCCCTTTATTAAACTATGAAATTTGATTTTTTTTTATGCTAATTATTTAATGTGACATTTTGTTGATGTCGGCAAAAAGCCGTTAACTCATATCTTTGGTTTAATAAATTTTATTTAATGCGAAATTTTGTTGATGTCGGCAAAAAGCCGTTAACTCATGTCTATGATTTAATAAATTTTATTTAATGCGAAATTTTGTTGATGTCGGCAAAAAGCCGTTAACTCATGTCCATGGTTTAATAAATTCTCATTATTTAGAAACTTAATTATGTGTAGATGTTCATGTAGGCATAAAGGACATGGGTCATCCCAGATTTTAGAAGTTCTTGTTCTATTTATTATTTTCCATTTTACTTTTGGTGTTTTATTCATTTCTTTTAAATGCCAAAAATATTTGGATCGAGATGTCTGATTTCTACTGCTAATATTATTGAAAGAGCTTTTGTGTTGTCTCCACATAATTTTAAATTCATTTTTCGTTCACGCAATGTATATTCTATCGATGTTAGGAATCTCAATGGATTTTTATAGCATCAATCTAGACACTTTTTGAACATATATATATATATATATATATATAATTTTGTTTTTAAATATGATTCCATCGCGACACAGAAGTTACTATGTTTCGGAATTTGTTTCATGTCATAAAGTTTAATTTCAATATTAAACTTTAAATTTAGAATACAGTTTCATTCTCAAGCGATGTTTAGAAAGATATTTAGTTCTAAACATCGCTTGACAATGAAATAGTTCTCTGAATTTAAAGTTTAATATTGAAATTAAAGTTTAGGACTTGAGTCAAGTTTCGAAACATAGTAATTTCTGTATCAGGATGGAATCATATTTAAAAAATAATAATAATAATAATCTAAGCTCTACTTCTATATCGATCACTGTTTTTTTTTTATATAAAACCATAAATACTAAAGAACTTTGGATCATTAGTCTAACTGTTCTTTCATATTACATTAATGCATACACACACACACATATATATATATATATATATATATATATAGGCAGAGAGAAAGAGAGAGAGAGAGAGACACGTCTTATCCAAAATTATCCTTATTGTTGCTAGAGTTACGGAGCTAAAGTACCCAGGGAGAATTACACTGGTACAGATTCACCAAGAACTGTGTAACCCAGTAAGCTAAATCGTTCTCGCTCACTCCCATTTCTTATAGCTGGAAGGAATGTGTGTAGAGTGTGGTCGTCTGACCACGTCACAGAGTTTCCATCGGTGACCATTTTTTTTGTGCAACAGTTTTATCCAAAGACAATATTCCACAGGTCCAGCAATTACTATATATCAACAGATCTCGCCTCTTGCGACATTTCTCTCTTCAAAAGTCAAATCCCGCTTGAAAATAGCAAGATTTCAATACATCGAGGAAACACAAAAAAAATACAACGAGGTAGCAGTTCACTATCCGAAAAAATGAATTCCAGGAATGCTTCCTTGAATTAAAACGACGCTAGATAACGTGTTTGTCTTCAGGAGACTACTTCGAAGGAAACTAAATGCCGAATTTATATGTATTGTAGTTTTCTTTTTATAGCTTCAATCTAGTTACGTTTTGACCAGACCTCATATATGGGGTAGATTGATAACAATTTTTTTGTATATCAGAACAATGTTAGGAAAATCACTGAAAAATTGAAAGAACGTTTCTAATAAGTTATTTGTTATTATTCATTTTATTCAATGAAAGTTCTTATTACATTTGTTTCTATCGTTTTTTTCTGTTTGTTACTCTGTTTTGGTGTTAGAAATATAATTTATTTGTGTTAGATTACGATAGGTACACCCACAAAAAACACCAAAAAGAAAAAAAAGACGATACCCAAACACTAAAAGGAATTATTATAAATGAAAAATCTTTCTTGAAGCTTTTATTTTAGTTTTAATTTCAAGCTTATTAGCTTAGATTTAATATTTACAATTAATACAAGATTTTTTTCTGTACTTCAAAAACTACTTTAAAACTAACTTAAGGAAGGTTTTTTTTTGTCTTCTTTCATCGTAGTATAATTATCTTTAATAAAAAAAAAATCTTCCAAAAATAAAATATATTTTTCTGTAACTTTTTTTGAGGAATATTAGCCGATTTAATATACAGGTTGGTCCGAACGACTTGTGACCACCTACTAAAAAGTAATAAGTACAACAGAAGAACAAATAATGCAATAATACAAAGC
>OZ010605.1:63847078-63879578 GCA_963932145.1 Acanthosepion lycidas | reverse complement strand
GGAAAGCGAGACAAGGGAAAAGAACGCGTGGCATACCTGGCGGATGACAGAACGTGGTCTGGGGGAGGTGGCAGAAGAAAGGATCTTGCTGAGTGCTACAAGGGATAGGGGGAAGTGGAGAGCAATGGTCGCCTCCGCCCTGAAGGGTCATGGTACAGAAAAATTAAAATAATGAGGAAGGACGGCTTGGAGAATCTGATACTCACGGGTCGAAGAGAAGGTAAGAGAGACAAGGAAAAACAATGCGTAACATACCTGGCTGACTTAAGCAAGTGGATGTCAGAACTTGATCTGCGGGAGGAAGCAGAAGGAAGGACATGTTGAGAGCTGCAAGGGATAGATAGATGAGGAGAGCCATGATCCCTTACGACCTGAAAGGACATGGCACATAAAAATTAAATAATGAGGAAGAAGGACCTGGAGAATTTGATACTCACGGGTCGAATATAGGGAAAGAGACACAAGGGAAAACAACGCGTGACATACCCAGGACACTTAAGCAAGTAGATGACAAAATGTGGTCTGGAAGCGGAAGCAGAGGGAAAGTGTTGTGGATTCCGAGATGAATTCGGTCTCCAACGAATGACAAACGCAATAATTAAATAAAAAATAAAGAAATAAAATGTATTTACACAATCATACAAAGAGTAATACTGTTAGTAAGTCCAGGAACGCGGTTAGTAGCAAATACAGATATATACAGTCTCGAAGTAGGACTTCCTTAGAGTCTACGTGCTTGTAACTGACTTCTACAAGAGGTTACCTAAAACTATCTCAGTTCGTATATTCTCTTACTCTCCGTATATCCTCTCACTATCCGACTACCGACTACTGACTTCTGACTACCCTCACTGACTGCAACTCTGGGTATTTAACGGCAGCAGTCCAGGTACGCTTGGTAGAGTCCACTTATATGAAAAAGGGGTGGACCCCATAACAGAAAGAACTTGTTGAAAGCAGCAAGGGATAGAGGGGTGAGGTGGGGCATGATCGCCTACGTCCTAAAAGGACATGGCACATAAAAAGAAAAGAAAGTATAATTTTAATCTAGATTATGTACGATTTGTTTGATTGAAAGCGGAATCGATCACAATTTTTTAATTAAACTAACATCGGCAAAAAAACTCTCTTATTAGTTCAAACAGTTCTTGGAATTTACAATGGTTTCTTCTGAAAATGTCTGTTTGAGTAAAATGGTGAAACACGTAGATTGTATGTGACGATACATTTTGAAGACAACTGTGTTGTATAACATGAGATCGAAATAATTCAGCGAATGATAATGTGTTATCTAAAAAGAATAGAGCGTATATTTATTCGTATTGATAACCTGCCATTTTCTTCGTCTCTGACTTATCAGCGGCTGTCTAATCAAAATAAAAGAAATTTGTTATATCAGTACAAGTTAGAATAAATAACGTTTTAAAAGCATTATGCCAAAGTGAAGAATTCGCTTTGAATGACGACTATCGGTTTTCATAAGCCGCTGTCTTTCTGTCTCATTTTCAATGCATGATAATGACTTATGTAACAATGGTCGTTATGTTAAATTTATCAGCCACCATTTATAAGGTTTCTTTTTCAGGACTTTTATGTTGATTTTTTTTTTTAAATTTTCATCTTCATTGACATTGTCTCATTAACTGTTTCTTGCATTTTTTTTTCTTTTTTCTTTCTTCTCTTTTCATGTTGAGTGTTTTCCTTTACATCTTATTTGCATATGCTATTTTTTTTTGTCCACATTTTCTTACAGCCATCTTTTTCCTTTATCTTCGTCTGGTTAGTTTATTCTTTGTTCCTTCCTTTTCTTGTCGATTTTTTTCATTTCCTTTTTTTTTTTTTTTTCATTTCTATCTTTCGCCTTCTTTCTTTCTTCCATATTTTCCTTTCGTTCTTTTTGCCAACTTTTTTTTCTCTGTATTTTTGTCATTATTTTTGTTAGAGAATTTTAGATCTTTCGTCTGTTTTTTTTTTATTTTTTATTTTTTTCCTTTTTTTTTTTTAGCTTTCTTCTTCCAGTTTCTCTCGCCTCTTCTCGTTTTAATGCTTTTGTTTTATTTTGCCTTATTTTTCTGGTATTCTTTTCTTCGCCTCCATTTTTCTTATTTTTGTTTTCCTAGAGTTATTCTTTTATAATGTAACTATTATCTCTTCAATTTTATTTTCATTCTGAGCCGCAACAACATTTCTCTCCTTTCTTGACATTACCCTTATTTTTCCTATGCCTCGCCTTTTCTGTCCCATTTCTTCTTTTTCTTCCTTTAATTCCCTTTTTTATCTCTTCTTTCTTTATATTTATTCTGCACTTACGCTAGTCTTGTTTTTACCATTGCATATTGCTTAGCATTTTTTTCCTGGCTTTTCTTCTTGACTTTTTTATTTCATTATTTCTTCTTCTGCATATTTTTTTATTCAGCTATTCTTCATCATTTTGTCGTCTCCTGCTTCCCTCATTTTTTTTTCTTCATTACTTGATCATTTCCTCGTCGTCTGCCTCATCACTTCATCATTATTTTGTCGTCTACTTCTTGCCTCAATTATATTTCTTCATCTTCTTCCATCATTTCGTCGCCGTCTTCTTCATCATTGCTTTTTCTTCATTACTTGATCATTTCCTCGTCGTCTGCTTCATCACTTCATCATTATTTCGTCGTCTACTTCTTGCCTCAGTTATATTTCTTCATCTTCTTCCATCATTATATCGTCGTCTTCTTCATCATTTCTTTTTCTTCACCAATTCATCATTTCATTGTCATCTTAATTTTCATTTCTTTTTCTTCATCGAATTCAACATTTCGTCGTCTCTATCTTACTCGTCATTATTTTTCTTCATCACCTCATCATTTCTTTGTCTCCTTCTACTTCATCTTTTCTTTTTCTTCAACATTTCATATTCTTCAACATTTCCTTGTCTCCTTCGTCTTCATTGCTTCTTCTTCACCATTTTTTCTTCTTCACAAATACCTCACCAATTATCATTCTTTATCATTTCGTTACCTCCTTTTTCGACAGGTCTTCTTAAACATTTCTTCTTCAATTTGCTTTCTTCATCGATACCCTGTCTTCTTTTTCACAATAGCATCTCCGTTTATTGTTCCACGTTTCTTATTCTTCAAACATTCTTCTTCATCTTTATTTATTCTTCTTTGAAAGATCTTCATCATTTACTCTTCTTTATCTAGTCATTGTTGTCCTCATTTCTTCTATTTTCTTTTATTTTTATTCTTCACCATATATTCTTTATGATCATCATTTTCCCGCTTCACCATTTATTTTCCTCTTGCTTTCTCCTGCAATATTTCCTTTTCTTCGTTGCCATGTCTTAATCATTTAATCTTATTCAGTATTTTTTAATACTTGATCCTTTTTCATCATTTCTACTTCCTGTTCCGGTTTTTCATATGGATATTGTACATACCATTAACGGAGTATGAGAGAAAAGATGAATTTTTAACGAGAATGGTGACAAAAGGAATAATTAAATAGATAACGAGAGAGAAATTATTTAATTTCTGGGACGCATAACAAGAACATCATTTCTATTTCCCCTTCGACTTCTTTAGCCTCGCTTTCATCACATTACCCAGCCTCGCTTTCATCACATTACATCGCCTCGCTTTCATCACATTACACCGCCTCGCTTTCATCACATTACCCCGCCTCGCCTCCATCACATTACCCCCCGCCCCGCTTCCGTCACATTACCCCCGCCCTGCTTCCGTCACATTACCCCCCCCGCTTCTTTCACATTACCCCCACCTCGCTTCCTTCACATTACCCCGCCTCGCTTCTTTCACATTAACCCGCCTCGCTTTCATCACATTACCTCGTCTTGCTTCCTTCACATTACCCCCGCCTCGCTTCCATCACGTTACCCCGCCTCGCTTTCATCACATTACCCCGCCTCGCCTCGATCACATTACCCCGAAACGCCCTCATAGGTGCAGTCAATTTGAAAATCTGCTACGTTGAGTGTTGCTTTTTGTCTTTGATCTTTCGCTGGAAACTATTTCATTACTAGGACTGATTCTAGTGCCTATCAACCCGGCCCCTTTTTTTTTATTTTCCTGTTGCGCTTTCATGGCCCCAAGAATAATTCCAAACTTATTCGCATTTAGACCAGAGTAAGTGACAATTTTCAGGCCCACAATGGATTCAGCGACAATCATCTATGTGAATCATACACGAAATTATTTATTTATTTACAACTTTGTGATCGTAATTAATAACATTTCAGGCCAACCAATAATATAGTTGTGATTACCAAATGTATCGATAGCAAACACAATTTCATTTTTGGACATTTCGATTTTGTTAATAACGTTACTTTATAGACCCTTTTGCAAATTAATTGAAATAAAAAGAATAATTCTGTTATTATTTACATGTTTTGTATTTTCCCAATGAAGCATGACCTACTGCCCATGTTAGTACTTCGTATATCCATTCCACGAAGTTGTTCCATGCAGATGGATCACAGATTCCTGATTTGATTTAAATTAATAAAGTTTCCGGGCCAATCCTGAGTACTTTGATTGGCTCACTGGTAAGGCATACCTCTGTGTTCGTGTAGCGTTACAATTTTCGTACTCTTCTTTGGAAAAGCGTCCATCGAAAACAATGGCTCTAAGACAACTAATCGATAGTCGAGACAATAGTGTTTAGGCGTGATAAACATCTGGTGCAATCACGGATGCCGTAATATTTTCCATGGCCAAACAAATTTCATAATACACCCCCAAAATAGATTCATATTACTGCACACCACTGCAAATGACATAATCCAAGGAAAAAATAGAAAACGATTACACCTTTTCACTCCAGTGGGTCTACAGCTGACCGTATGGTGAAAGAAAGGAAACTAAAGCGGTTGTTTCAATTAATTTGAACAAGGGTGTAAATGAAATAGATAGACATTCTTGTTTTCTTTAATCAAACTTGTTTTTGCAGAATGCTATTGATAAATTGTCGTCTAAATGACGCCAAAATGAATGTAACACTTACATCTCATTTTAACAGATATAGTGAGCAAAATTACACAAAAATATCTTGAAATAATAAAGAATAAATTTATTCCATAAAATCGCCAGTCGTTTCAACAACGGTCTCCAGACGACTTCGAAATATCCACGAAAGCTTCTGTACGGATTCCTTGTTTAATTTGGCGAATGCTAACATAATCGATGCCTTCAGTTCATCTTTAGTGTTGCAAAGTGTTTTTGTTTGTCTCTCGCTCAACTACGGCCCAATCGACAGCCGAGACAATAGTGTTTAGGCGTGATGAAAATCTGATGCATTTACGGATGACGCAATACTTTTCAAGCACAAACAAATTCCATCATACACCCCGAAAATACATTCATATTACTGCACACTAGTGCAAATGACCTAATTTGAGGAAAAAACAGAAATCGATTACACACTGTCACTCCAGTGGGTCTAAAACTGACGGTATGGCGAAAGAAAGGAAACTAAAGGGGTTGTTTCAATTAATTTGCATAAGGGTGTATGTTATGCAATAAGCGACGCTAACGATGTAATGTCCCCTTTTTGGAAACAAGAATATTGTCCTTCACGTAAGACCTTCACAATTTAATACCTGTTGTTTAACGTTTGTGTTTAAAGAAAATTGTTACAGAGTTTGTTTTTTTTTCTTTTACAATGATGTCCACAATATACCAGATCCGAAAGCTAATCGTGGTAGAGGGTTGTAGAGTAAGAGGCACAGTTTAAACGCATATTTGGGCAAGATAACTATTAACTTTAGACTTGAACAGGTTAAGATCGTAGTGATCGGGAAAACATGCTCTTGGGAGTAGGTTCCAAAAAGCTGTGATTCGTGGAAATAAGCTGCTCGAGTGCAAATTATATTTTGCCAATGGAATAGGAAGAGAATGTAGGTAGTTCGTTAAGGTGAGTAGTTTGTCTTAATGCTTTCTTTGAAAATAGCAATAAAGTTACGAGAAGCTTGCGAAGTAAAATATATATATGTGTGTGTGTCTGTGTAAATGCGTGGGTATATGTGTGTGTATATGCGTCTGTATATATATATATATATATATATATATATATATGTGCGTGTGTGTGTGGATACCGACGACGATATACCAAGGGATTTATCAATTGTACTATAAAACTCAGGACATCTCAGCTCCAGAAAAACCTAATGTTTTTGTAAACGAATAAAAGCAATTTAATTATGGATTAAAACCTTAATTAGGGATTTTTTCTCTAAATAAGTCATTTCAAAAAGAATTGTGTCAAACATGAACCAGTGTTTATTTTTAATTATTTTTATAAAAAAATAATTTTCGATTTGCTTACTAAAAAAAATTATTACATTAAAATTTACTTTATTACAAATAATAAACAGAACTTCTTCATTTTGCTTTACATTTTTCGATTTACATTATTAAAAAATAATTAAAAAACAAATGTTTTATTTGATTATTTCTATTTGTTACAAGAGTGCGAATGAATAAGAAAAATAAAAGCATTATTAAATAGCAAGAATAAAATAAAAGAACAGGAATAAAAAATAAAATAAAAGAACAGGAATAAAGAATAAAATAAAAGAACAGGAATAAAGAATAAAATAAGAGAACAGGAATAAAGAATATAATAAAAGAACAGGAATAAGGAATAAAATAAAAGAACAGGAATAAAGAATAAAATAAAAGAACAGGAATAAAGAATATAATAAAAGAACAGGAATAAAGAATATAATAAAAGAACAGGAATAAAGAATATAATAAAAGAACAGGAATAAAAAATAAAATAAAAGAACAGGAATAAAAAATAAAATAAAAGAACAGGAATAAAGAATATAATAAAAGAACAGGAATAAAGAATAAAATAAAAGAACAGGAATAAGGAATAAAATAAAAGAACAGGAATAAAGAATAAAATAAAAGAACAGGAATAAAGAATATAATAAAAGAACAGGAATAAAGAATATAATAAAAGAACAGGAATAAAGAATATAATAAAAGAACAGGAATAAAGAATATAATAAAAGAACAGGAATAAAAAATAAAATAAAAGAACAGGAATAAAAAATAAAATAAAAGAACAGGAATAAAGAATAAAATAAAAGAACAGGAATAAGGAATATAATAAAAGAACAGGAATAAGGAATAAAATAAAAGAACAGGAATAAAGAATATAATAAAAGAACAGGAATAAAGAATATAATAAAAGAACAGGAATAAAGAATATAATAAAAGAACAGGAATAAGGAATAAAATAAAAGAACAGGAATAAAGAATAAAATAAAAGAACAGGAATAAAGAATATAATAAAAGAACAGGAATAAAGAATATAATAAAAGAACAGGAATAAAGAATAAAATAAAAGAACAGGAATAAAGAATATAATAAAAGAACAGGAATAAAGAATATAATAAAAGAACAGGAATAAAGAATATAATAAAAGAACAGGAATAAAGAATAAAATAAAAGAACAGGAATAAAAAATAAAATAAAAGAACAGGAATAAAGAATATAATAAAAGAACAGGAATAAAGAATAAAATAAAAGAACAGGAATAAGGAATAAAATAAAAGAACAGGAATAAAGAATAAAATAAAAGAACAGGAATAAAGAATATAATAAAAGAACAGGAATAAAGAATATAATAAAAGAACAGGAATAAAGAATATAATAAAAGAACAGGAATAAAGAATATAATAAAAGAACAGGAATAAAAAATAAAATAAAAGAACAGGAATAAAGAATAAAATAAAAGAACAGGAATAAGGAATATAATAAAAGAACAGGAATAAGGAATAAAATAAAAGAACAGGAATAAAGAATATAATAAAAGAACAGGAATAAAGAATATAATAAAAGAACAGGAATAAAGAATATAATAAAAGAACAGGAATAAGGAATAAAATAAAAGAACAGGAATAAAGAATAAAATAAAAGAACAGGAATAAAGAATATAATAAAAGAACAGGAATAAAGAATATAATAAAAGAACAGGAATAAGGAATAAAATAAAAGAACAGGAATAAAGAATATAATAAAAGAACAGGAATAAAGAATAAAATAAAAGAACAGGAATAAAGAATAAAATAAAAGAACAGGAATAAAGAATAAAATAAAAGAACAGGAATAAAGAATATAATAAAAGAACAGGAATAAGGAATAAAATAAAAGAACAGGAATAAGGAATAAAATAAAAGAACAGGAATAAAGAATATAATAAAAGAACAGGAATAAAGAATATAATAAAAGAACAGGAATAAAGAATATAATAAAAGAACAGGAATAAGGAATAAAATAAAAGAACAGGAATAAAGAATAAAATAAAAGAACAGGAATAAAGAATATAATAAAAGAACAGGAATAAAGAATATAATAAAAGAACAGGAATAAAGAATAAAATAAAAGAACAGGAATAAAAAATAAAATAAAAGAACAGGAATAAAGAATATAATAAAAGAACAGGAATAAAGAATATAATAAAAGAACAGGAATAAAGAATATAATAAAAGAACAGGAATAAGGAATAAAATAAAAGAACAGGAATAAAGAATAAAATAAAAGAACAGGAATAAAGAATATAATAAAAGAACAGGAATAAAGAATATAATAAAAGAACAGGAATAAAGAATATAATAAAAGAACAGGAATAAGGAATAAAATAAAAGAACAGGAATAAAGAATAAAATAAAAGAACAGAAATAAGGAATAAAATAAAAGAACAGGAATAAAGAATAAAATAAAAGAACAGGAATAAAGAATAAAATAAAAGAACAGGAATAAAAAATAAAATAAAAGAACAGGAATAAAGAATATAATAAAAGAACAGGAATAAAGAATATAATAAAAGAACAGGAATAAGGAATAAAATAAAAGAACAGGAATAAAGAATAAAATAAAAGAACAGGAATAAAGAATATAATAAAAGAACAGGAATAAAGAATATAATAAAAGAACAGGAATAAAGAATATAATAAAAGAAAAGGAATAAAAAATAAAATAAAAGAACAGGAATAAAAAATAAAATAAAAGAACAGGAATAAAGAATATAATAAAAGAACAGGAATAAGGAATAAAATAAAAGAACAGGAATAAGGAATAAAATAAAAGAACAGGAATAAAGAATATAATAAAAGAACAGGAATAAAGAATATAATAAAAGAACAGGAATAAAGAATATAATAAAAGAACAGGAATAAGGAATAAAATAAAAGAACAGGAATAAAGAATAAAATAAAAGAACAGGAATAAAGAATATAATAAAAGAACAGGAATAAAGAATATAATAAAAGAACAGGAATAAAGAATATAATAAAAGAACAGGAATAAAAAATAAAATAAAAGAACAGGAATAAAAAATAAAATAAAAGAACAGGAATAAAGAATAAAATAAAAGAACAGGAATAAAGAATAAAATAAAAGAACAGGAATAAAAAATAAAATAAAAGAACAGGAATAAAGAATAAAATAAAAGAACAGGAATAAAGAATATAATAAAAGAACAGGAATAAAAAATAAAATAAAAGAACAGGAATAAAGAATATAATAAAAGAACAGGAATAAAGAATAAAATAAAAGAACAGGAATAAAGAATAAAATAAAAGAACAGGAATAAAGAATACAGTAGATAACGATTGACATTGCCTTTGTCATACTGATACCATTCCAATTAATGAAATTATTTATAAATTATAACATCTAGAAATTAAAATCATTGCTTTATAATGATTTATAACATTTAAACATACTGAACTAAAATCAAACATGTTATCTTCTTGAAACACAATGACAATTGGCCCTGATCTGGCATCTCGTTTGCAGTCGCTCTCTCACAGACGTGCTGTGGTTTCCCTCTGTCTTTTTAACAAATACATTCCCAGTAACTGCTCCCATGAGCTGCTTTCGCTGGTTCCCAGTCTTCATGAATTTAAGCGTTCAACTAGGCTGGCATCTCGCTCTCACCCTTTGAGTCTCGAAACTGTTAAATATAGCCATCTCTTCTACTCCAATACTTCATATCTCGCACTTCTTGCCTGTGGAACTCCCTCTCCTTTTCTTGTTTCCTTGATATCGATAACCTCCAACTATTCAAATATAATGTCAATCGACGTCTCCAGATGCCTTGATCTATCCCCTATCCTTCTCTTCATCCTTTCCTCTATCACTCCTCTTTGCTCTCACTCCAACTCTCAGTAACCCCTTTCGTGCTAGGGGCTTCCCGCCTTGCTTGGGGTGAAACGCTTAAAAAAACAAAAAGCAAAAAAAAAAAAAACTAAAAGATTCTTTTATTTTCCTTCTTGAACAAAGTAATAAGTAATCGTTTTCGGGTTAAAAATGAACTGACTCTTGAATATTTAAAAAAATCACAAACAATTCCATTTTAACAATTCCATTTTAACAATTAAACTTTTATTACTTACTAGATCTGTCTATATCACTGAGATAAGATATTATGATTACGTTACTTTTTGCATTATTTATATTATACGGCCTATTATCCTCATCTTCATTGCCATATTATTAACGTTTCGGCCGTTGTACGTTCCGGTCTTCTTCGGGTGATTGGAGTTTTTCTTTAATATCTCTCTCTATATATGAGATGAAGTATTGGGATTACTTGCATTATTCACATTATCCGGCCTGTTATTCTCATCTTCACTGCCATATTGACAACGCTTCGGCCGTTGTACGCTCCGGCGTTCTTCAGGTGATTGGTGTTTTTCTTCAAAATCTGAGCTGAGGTATTATGTTTACTAGAATTATTCACATTAACCGGACTGTTATCCTCAACCACGTGTCATACATCGTCCAGATGTCTCAGATATTTATTTTTTGCTCAACTCTCCAAGTCTTGGGTTCACCACTCCTCTGGGGCTGGTATTGAACTCATAACTCATTGGGTCAAGTCACTGGATCTAACCAACGTCTTTATCCGTTGGGCCGTGTGTCCTTGAGACACTAGAACAATCTACCTCAGTGGACAAAATAAAGGGTTCAGTTCGAAATTCCACTCCCCTGAAGAAGGCCGGAGCGTACAGTGACCGAAACATTGTGAATATGGTAATGAAGATGAGTATAACAATCCGAATAATGTAAATAATGCTTACTAGATTGTGCATATTCTTATATTATTTAAAACTATTTCCTCATCTTGGTTGACATAGATATTATTGTAAACACAATGTTTCGACCAAGTACCAATTGGTCATCATCAGGTGTCTATTGATTAGACGATACAGGATATCTCTCGATGATTGTGATATTTGGTCCCTGTGATATAAATTAATGTTCGTTTCTTTTGGATTGTTGCTTCACTACCAGATCCAAGGATTGAATTCATGACAAATTGATGACTGTAAAACATATACAGGGTAATTGAAAAGTAACACCCTATTTTATGTATGATAGATTCTCCCGTCTAACTAGAATTTTTACAAGACTGGAGAGTCCATCATAAAGTAAATAGGCAGTTACTTTTCGATCAATTTGTATAAAACCCCGTGTCGTTCGCAAAAAGTGCAAAAAGCAAAAGTTGTTACACGAGTTGTTTTTGTAAATAAGACAGCAGGGCACTTCACCAGGCTCAGTCAGCCCGAAGCGGCGCCTTCACGTACGACAGGGGGTCGTGCGTAACGAGCCGACGGTCGATGCACCACGTGCGGACGCGCCACAGTGGGTACGATGACGGGCAGTCGTCCTTCGTTCGCTGTCGTGCGTCGCAGATCTCCCAGGCTAAAGCAGCGATCGTCGACGCTACAGTCCAGTCCCGATGTGGATTTTTTTTGTTTTGTTTTGTTTTTCTTTGTTTGTTTTTTTGTTGTTGCTGTTTTTGTTTTTTTTATTATTTTTTTTGTTTTTTATTTTTTGTTTTTTATTTATTTATTTTTTGTTTTATTTGTTGTTTTTGTTTTTACCCTTTTCTATACAATATCAGATTTATTTATTTTTTTGACATTTAGTTATGGTGACTGCGATTTCCTACTTTAGTATGATTTTTGTACTAATCTCAGAAAGAAACTACCAAACATACTAGATCATATAATTTTTACATAGTTACCTCCTCTCTTATAGCCGGTTTGATGATACCCGAAAACAATTTTGGAATAAATTTTCTCCAGAATTATGGAAAGAAGAATTTTCAATTCTCAAGAGTCCTTTTCCCACTTTAGCGGGTTCACTTTCTCATATGGAAGCCTGACTAAGAATAATAGAAAATTAAATGAATTTTCAGCAAGAGCTATTATTCCATTTCCTAAAAGAAGCCGTACATATCCAAAGATCCATTTTCATACAAACATGACGACACCTGACTGATTAAATTCGTAAGGTCTCAAATAACTTTCCATAGCAGGAAAAACAAAATGGTTTCTAAAACGGAAAGAAACCATGTAAAATAAAGCAAAACCCTCTCTTCTGATCCTTGTTTCATAGAGACTACCTGTATGTGTCCTATCTCCTCAGGACATGGGCAATCTTGGCGCGTCAAAAATACATATCCCTTGTCTCCCTCAGCAGTTTATCTCCTTTTGTTAAAGCTCCGCACCTCTATCCACCATCCATTTACACAAGCTCATCAAACAAGTGGCTCGCTATATAGTATATTGCTGCTGGGCTCAAATGAGGCAACGAACACATTCATAAAATATATCAATATCTTTATTGATCAAATTGCAGCGATTGGGTAGAATGAAGGGAAATCAAAGAGGTTATGATTGTGCACACGGGTATTGACGGAGAAAAAATTTGGTGAACCTCTAGGCAGCCTCTCTGTCCAAATCAAGAATCGAACCGGTTAAATAACATTTGGACACCTACGAAACTTCACATGGCTACACCTTCTTCCGGTATGTCGCCAACGGTACTTAGTGTGGCCAGGCCTCTTCCGGTTTACGCTCAGGCAAAAAGGTATCTCCTTCCGCTCAGGAACCTGGGCCCCCTGTTTAATTTAAGCTCGACACCAATGCTCTCTATTTTAACAACCGGGTGGATTTCCAGTTTATGCTATCACCAGTTCCGACTTCCGCTCACACTGATGCAGCAGAAGAAAGGCCAAAAGGCATTTCCTCAACAGATATCCAACAGTTAACTTCTATCTCTCTTGTCCTCAATATTCCCTTTTTCTAAAATCTCCTTTATCATTATGTGTCCAACGAGTTTCAGCTGTCTCATCCTGATTCCGAGTATAATTCTTCTTTTTTTGTTATTTAATTTATAACTTCCATGTTGGTTACCCTCTTCGTCCATCGAATTCTCAGTAGGCTTCTGTTGAACCATATTTCTGTTAACTCCAGTTTTCTCTTCATCGTCGAGAAGACCTTCCAACATACACTGCCATATCAGCTGATTTATATCGCGTAGCAATTCAAAACACTCTTCTTTCTGTCTAACGATATTTTGCTGTTCTGTTTCCCCGTATATTCTTAGATTTCGTAATGTATCTTTCGCTAGTCGAGTGCTTGTTCGGATTTCGATGTCAAGTTTTCGAGCCTCTATTAAAGATATTAATGATATTTAAACTTCTGTGATTGCTTTTTTTCACGCTTTCTTTTACCTTTCTGTGAAGGGGGTCCCTGTCATCTGCTTATCTTATATTGTTATGGTCACGTCCAGCGATAAGATATACTGGTAGGGTCTCCAGCTCCCTTAGGATAGACTCACCGGAGAGTTCGAATAAGTTTTCTAGTCGTATGTCGGAGGTTTACTCCAAGTAAAATATTTAACAATGGAATGAGGGAATTTTCACGCACAATTTTTTGTCGTTGAAGTTACAATGGGATTATTCAATGATTAACTAAAGAATTATCAGAAAATTTATATCGGAAGACGAACATTTTTTACGGGTACGCTTCGTTTTTTTTATATTTTATTTTGGAAAGCAAATAGATTAATTGTATCTTCTTTTCTATTTTCAGGTAAGTTTTTGGCTTTTTTATCGCGTCCACGCAGTTTGTTAATTCTTGCATTTACCAAAGAAATGTTCTTTATACGTAAGTACATTAAACCATATTCTTATCTTTTTTTCACAGCAAGTGAGTCAATCAAGTTTCTTATTAATACATTATATTTATTTATATAATATACTGGTCGTGTCTCCAGCTCACTATATATATATATATATATATATATATATATATATATATATATATATATATATATATATATATATATATATATATATATATATATATATATATATATATATATATATATATATATATATATATATATATATATATATATATATATATATATATATATATATATATATATATATATATATATTAGGTTGGTGCAAAAATAATGACGTTTTTTGACGTCAAAAACGTCATCATCTTTGCACCAACCTAATATATATAAAGACATTTTTATGTTTAACATTCTTTTTATAGATACAAGTATTTAAGTAAATGCTCTGTTTATAATAAACATTATTGAATAACATTTACAGGCCTTAATGTCCGAGAAATTTTCGTAGAAAATATTTCTCATTCGACAGGATTCGAACCTGTATTCTATACGGAACCGTCATATGGCCAGACGTGCCTTACCTATCGGCCACAAAGGGTTGTTCGGTCGGCAAGGTCGAATTTACTGCTTATAAACTTCAATTTTCCATGAATCTTTCACATACATTCATAACTGCTCATGGCGTATCAAATGTAAACAAATGACGTCACACATTATGAAATGTACAAAGTCCGACAATTATCTGAAGACATTTTTATGTTTAACATTCTTTTTATAGATACAAATATTTAAGTAAATGCTCTGTTTAAAATAAATAAATACTTGTATCTATAAAAAGAATGTTAAACATAAAAATGTCTATAAATAATTGTCGGATTTGTCCATTTAATAATATATATATATATATATATATATATATATTTGTATATATATATATATTTGTATATATATTTGTATATGTATATATATTTGTATATATATATATATATATATATATATATATGTGTGTATATATATATATGTTTGAAACAGTGCAGAAGCGTATTAAAGCATTAAAAACAATAAATTTTATATTGTAGGCCATGATAGATTTAAAACAAAAACACACACCAGTCGACCAGTTTCGTCCCCTCTCATCAGAACTGTTAACGGGGAACTAAAATTATGAGAAAAAGAAAAAGAAAAAGTCTGTTATGGATGACATGAATGATTGGACAGGGAGAAATAAATTATTATAAAAATTACACTAACAAAAATGCTAGAAACGCAGCACTTCAAGTCCAAGCAAACAATCTCTTTGTTTGCAAAGAGTAAGTTGCCCGGACCTGATGTAAAGCGTCTCCAACACCTTAAGATTGAATAATGAGTGCGAACTGGCCAAAACGGAAAACCAGTTCACACTGAAATCCATCGCACAAGTGGGATTCTTTACAATGTGATCTGCAATCGAAGACCCACGGTATCACCCAAAAGAAAAAAAAAATTATTCAGTATTATAGCAGGTACGTGTTGTTTAATTCTAACGTCCAACCGCTGTGTCCAATCATTCATGTCATCCAGGGGACGAAACCGGTCGATTGGTGTGTGTTTTTGTTTAAATCTATCATGGCCTACAATATAAAATTTCTTGTTTTTAATGCCTTAATATATATAAATATATATATATTTAATCCAGATAGTTGGAAATCTGTGCAACATATTTATGGAGCCTTGAGATCGTTAGCAAAATGATTGTGTGAGTTCTATGATCCGTTGTCTTTGTTGAATGCCCGTGAATTGCATCGGCAAGAGAACCATACCCGAGGGCAAGTGTTGGATTTTCAGAGTCTCTTATGCCTGAAGTTCTTAAAATATTCACAGACTTCTGGATTTCTTTTAATAATTGACGATGAATAAATGATTTTAACTCGTGTTTTAACAATTGAAGGTGCAAAAGATTTTAAATTGTTTTAAATTTGATGATCAAAATAAATAAACACCTGTGTTAAATCGGTGTACTGTTATTTTAAATATTACCTGTCTTCATAATAAAAATATTTACCTGCAAAATAGTCTAGTATCTATTTTACCTAGACCAGTAAAATAAGCTTAAAAACATGTCTATCTTACCAGGACCGGCAAAATATTCTTAAGAGATAAATGCTTATTTCAGGAAACTTCTTTATTATTTTCCTTTTTTCAAATTGTATCACAAATTTTTCCTTCTTATAATTTAAAGTGTGCTCCAGAGTTTCAGTTATTCTAAGAGTGGGCCCTGAACAGAAAGGAAATATGTTAGAAGCACAATTAGTAATAAGAAAAGCGATTTGAAAAAAAAATGATTTCTCCCGCAATCATGAAACTAGATACGAATTTGGCAATAACCGGTTTTTTATGCCATATAAATCATACTTGAACCGAAATAGTGCCAACTTTCTCCCAAACTGAAACTCGACGAGAATTATTCGTCGAAGATCAAAGGTAAACGCTAGTCATTTTTTATTGTCTAGTTCACAGATAGGCGCATCAGTTTATATTCTTTCTAAGCATCGTCGATCACGATGATATAACTTTCAGTATTTTCTGAAACTAGTAAATATTTATATCTTTCACTGCTCAGTGCCCTTCTCATCAGACATCTCTTTCAACCTAAAAAATCTTATTTCCTTTTAGAATGATGCCCTATAACTTTATGCATTTACGTACAGCTATAAATGATTATTAACTCAAACGCGAAATGCAGTATTGATAAGAAATTTTCATGCAAGGCATAAATTACTTCAACAATCAAGATAGAAACGAAGAAAATGGTAAGCAAAAACACGGGGCGATTAGATTTGTGAGTAAAATATCAAGGTGAATACAGAGTATTCTGTTAGCAGCGTCAAGGTTGAAAATAAGAATAACAGCTTTGATGCAGTTACCCGAGGAGATAAATAGTCTTGTTATATTTAATTTCTTCTTCTGTGTGCCATCGCTTTTCAGGATATGGTCGATCATGGCTCATCCCAAAGCTTTCCTTGTAAATCTAAGTAATGTTTCAGTCTTTGCCGTCGCCTCTTTTCCTTGATTTGTCCTCTATTCACAAAATAAGACGCCAGTTGCCTCCATTTCTCCCTCCGATCTGCAGTATACGCTGTGAGTGTCAAATTCACCGAGCCCTCTTTTTTCATTATGTGACTAAAAATTTATTTGTTCTTTCTGATTTGATGCATTCCGAAAACGAAAATGAAACATATACTTAACATCTGAAAGAGTTGAAATTACTAGGGTATATAATGAGGGAAGACGGCTTGAAAAATCTGACACTCACATGACAGATTCAAGACAAGAGGAATAGAGGAATAGAATAACTTACCTAACGAACTTATATGAATGGATGGCAAAACAGAGGCTAGGGAAAATAAAAAGATAACATTTTAGAAGATCTACGAAACAGAGGAAACAGGGGAAATCTATAATCACCAACGTCCTGAAGAGACACAGCTGATAGAAGAAGAATCATTTTATTGCCTGTATTCATTAAAGCCTCTACATTTTCAGTCCAAGGCATTCGCAGTCGCGAAAGGCCAACTCAACACCGCCGACTGAACACCGGGACAACTCAGAATCGGGGCAACTCAACACCAGAATAACATAACTTTTTTTATAACCGAATAAAAGTAATTTATTAAGAATTAAAAATTGAATTACTGAATATTTTTCTTCAAATAAGGCATCTGAAGAGGCATTATGTAAAATATGAAGCGGTTTCTTTTTTGTTTTTAATAAATTAATAAAACACAAAAATTAAGAAAATGCAAAGCAAAACAGTTTAGTTAAAATAGTTCGGTTATATGTCGCATTTTTAAAAAAAAATACGAAATAAATCTGATTATAAAAGAATTGTTTAAATTTATTTTATTTGATAATATCTGTCAGCCAAATAATTTCAATAATTCAGCACATTAAATCTTAAAATATTTTTTATAAAAATATTTCAAAATGTCGACTTTCTTTATTAAAAAAATAATTTCTTTACAATTTCTTTATTAAAAATAATTAAAGACAAAAAAATTGTTCATATTTTGCGTAATGCCTTTCAAATGTCTTATTTGAAGACAAATATTCACTAACTAAAGTGTAATAAATTACTTTCATTCGGTTATAAAAAAAAAAGCTAAGTTTTCTAGTTGTTTTCTTGTCTCAGTCCTCAGTCGGCGGTGTTAAGTCGGTGGTGCTGAGTCGGTGGTGTTGAGTCGGCGATGTTGAGTTGTCCTGCGATATTCTGAGTAGCCGTCTGTACTGCGTCTTAATCTTTGATGGAGATGGTTAACAGCCACCGCCATATAGTAAAATATACATAACACACCTCTTTTCTTTTTGTTTCGAATGAAATTATCCTATCTCTCAATACTTTATGTAGTTTCTGGAAGACATCTTTCACTATTACGATGAGTTTTAGGATTTCTGTGTCACGTGTTCCATCATTGAAATTTCCGGTCAAATATTAATTTTCTGGCTTAAATTACATGAATGATATTTTAATAGTTATGTTCAAAACGCACACAGGTCCGGTTCACATAGGAATAAAACAGGCTTATAAAAGTCCGTTCAGTACAAAAGACAAAATGGTAAACACAAGTCAAGTATAAGCATGATTAAAAAAAAAAATTAGAAACAGATCCATTGTAACAGCTAACAGAACAGTCCCATGGTCTAATTAAGACGAAGCAGTTCATGATAGATAGATAGATAGATATATAATGAACGGACCGAGATAGATAGATAGATAGATAATGAACGGACCGAGATAGATAGATAGAGAGATAATGAACGGACCGAGATAGATAGATAGATAGACAATGAACGGACATAGATAGATAGATAGATAGATAGATAGATAGATAGATAGATAGATAGATAGATAATGGACGGACCGAGATAGATAGATAGATAGATAGATAATGGACGGACCGAGATAGATAGATAGATAGATAGATAATGGACGGACCGAGATAGATAGATAGATAGATAGATAGATAATGGACGGACCGAGATAGATAGATAGATAGATAATGGACGGACCGAGATAGATAGATAGATAGATAGATAGATAGATAGATAATGGACGGACCGAGATAGATAGATAGATAGATAGATAGATAATGGACGGACCGAGATAGATAGAGAGATAGATAGATAGATAATGGACGGACCGAGATAGATAGATAGATAGATAGATAATGGACGGACCGAGATAGATAGATAGATAGATAGATAATGGACGGACCGAGATAGATAGATAGATAGATAGATAGATAGATAGATAGATAGATAATGGACGGACCTAGGTAGATAGATAGATAGATAGATAGATAGATAGATAGATAGATAGATAATGAACGGACATAGATAGATAGATAGATAGATAGATAATGAAATTTTGTCGGACATTCAGGCAGGTAAATGTCGTTAATACTATTTATTATAAACAGAACAGTTGCTTAAATATTTGTATCTATAACAAACGTATAAACATTAAAAAAATATCTTAAAATAATTGTCGGACTTTGGCCATTTCTTAATTATATATATATATATATATATATATATATATATATATATATATATATATATATATATATATAATATATATATATATATATATATATATATATATATATATATACACACAGAGAGAGTGAGAGAGAGACGCACACAGATAGAGACAGAGAAATATATATATATATATATATATATAAACATAATATGACAGAGGTTCATCGTCATTAGGCGAACTGAGATAGATATGACCAAACGTATAATGATATTAAGAGCCTGGGAAATAACGTATAAAGATTTAAGAGCGTTTGAAATACACACACACACACACGTGTCTGTGTGTGTGTGTGTGTGTGTGTACATATTGAAAGAAAGAGGAGAGATAGATGTGAACTTACTAAGATATTGACAGTGCTTTCGTTACATTAATTTTTGTCATAGATAGATAGATAGAGAGAGAATGAACGGAATGACATAGATAGATAGATAATGAAAGGACCGAGATAGATAGATAGATAGATAGATAGTAAAAAGTCCAAGTTAGAATGAGATAGTAGTAATTATTATCCAAAATGAGAAAGGTGATCGAAACCAGAGAACCTGAAATTTATTGGCAACCTGAGAGAGCTTCCTTCCTCCCGGAGCTGCCATCTTCATAGCTCTAGTTACTTAATCCTTCAGTTCCATCCAAATATAACTAATAAGTATTGCCTCGAAATATATTACCGAAGTTTTCAAGCTGAGACGATACTTTGTTTCTAACAGGAATCCACGTCCAGTGTCAAGCGCGCCTTCATTTTCAATCAAAGTTTGCCTTCTTTCTTGGCATTTTTACCAACCATCCGTCGTGCTGTCATGCGACTTTTTCATTGTAATCTTGAAGCCTGATTAAATTCTTCAGCATCGTAGACCTGGTAAGTTTTAAAATAGAATCGAATGTGATTTGCTTAGTATTAGAGCTGGTCGTTGGTGTCTTAACTTCTAGGGCTACAGATGAAATGAGAAGAATGCACACGGCCATTGATATCTGGAAGCTGTAGAAATGGCGGCGAATTAGAATCGATTACGACAGCAAGATTTGATTCTAAGATGATCTAAGACAGAAACGGAGGCAGATAGATACATCGATAGAGAGAGTGTGACACACACACGTATATACATACATATATATATAAATATATGCATATATATATAAATATATGCATATATATATGTGTGTGTGTGTACATATTTAGACATATATATATATATATATATATATATATATATATATATATATATATATATATATATATATATATATATAATAGACAGATTATGAACTTACTGAGATAGATAGGTCATGGACTTACTGAGATAGATAGATAGATAATGAACAGACATAGATAGATAGATAGATAGATAGATAGATAATGAGCAGACATAGATAGATAGATAGATAGATACGTTATTATTAGAAGTAAGGATAAAGATATTTTTGAACATTTAATTAAATTTTCTACTTTTTCTCAGAACATTCGAAATTATGATTAAAAAACGTTTTTCTTACATCAGTGGATGAATTAACTTTTAGCACATTAAATTTTAAACCTCCTTTTTGCTGACACATTAATTTGAAAATTTTTGCAAAAATCAAATAATTGTCGGATTTTTATAACATTTACAGGATTTTATTCGAAAATAAATTAAATTATTTTTTAAAATGTCATTGTTCGAAAATCTTGGTATTTTTAGTGTGTTTCACCCCTTACTAAATTTTATTAAAACTCGAGAAATTCAACGTCATATTTTGAGTGACTATATTAATTATGGAGGAGGCACTGTTGAGTTATGAATAGCGGCTCAGTTTGAAGAGAGCCGAGATCGAATTTCATTCAAATCCACTGCATCCACATACGTGCATTGGTAAAGGTATGAAACTTCTTCTTCACCGCCCCTCCAGCTGTGGGCAAATGGCAACTGGTCTACCGCAAAAAGAAATGGCAACCTACTGCAGAAAAAAAAATCTGCCTCGTCAGTCATGTGTCGAAAGATATATGATCGCCCAAGCGTGTATTATGCATGGCACATAACTGACTGATAGTTAAAAGCAGAATTCTTTGAAAAACTGAATTTAATTTGCAAATTCGGATCTGGTCTTACCGAAAATCTGTTCTGAATCGAAAAATATAAAAACACAATAAAACTAAAACATTATTTAATTAGAGAAGCTTTTTTGTTTTTTTTATTAATAATATATATGAAAGACAATATCGTCTGAAGGAGAAAAAAAATTTCGAGGAAAAATGAATTTTTTTAAGATTTGTTTTCAATTTTTTACATTTTTAAATTGATTAATTTAGAAAGTTTTTAAATTTCCCTTTCATTGGGGTAATTCTTAGAACATATTGTTTTTAATTAAAACTATATTTACTAATCATATACTGTAGAGCTAATTAAAATCTGACGATCCGAATATTTTAAAAATAATTTGAATGTTTTTGTCTTTATACGTGCTAATTTTTCTATGTATGAGAGTCTGTACATGACATTATCATTAAAAGATTACGTGTTTTAAGGGCTGTCTTCGCCACACCAAGGAAGAAAAACCACATATAAATGTTATCATCTGCTTCTCATCAGTTCTGCATTACTATGCTTAAATTTTCAACACGTTAAGCAGTCGATAAACCGTTCAAGACATCAAAAAACAAGACCCCGTAGTTCAGAAATGATTTAATACAACATTGTAAGCTGTAAGAAATATTTGTCTCAGATCAGATTAATTTAACTTTAAATTTGATAATTTTCCTCAAATAACGTTTTAGAAGGATATATGTTTGCAAGATTTTTAAAACCGTAAATTAACTTTAGTTTACGAATGTGACAAAATGGCCGATTTTACGGGAAAAAAAATCTATTCCGATCAATATAATTTGTGCTTGAAATATGCAACAGAATATTTTTCTTACTGGAAATAGTAAATTTTAAATCTAACTTTCAATTAAATTTAAGAAGAAAAGTTCAAAAAAGCTTTTCTTCCTTTATAAAAAATAATTTCAAACATTACGAATACTGTATTAGTAGAGATACTTATGTAGACGTTATTATATATATATATATATATATATATGATAATATCTACATAAGCATCTCTACTAATACAGTATATATATATATATATATATATATATATATATATATATATATATATATATATATATATATATAATTAGTAATCCGTATGTAATTTGCAAGAGGATATAGATCCATTGAGCAATACATACACACACGTGTGTGTGTGTCTATGTTTTATTGCTTTAACTTTTTTTACTCGTATTTGAATCAACTTTCCGTTTATTTATTAATCACTGTATTTATTTTCGCATACTGCCATGAATATTCGATAAATTTTATCAGAAAAAAAATGTGCTCTCTCCAAGGAGGATTCGAAACCGCGCTAGGGAAAGCTGTCATGAATTCTGACATCGTTTGCGCGCATACAGTGCGTCAATAAGCAATTATATAGTGCCTTTGAACGAAGATTTTTCAATGACTCTTAATGTACATCTATCTTTGTGTGATTTTTTTTTGTGTTTGTGTGCGTGTGTAGGTGTGTGTAAAACGTCAGATAGAATATACTTGTAAAAGGACAATATGAATAAAAACAAAAGGAAAACCTGTCTTAACCGACGTGTTTCGTCCTCCTTTGCAAGGATTTTAATTAGTCACATGTATTTATAGACACGATCAAAAGAGTTATTAGTTATTATTTTTTTTTTTTAATTTAAGAGCCCCTCATAAATATTAATCAGGTTAGCTGAAAATCTGGGTAAGTTATGGAGGGCGCTAAGTGACATAATTTAATGTCTAATAAAGAAAAGTGAGTAAAACATATTCTTGAAATTTTTTATGTAATTTGTTCTTTTAATTAATTTATTTGTCGTTATGAATTCAACCGTTTTAATTTTTAACATTGTTCTAGTCATACATGTTGGTTTGGAAAGGAGTATTTCTTTCTGGAATGGAGATATTTCAGAAAAAAAAAACGGAAGTTTCAAGACTCTCAAGAATTTTTCGTCTATATATGCTACTTTCTCTTTTAATAAGTGTGATATTCTTTAGATCAAAATACCCTTGTGAGATGTATGACTAAAACTTTTCTTCAATGTTAATTAGCAAGAATTGTTTTATTATGTTGGACTGGTTGGCTTGTCACTTTTGCTATGTCAAGCGAAAGCTCGTTATCACTTCCAAAAATGTTCGAGAGTTTGTAGACGCCGGTACTTACTTCCAGTAATATCGACACTAGTAATACTTGTCCAAGTAGTAATCGCCAAATAGTATCATGGAAATAATGGAATCACCCGTGTTACTTACTGGCGAATTCAAACCACAGTGTTGACAAAGACACTTACTCTTATAAAATTGACCTATGATTGACCTTTGAATAATAAATATTATTTGGTTTTCGGATAATGAATGACGAATAAGACTGGCCAGCGGATAAGCAATATGATTGGCCTTGGTTTAATGAAAAAGATTGGTCTGAAGAAAACGATTTTGATTGAACTGCTTTTTTGCTTGTCACTTTTGCTATGTCAAGCGAAAGCTCGTTATCACTTCCAAAATCCTTGAGAGTTTGTAGACGCCGGTTCTTGTAGTAACGCCTTCCAATAATATCTGCACTAGTAATACTTGTCCAAGTAGTAATCGCCAAATAGTATAATGATCAAATAGAATCATAATCCGTATAGTAGTAGAGTAGAGAAGACGTATAGCAATAGTGGATAGACAAGGATAGTGAACAGCGATCGTATAGTCATCACGCTACTTCCTATTTATTCATTTCCTTTGTGATCACGTGATCTGCCTAATAATGGAATTGCCCAAGTTACTCACTAGCGATATAGTTTCAAACCACAGTGCCGGCAACGACACTTACTCTTATACAACAATGATTGATAGAGAGATAATTGATCTATGAATAACAAATATTGTTGGTTTTCTGATAATGAATGACGAATAAGATTGGCCACCGGATAAGGAATATGATTGACCTTGAGTTAATGAAAAAGATCTGTCTGAAGAAAACGAATTTGATTGACCTGCTTTTATGATGTTGGATGGCTTCGCTTGTCACTTTTGCTACGTCAAGCGAAAGCTCGTTATCACTTCCAAAAATGCTCGTTATATTCGACACTTCGTAGACGCCGGTACCAGTAGTAGTGTCTTCCAATTATATCGGCACTAGTAATACTTGTCCAAGTAGTAATCGCCAAATAGTATAATGATCAGAAGAGAATCGTAATCCGTATAGAGTAGAGAGAGTAACCGTATAGCAATAGTGGATAGACAACGAGAGTGAACAGTAATCGTATTCATCATACTACTTCCTATTTGTTCACTTCCTTTATGATCACATGATCTACTTAATAATGAAATCGCCAGTGAGATAATACGGGCGATCTAGTTTCAAGCCACAGCGTCGGCAACGGCACTTACTTTTATGCAACAAATTGTATCCCCATATCACTTATTATCTCCCCTATCCTTAAAAATATCCTACAATAAAATAAAAAATTGCTGGCTTTAAATAACTTGCAAAGGGTCGATAAGCCGTAAAAAACGAATCAATCAAATCAAAGACAGAAAGCGGAAGGAGATTCACCTATTTAGATGCAAATATTCCATAATAGTGTTTTACCGCCAAAAGTAGGCGAACCAATGCCGGTGAAACCGGAAGCAAATGAAAAAAAATACAAAATGGGGAAAAAGAAAACAAAAGACAAGTAAAGCAACTCTGAGGGAAAAACAAAGAACAGCGTACAAACTGTTTCTAATAAACCAGAAAATAGATAAACGGAGATAATAATAATGGCGTTTGGGCCATGTTAATCTAATGGCAGTATTGCAGGACATTATTTAATTAGGGGAAACGGTAGATGAATGCTAGATAACATGGCGGTGTTCCTTTGATCTTTTCTCATTGTCCATGTCTGAGTTAGTTAATTAAAGGGTAGAGTAGGCTGCCTTAACCCCAGGTAAAAGAAAATTACATGACACACTTATCAACATCTCTCTCTCTCTCTCTCTCTCTCTCTTACATATATATATATATATATATATATATATATATATATATATATATATATATATGTACACGCACATATGTATATATATATATATATATATATATATATATATATATATATATATATAAACACATATATATATACATACACACATATACACACACACAGATAGATAGATAGAGTGAGAGAGAGAGGGAGAATTTGCTAACCAGATGCTCCTCTATAGCTAAACTGGTATAGCACATCAGGCTATATGACGGTTCCGTGTAGGGGACAGGTTCGATTCTTACGGAGGACACATATTTTCTATGAAATTTCTCGGAAATGTTGTTAATACTGTTTATTATAAACAGTGCATTTACTTAAATATGTGTGTCTATATAAATAACGTAAAATAATAACATATATTGTTATTAGTCGTCAAAATGATAATGTTTCAAGCAGTTGGGTCTTCAGTTACAACCATGTTCAATCAATTTTACAGTAACCATTCAGAAAAAAAGATGTTTTTTTTAACAGCTTCAAATTATTTTTTGCGTGTTTTTGACTACGTGTCCAGAATTAATTGGTAAACTGGTGGGTAAAAACGGAGGGTATATAATAGTAATATTCACTCCAATTATTATTATTATTATTATTTCTATTGTATACACATTTCTTTTCGGGTCCCAACCAGAGACCTAAGATCAGATATCGCTTCATGATATCGCTGATCATTTTTGTGAAACAAGAAACAACTACAAAGATTATACATATTTTATATAGATAAGCCTCTTCGTAATGTGTGAGATGTACTAGTGAGTACAATCTTTTTGTCTTACTTTAACTTATGGGCAACCAAGAATCAATTCAATGTGTCTATCGGGACGTTAACCAATCAGTCCGAGGGCTCCAACTACAACTGAAATTATTGATGTCCTCAAGTGCCACATCTTTGAGGTTTCCCGTTGAATTTTGACAGTTTTTTTTTTATGATCTTCAAAGATCCATTACAACCAGCCAGTGATATTCATGTCAATAAGAAAAAACGTGCGGTTCTTGTGGTCTTTGATTACGGTGTCTGGGCGATTAGTTTTCAGTGTTCTGTCTGTGTGTTTTGTAAAGTCCCATAAATTGGTACAGCTCCTATCTCTGTAACTTGGTCTGGGTGATGTTCATACCAGTTTCTTACTGTTTCCTTTTCATAAAATTTGCAGATTTTCCAGTGCATATATTACCCCAGTCTATCATGCCAAGTTTCATATTCATGAGTGATAACACTGTGCAACCTGAAACAAGACAGTATGATGTGATTTATCACAGTATCTACGTTTCGGGTTAAATACATTTTCTTTTATTATTATTATTATTATTATTATTATTATTATTATTATTATTATTATGCTTGTCCCTCCTTTTTTCCTTATTTAGCACGTTTGTTACGTCCTGCCAACAATTCATAAATAATGGACTATTTCGTTTTGATCGCGTTTAAAGACTGAAAAGATATATCAGTGACGTGGCTTGGTTTCATTGAGAAAATGACAGAAAGAAAAAAAATGAATGATAGAAAGAAACAGAGATAAAAAAAAAAAAAAAAGCGACTACACTTTCAGGCGTCTGTTTTAGTGAAGTGTAAAAAATTGTCAATTTCAAATATCTTTATTTGTATCCCCTTACGTCTTAAAATACCGACGCGCATGAATTTTTAAAGTAGTTAAGCTCAACAATTTAAAGGTGCGACAGGTGAATTTCAACGGATATTTTATTGTCATAGAACATGCCATGAGCTCATTCAGTCATTAACTGAAGAATTAAGACTCATCAGAAAATTCAAATAGGAAAATGTGTTCGTCTTGTCTGGTTTTCACATGTCTGCACGCCGGGAACGCTTTTGTATTTGCCTACTTCCCCACATGGCCACAAGGCCATTTTTTTTTTTTTTTTTTTGACGTGGCTCATCTCGAGATCGTAGGCTCGGACAAAAAATTACCCGTTTGTCTACCTCTTCAGACGAGACTCTGACCTTCTTCCTAGCCTCGTCTGGATTCTTCTCTGCTCGGATGCAGTGAGTTCGACAAGCACTAACAGATTAGCACACGGCTAAGAGCTAAAGCTGATTCTTACGTTGAAGGCACCTCTCGACAGAGAAAACACTGATGTTATATAGCACTCCCAGTCTCAGACCTACGCTGACTATTGGCTCCTACCTGCCCAGTATCATTCGTATGCAAATAAGCAGCGCCACCTACTCGAGGCCTTCTCTCAACAGCTCATTGTGGTAGGGGACGCAACTCCTGGTGCTTATACCACCACATACAACCAACTCGGAATCTTTTATCGGGCTGACCATACACTCTGCTACAGAAAACGAGTATTATTATTATTATTATTATTATTATTATTATTATTATTATTATTATTATTATTCAGCTGATGTGCAGATAGAAAAAGACATATAAGAGACGCAACTTGATTTCAGTAAAAAAGTGAAAGAAAAATAATGAAAGTAAGAAAGATAGAATTATTTAACGCCTGTTTCAATGAAATGTAAAATGTTGCCAATTTCAGATATTTTCATTTGTATCCCCTTACTTCTTAAAATAACGACCAGCAGCTATATTTATGATTGTTATTGCAATATTTTGCTAAAGTTTTTAAGTTCAACTATTTAACGTTGCGATAGGGGGATTTCTACAGATATTTTATTGTCGTAGAACTCGCCATGAGCTTATTCAATCATTAACTGTAAAAATTAAGATTCATTAGAAATTTAAAATAGAATATTTACTGGATATTTCTAGTCATTACTACTATTATTATTATTAGTAGTAGTAGTAGTAGTAGCAGCAGCAATAGTAGTAGTATTTCCTCGGCTGTGTAATTAAGAAACTTTGATATTTTCTTGTTTCGGATAAAAGATTTTGAAATGCGAACTTCGAAGTTAGAATCATCAGTTGAAGAAATAAATTATTATTAAATAAGATACAACACTAAAAACTGGAGGCAAAGTCAGGTGAATTTAGATGAACAGGTGAATATTTTTGTCTTCCCAAGATACAAAATATTTTTTTTAACGATTTAACGAATTACAAAACAAAGAAAAACATCATAAATAAACAAAAATGCCGATTGGTCATCGCTAAAAAAAACAAAAAAAAAAAAGGAAAAAATTGTAGATATTTCCGGTTTAAGTGCGAAGGCTTACGAATTCAAATTAGTTTTTGTCTGACAAACTGAATTAGCTTTCTTTTCGTTTCATGTCTAATTTATAAATATAAAAATAAAAAAGAAGATTAGTGGAGAGAGAGAGAGAGAGAGTGAGAGTGAGAGAGAAAGAAAAAAGAATTACGAATGATAGAAAAGTTAATTAAATTATACCGATCTAAAATTGTCGGAGGTACAGAGTCGTTTAAAATCTACGATATATACAGTAGTCAATATAATGCGTAAGTATAAGAAATAGGTAGATAGATAACGAAGTGACGGAGATAGATAGAAAGATAGATAGATGAACAGACTAACATAAATAGATAGATAGATAGATAGGTGAACAGACAAACATAGATAGATAGATAGATGAACTGACAAACATAGATAGATAGATAGATAGATGAACAAACTAACATAGATAGATAGATAGATAGATGAATAGACTAAGATAGATAGATGAATAGACTAACATAGATAGATAGATAGATGAATAGACTAACATAGATAGATAGATAGATGAACAGATTACCAGAGATAGATAGATAGATAGAAAGATAGATAGATAGATGAACAGATTACCATAGATAGATAGATAGATAGATGAACAGACTAAGATAGATAGATATACATATAGATAGATAGATAGATGAACAGACTAAGATAGATAGATAGATAGATAGATGAACAGACTAAGATAGATAGATAGATAGATATATAGATAGATAGATGAACAGACTAAGATAGATAGATAGATAGATAGATAGATAGATAGATAGATAGATGAACAGACTAAGATAGATAGATAGATAGATAGATAGATAGATGAACAGACTGAGATAGATAGATAGGTGAACGGACTAAGATAGATAGATAGATAGATAGATATATAGACAGACAGATAGATGAACAGACTGACATAGACAAGCAGATTGACATAGAGATATATAACTAATGAAGAGACTGAGATAGATAAGCAGACTGACATAGATAGATAGATAGCTTGATAGATAGTTGAAAAGACTGACATAGATAGATTAACAGACTGACATAGATAGAGATATATAAGTAATGAAGAGACTGAGATAGATATTCATAACTACGATATCTTATATATAGATACGTATCTGTCTACCTCTCTCTCTCTCGATATATATATAAGAGAGAAAACTTTGAACAGATCTTAGGGATATGAACACAGTGAGACAGACAGATATGTACTGATGTTCAGAAATACATACATTTTTATTGAATGGTAGATATTAGATAGAGATAGATATCAATGACTTTCTCTATCTATCTATCTATCTATCTATCTATCTATCTATCTATCTATCTATCTATCACCTGTTCCGATTATCTATCCATCTGTTTAGCTTGCTGTCTCCACACACACACACACACACACACACATATATATATATATATATATATATATATATAAAAAGCTGTAAATGTGCATGTATGTATAAACATATTCGTTAAAACTTGTGATATCGTATGACAAGGAAAAATTTAAAAGTGGAATATGAAGAATGTTAGTACTCAGATACTGAACAATTTTTTTTTTTTTTTTTTAAGTATTTCACCCCAAGCAAGGCGAGAAGCCACTAGGACGCAAGGGGTTACAGAAAATACAGAGCAAATTCAGATAGGAGTGATAGAAGAAAGGACGAGGGTAGTGGATAGATCAAGGCAACTGGAGATGTCGATTGACATTACACTTGAATAGCTGGAGATTATAGCTCACAGGGAAACAGGAATAGGGAAGGGAGTTCTACAGACGAGAGGTGTGAGACATGAAGCTATTGGAGTAGAAGAGACGGCTACATTTAGGAGTTTCGACCTTGAAGGGGTGAGAGCGGAATACCAGCCTCGTAGGGTGCTTGAACTCATGACGACTGGGAACCAGCGAATGCAGCTCCTCGGAGCAATTTCCATGAAAGTATTTGTAGAACAGACAGAGGGAGGCGACGGCGCGTCTGTGAGAAAGTGACTGTAGATGAGATGCCAGAGCAGGGCCAACTACATTGCATATCCGCCTCTGGAGCCTATCAAGAACCCCGAGGCAAACAGAAGGGACACCAGACCATTTAAGGCAGCAATACTCCATATAGTACAGTTAATATATCCGTTGGTATATAATCCAAATATATCCTAATAATATTAAATATTAAAACTAATACTCCATGCAATCAGATATATTAATATATATGTGTGTGAGCACGCGCGAGCTTAAAGGGAGAGAGAATATGTGTGTATACCGATTCTCCATCTCTGTCTCTCAGTAAAATGGATAGATAGATACAATTGATGATATGAAAATAATGCAACCTATTTAATTCAATGCAAATTGCCATAAATGCTAGAATCACAATGACTATTTTTCAAAGGGCCACCGTCATTGGTTATTCATTGTCAACGGCAAGGAACACTTCGTGCGTTGACAACACTTCAGAATTACTTGGAACGTGATTGTCACAAACCTTTTCGTGGCATTGTTCAAGGGCATGAGGCACCATCTAGCCAAGTCAATGGGTGCAATCTATCTATATGGATTAAATCTCTGATGAACTCAGAATAGAGGATGTGTGTGGTAAACTAGGCTACGATTTGCAAAATTATGTGATGCTCGGAAGAAGACTAAACTCCTGATACGTTCGACTCTGATGTTGCAGGCGCTACGTTCAGAGGGAACAGCGTAGAGAGGCATTCATCTGTCTTGGATAGATGAATAGACAGATATCGAGTTGCCTAGATAGATAGACAATGGATAGAGCGAGATAGATAGATAGATAGATAATGAACGGACCGAGAAAGATAGATAGATAGATTCATCAATCGATAATTGGATGAGTAAATCAGATGATCATCAATATTTTAGGCGTTAAAATATTAAGATATAGTGTCTGATCCTATTTTAAATTATTTGTTAGATAGGAAGCTTTGATTCCGTGTCTGTTCTGATATATATATATATGTATATATATATATATATATATAATTAAGGCATTTTTTATGATTATTCGTTGTTTTTTTTTATAAATACAAATATTTAAACAATGCGCTGTTTATAATAAACAGTATTAACGACATTTACCGGCCTAAATGTCCGAAAAATTTTCATAGAAAATATGCGTCCTCCGACAGGAATCGAACCTGTATCCTATATGGAACCCTCATATTACCTGACTTGCTTTACCGAATTAGCCACAGAGGAGCGTTTCGATTAACAAGGTCGATTTTACTGTTTTTAAACTACAATTTTCCATGATTATCTCTCATACATTCATATCTGCTGGATGCGTATCCAAATGTAAACAAATGACGTCACACATTAGTTTGTAAAAATATATTTTTTTATGTTTATAGGTTCTTTTTTTTATAGATACAAATATTTAAGTAAATGCTCTGTTTACAATAAACAGTATTAACGACATTTACCGGCCTGAATATCCGAGAAATACATACATACATATATATATATATATATATATATATATATATATATATATATATATATACACACACATACACATATATAGATAATATTAGTGGTAAATATACATACATATGCAAAATATATAAATATATATACATAGATGAATACACATATATATATATATTGTATACAAAAAATTCCAAGAGGATAGAATCCAGGTAGAACTCAATGTCCAGGACAGAGTAAGGATATAATAAAAAGGCTTAAACACTAATATTCCATGGTCATAATTTATTCCATGGAATTGTAAATACGAT
>OZ010605.1:63817078-63842078 GCA_963932145.1 Acanthosepion lycidas | reverse complement strand
TGCACTTGGGACGAGAATGAATCCACCTCATCTCCCCCAATCTGTGTGTTAATCAGTAAAACTTTTATCAACAGATCATTTTTAACTAAAAAACAAAAACAAAAAAATTCTTATAATCTAAAAATAGTTTCTGTCTATAATTGTTGAGTTGAGGTATTTTTTTCCATATTCACGACGTTTCGGCCGTTGAACGCCCCGACCTTCTTCACGTTGTATACGTTAGAATTTTGAACCGACCACTTTATTTACTTGACGGGGGTCGATTCTTCTAATTCCACGTGACATGTCTTTTTTGTAGTCTCAGAATCAGTTAATTCCCTTTAATAACTCAACTCTGTTGTGGCCAGATGTATTGAACACTCAACTCTGGATTAATTCACTGTTTGGATTACTAAACGGACACTTTTATCGACTGAGCCATTTTCTGGCTTTACATAACCTGCAAAAAGTTGATAAGCCTTAGAAACCAGCATTGAGAAACTATTCTGCCTACCATCAATATGGCTGTCGCTAGACTCCGAGACAGTAAAACACTGCGACTTCTTGGCCTCACGTTTTCAACTGACTTGAAGCGGGGCGACTATATTGAATCAATAGCTGCATCTACTGCAAGGAAATTTTGGTCACTGTGCCGTGCCAGAAATTTTTTCTCACCAGAGTTCATCTTGCACATTTATAAATCTACTATTCGTCCGTGCATTGGACATTGTTGCATGACTAAATTAGAAACAATAGAAATAGTCTAATCATTTTATTCATTGTAGCAGATACATAGACATTGCATCTTCATTTGAATCTCTATCTATATTTACACCAATATTTACATGCACATGCTCGAGTTAGCGGAAAGGATAAGACCGACTTTGAAGTTCCCAACTCCCATCGATAGTGGAAATAATCGATTTCTTTTTTCATGCTTCTACGGCAGTTTTCATGTAGTTTTCGGCCATCCTCTACTGGCAGAAGTGAGAGCTTATAGCTGGCTGCCACGAATAGGCAGGACGATTCTATTGGCCAGCATGAGAGCCAACAGCTGACTGAAACGAATGTTAACTAGCATTCTAGCATACAAAAAAAAATTGATAACTTAATTCCTCACAAGTGGGAAAAATTAAAATCTGCATGGCTCATTCGCTTGCTTAAACTCAACGTTGATTCTGATTCCGCAGAACTGGGTTGGATGTGAAAAAGTATTTGTTGTTAACATTCTTTTTTCATTCGGTTTTTCCAGTTACGAGTCCTTTTTTTTTAAAGCTGATCATTTTGTGTTCATTTTGTTTAGTTCTTTTTTCGTAACAGATTTAATGTTTAGTATAGAGCTTAGAAAAAAATTCGCAGTGTGAGATAGGCAAGAAGTAAGGCATGTAGCAACATCAGCACGGCAAAGGGCACTGCTAGTAAATTATATTTAAGTCGTAAAAAGTTATTTTTACGGGTCAAATTTGTGGTCAAATAAGTTGTGTGTGCAAGCTAGTGCATTAGGTGTGTTGTTTAATTCCAAATGCTTTTCAGGTTCAAATAACCATATTTTTTTATTAAATTTCGTAATGTTTCCCTAATTTACAGGTGTGTGAAACATTTGTATAGAGATTAAATTTCTTTCAAATTGATTGATTATGGTGTTTATAGGTAATGTAATATGCCTAGTTCATCTGTTTATATATTTTTTTAGTTTTGTGAATTTTGTACGCTTTTCTTTTGGCATTATATATATTAAGTAGGAGCATATATTGTTAACATTTCTGTTGTAGCTCAGTACTTGTGATGAAAAAAGATTGTTTATATTGTAGTAATATTTTCATGTCTACACGTATATATATATATATATATATATATATATATATATATTTATTTATATATATATACATATATGTATATACATATATATTTATGTATATATATATACATATATATTTATGTATATATATATATAAATTTATATTTACGTAAAAAGACGTAAATATATATACATATATATTTATTTATATATATATATATACATATATATTTATATATATATATATTTATGTATATATATATATATATACATATATATTTATGTATATATATATATAAATATATTATATTTACGTCTTAAAAAGACGTAAATATATATACATATATATTTATGTATATATATATATATATTTATTTATTTATATATATATACATATCTATTTATGTATATATATATATACATATATATTTATGTATATATATATATATATATATATAAAAATATATTATATTTACGTCTTAAAAAGACGTCAATATATATACATATATATTTAGGGATATATATATATATATATATATATATATATATATATATATATATATATATATATTTATATATATATATGAATATAAAAGATTGTGCATCATGCTAAAATTATATATAAGTCTGTTATTATATAAATTATATATGTATATATCGTGTTTTGTTTCTGTGAGCCTTCCTGTATGTGCGCGTGTCTGTGGGTAAAGTAATCCTGCGCACGCGTATTTGCGTGCACATCTGCCCGAATGAATGTTAGCAAACGTTGAATAATATTGAACTGGATATTATCACACATCTTTGAGAAATCAGTTGGTTTTATTTCATGCTTTTGATATGCTTTTATATACTTTGTTATAATTCTTTGTTGTCTTTCCTTTTTTTTTTTTCACGGATGAAATATTAATAAAGACGCTGTGATGCCCTCTTGAGACTAAAATTCAGCTTGGATGGTTCATCGTTTTTTGTTTGTTGTTGCTTTTTCTGCACCATAGTAAAGTCAAAATGGCTGACATCATATTTTTTATTATCTTTTCCTTTTGCCGCCCTGAATCATATCATCTCTCTACCCTTATTTTTCTTTCGCTAGTTCATTGCTTTCCGTCAGATTTTCTCTCCCCCACCAAAGCCTCAACCTTTAAACACCGTCAGCTCAACTTTACCCAATTTTCGAATAGGAACTATTTCGAAAATACAAAGCGAGCAATATTCTGTGAACCGAAATTCCTGCACTAGAAAAAATATTCCCTAAATAGAAGAAAAATATGAAAAAAGGAAATAAATATTAAAACTACTTTAAATTGTAAAAAATAAATAAAAATGAAATAAGAACTTGGAAGAGAAGGAGAGTAATTAAGAAAAAAGATGAGAGAGAGGCGGGGAGAGAGAGAAATTAAATAATTTGAAGAAGAATAATTTGAAAAAAAAAATGCCCAAAATCAGAAACGGAAAAAAAAATCCTTTAACAGTTATTTTAAATAAACCAACCCCACCAAAAGAAATTAAAAAAAAAAAAAATGATGGAAAGAAATGAAATAGAAAAGAATAAAATGATGAATATCACGCCGAAATTAATACCGCCTACCCTGGCTCACGACCTCAGATAGCGAATATTTGCGGTATGTCAGCAGAGAGCGACACTTCCCGCCAATAGTCTATAACATTTTTTTACCTTGTTATGAATAGCATTCTGGTAAAATGACGTCTGATATGAAAGTACTTAAGTTAAGAAAGTGTGTTACAAACTTCATACCTGCGTAAACAAAAAGTACACATATTTATAGAGGTTTGCTGAAAAAATTTACGGAAACCATTTATTGCATGGGAGCACAGTTAGTCTTGTCATTGAATGATTGTTATGAATTCTTAATCTCATGAAGAAATAAAAACGAGGAGTTATTTTTAAAACGTCCTTCGTATTTTTTTTTAACAATTGTGCTTTAAAACTTGATTTTATCAATTGAATAATTTGATATCTGGGTTTGGATAAATATTACACAAGCTTAGAAACAACAAAAAAGCAAGAATTATTGTCTCGGAATGTCGATAGCTATAACACTGTTATATGTTGTATCGAAGAAATCAGGGTCAAAGAAGGACTTGATATTAATATCAGAGTTTCATAGCACAATAGATTTGGTAACAAACTGTAAATAATATGGAAATGGTTTTCTTATCAACACCAAATGGAAGAATAACATCCACACACATTAGACTTCTGCACATTTTTTGTTTAACCACTCTTCTTTAGAATGTTTGCATTTGGTTCTTATTTCTGTGTGCAATTTTCTGTATTCTATTCCGTATAGTGGCAGAGTTTTCTGCCTACTTTGCATCAAGTCAAGAATCTCCTCCGTCATCCATTCATTTTTTTTCTTTTTCGTCTATACTCCTTTGGGATAACCTCGTTTATGAAGAAGAGACTAGAGGCGGCAGAGATGTGGTTCTACAGAAGGATGCTGAGGATATCATGGACCGAGCATGTGAGCTACGATGAGTTCTTGGAGAGGATGCAAACAAGGAGGAAGCTTATGTTTAACATTAGGAAGAGGCAGATGAAATTTCCGGGATATGTTAGGAGAAAAGAGGGCTTGGAGAATCTGATACCCACGGGACGAATAGAAAGAAATGGAGACAGGGGAAAGCAGCGCATGACATACGTGGCAGGCGTGGGCAGGTGGATGGCGGTGCGTGAACTGGGGGTGTTGGCAGAAACACAAAACCTGTTGAGAGACAGAAGGGATAAGTGGGAAGTGGAGGGCCATGATCACCTACATCCTGAAAGGACACGGCACATAAAAAGAAGAAGAGATTAGACAAACAACCATAGTAAACATATTGGATGAAGACATTAATGGAACTATCAATAAAGTGGCCTCGCTTCCCTCTGTCTTTTCTACAAGTACTTTCACGTTAACTGCCCCGACGAGCTATTTTCGCTGGTTCCCAGACTGCATGAATTTAAGCGTACTACTAGTTTGACATCTCAGCCCCATCTTTTCATTGTCGAAACGGTTAAATGTAGTAGTCTCTTCTACTTCAATAGGTTCATGTCTCGCACTTCCTGTCTCTGGAACTCCCTTCCTCTTACTTGCTTCCCTGAATTTATAGTCTTCAAATATTCAAATATAATGTCAATCGACATCTTCTGATGCCTTGAACTAATTCCCCGCCCTTCTCTTTCTCCTTTCCTCAATCACGTCTCTTCACTCTTGCTACCAATCACTGTAACCCATTGCGTGCTAGTGGCACACTGGCTTTGCTTGAGGTGAAATACTTAACAAAAATCATCATTCTCCGCAAAGATTTGAAGAGCTTGGAAGGCCTGCCGCATTTTCTCGAGTTAACGCAGGACACGGATGTTTGGAGAGGGCTGATGCCGTCGTCAACAGTTTAAACAAGGTCAATTGGCTCAAATCCGTGCCAGCACCGCTATACCACCCACGAATAGTTTTATCTACTCAATTTCAATCACAAGTCTTTGCAAAAGACTAGGTATAGTTTTTAGGAACCTCTCCATTGCGTCATTTGCATTTGACGGCTTAACAACATTTTGTTGGTTATTTAAAGCCAGACAATAATTTTTGAGATAATAATGATATTTACACATAGAAGTTCTACTAACTAACCCATGGGTAACAGAGGTGAATTCTTACGTTTCCCAAAGGTATTTGCGCGTAAGTGAATTTAACGAACCTGAGTGGAATTAGAACTCGGCTCTCCGTGTTCTAATTCAAATCCATTTTCCATTACACCACGAGCGCACATGGGACGTGGTATAACCCATCAAGATACTGACCAGGCTCGATGCTGTTCTTTTGCAGAGTGTCATATATTCTGTCATTTTAGGTTTAGTAATCATTCCCTTATTTTAATTTTCCTTTAAACATCTAACTTGTGGAATAGTGCTATCAATTTGCATTGTGAATTTCACATCAACAGAGTGTCATCAGCGAAGCGTCTTTAATTAAGCTTACCTGTGTCGAAAGCAAATCGTGTACAACGGCCGAAACGTCATGGATATGACAACAAAGATAAGGACAACAGTCCGAATACAGTAAATAACCAATACCTTTCAGTGTTTTTATTGTTTTCGGCTTTATTTTTATTTTTATTGAATATTCTTTTAATTACCACTTTGTAACAGCAGGGTATGTAAAGTGGGTATGTTTTATTGATTGATTTATTCGTTTTTACGGCTTATCAACACATTGCAGTTTATCATTGTAAGAATTTGTAGGGGAGACAATAATGGCTTAATGATACAAGTCGTATTAATTAACCCATATTTGGGGAGGGAAGAAGATATGAATCCATATTTTCCCAGGAGTATTTGCGCGTAAGTAAATCACGGTTAACAATTTCGAGCCATTATTCATTAAAACGTAGGTTTACAGCACCTGGTATTCACAAACGGTTACCCATCTAGAAACTGACCAGTATCGACATCGCTTAACTTCGGTGATCGTATGCTTAAGAAGTTAGTATCCTGACAATAAATCTTCAACGTAATATTTATTTTTAATATTTTAATTAAAATTGCATTTTTAAGATGAAATCATGATCAGGCCAATGAACGTATAACAAACTCTGTGTAACGTAATGTCTCTGATTATCCTTATCTGTTAAGGTGCGTTTCAAATCCCAGTTGTAGACACCTTTTCAGTCATATTTGTGTGTATTCAACTGCAACAGAACCCGAATGTTGTTTATACTGCCCCTAAGCCGAGTTCAGTTACATTTGAGTAGGAACATATAATCAGGTTCTTTTTCAGAGAGCTATGCATTCTTTTAGGATTAATAATTATTCCTTTATTTTATATTATATTTTGCTTTAAACAGCTAAGAAGAATTCTCACAATTTCCATTGTGAATTTGCAATCAAAATAGTGTCATAAGCGGGCCGTATTTAATAAAGGTTACCTCTGTCGAAAGCAAATCACAATTGATCTTCGATCTATCCACCTGCACTGGCAAATAAATACGGTGAGAAAACACATGCAAGCGAGACATCACCTAATGGTCTAAAACAGACGATGTCAACGGGGGTCGATATGAACCCTGGGGGTCCATGTATTATTACTGGGCGTTCACACAAAAACATGGCAAATAGGAGGTGCAGATTAATATTTTAGAGATCCACAGCACAATTTGACTTCTGAACGTTTGTTACAACTAAGAATCGGGATTTCTAAATTAATCTACGCCATATTTAAATACTAAAAATAAAAAAAATAAAAAAAACAACTTTAAAATTAGCAGAATGAAGGGATGAAGTGAATTATGTTAACATCCGTTTAATTTACCAGTAGTTCTTTTTGATTGAATAAAAACTGAAATGGAGATACACAGGAAAGATTATATATATATATATATATATATATATGAATGATAGGAAAACTGTAGTACAGTGTAACCCGGATATAAAAGAAACCCTGATATAAGAGAAACCCGGATATAAGAGAAACCCAGATATAAGATAAATTTTCTCTGGTCCCAAATTAGAGCCTGTGTTAATGTATATAAATTTGATCATACCCGGATATAAGAGACTTCTACTCCGGTCCCGACAAGTCTCTTATATCCGGGTTACACTGTAGTTGCCGCGCTTCGTCCGATGTAGACTTTTTCAAGGCTAAACAAAATGAATTTATTATACAAAGTAATAACAAAAAATGTTCCTAGAAACTGGAAGAATAGATAGAACAGTATAAGAAATCAAAGGAAATAAAAAAAAAACCCCAAAAAACAATATCTCCATACGTCAAAGTATTTTGACGCAATTTCAGTTAACAGTATGAAAATAGAGTTCTCTAAATTCTTCCTATTGCTAAGGACATTTTGTTTTGTTATTATTAGTTACTTTGTTTAATACATATCGTTTTGCCTGGAAAAAGTCCACATCGGATGAAAAGCGTCAGCTACTATTACAGTTTTCCTATTGTCTTTTACATTTATAAATATTGTCTTTTTCTACAGGTTAACTCTAAGAAATTTTTCATATATATATATATATATATATATATATATATATATATATATATATATATATATATATATATATATATATGTATATATATATATATATATATATATATATATATATGTGTGTGTGCGTGTTGGTTCTGCACAAAACCTTCACTACTACAATCAAATCTCCTTGTGTTTCGAGTATACAAACAGACACACACATATATTTATATATATATATATATGAAAATTATATGAAGATTATAATTTATTATATAAATAATAAATGATAATATTAATTTTAAATATTAATAAAACAAAATATTTATATATAAATTAATTTAAAAAATATTAATAATATAATTAATTTAATAAATAAATTGTATAAGGATTATATATAAACGATTATCAGTGTGGTTTATTAGGCGTTATTTTACTCGTCTACATAAATGTTCCATAGAATTTAGTTGTTAAATACAAGTTGATTTTCATTAAGTTAGTTTTACTTCAAAACAAAGTATATACAGTTACTATTTCTATAATACAATCCCTAGTTATCTATTAGTAAAATATAAAATAAGCTTTTATTCGTCAAATGATTATGAGGGTCTACCAAAAAAGTGATCCATGGGGGAAGAAAAAAAAATTTTGAGAACCACTGGTCAACAATGTTTGTTAAATCATAGCTACCTGGAAGTCGAGAGTATGACGACACGCACACCTGAAGAAGGCCGGGAAGTCCACCGATTGATACGCGCTGGGGTTGATGGTAATGCAAAACATTTAATAATATAATAAATCATGATATTTTCCGAAAGTTTCAACATTTTCAACAACTATTAGGTCGGTGCAAAAAATAATGTCGTTTTCTCACATATGTTACTATGTGAGAAAACGACATTAGATATGCACCAACCTAATAGTTGGAAAATCGTCCTCTTCCTTGCTTTTCACTCTTGCAAGATATCTCTCTCTCTCTCTCTCTCTATCTATCTATCTATATATATATATATATATATATATATATATATATATATATATATATATATATATATATTTCCCCCTTTATGTTTTAGTCATTTTAGTCAAGGAGTTAGAGAGTGAGATAGAATATAAGAAAAAATAAAATTTTATTAAGAAACGAGAACAATAATAGAACAGGAATTAAAAAGTCGGAAGATAAGACTTGATATTGCACCTAAATTTTTGAAAATCAAACTTGAAACCAAAATGACGGAATGGTGTTCCACAAGCGAGAAGTGCGATAGATGAAACTGTCAGCATAGAACGTACGGCTTTAACTGGCTAATTCAATCCGGAATTTGTATTCATCTGTAAAGGTTGTTAGCAAGACAGGAGAGTCTAGTCGATCATGTTATTTAAACCATGACTTGAGGAAAATCTCTTTTCCAAATACATTGGATCGGAACTCGAAATAGGCTTGCCTGTTTTCTTTCCACCCCGATAACCGATACATCCAAACCTTACGATCTATCAACATATCTGAAGGCTAATCAAAATGTAATATACGCTTGATCATTTTCTTTCTTTATAAACTCTAATTCTTTTCTACTTTAACAAATAAGATCGATTACCTACATCGATTCAAACATTATTAAATAAGACTAACTTTGTGTCCCATTGGTACGTTATATATCTTGCAACGAGTCACATCAAACAACTTCTCCTTTCTGCAATTAGTCTAATCGTTGAATAATTATGTAGATTTTCAATCTTAATCGATGTCAATCAATGGTTTGCGTGTACCGTGATATATGTTATCTTACAGGTATTCTTTTGGTGAAGGATGTGAAGAACTAGTGCCTTGGTTTCTGTTCGGTATTTAAATACCCCAAAAAATTCTAGCGGATAGTCTCTTGCTTCTATTAGCGATGACTTTTATTGTAGATAAACATTTTAGATAACATTTGCATAATTCCCAGGGAAGGTTCCTTCCTTACCAAGAATACATAAGCATCCTTTCTTGCCAGCTATTTTGAATCGTTATAAAATGGTTTACCTCATTTTATATTTTTGCTTGAATTAATATTTCACGCATTTCTTTGGGTGTGTAGGTGGTGCAATGGATAACGTCGCAGTACGAGAAATCTGAGAGCCGAGTTCGAATTCAAGTCAAATTCGTTACATTGACTTTCACACAAATTTAATTAGGACAGTTATGTATCCCTTTTTCTCCCACCAAACCAAGTATGGATTAAATAGCAGGTGAGATTAGGCACCGTAGCCGGGGTTGACAACCAATCTTGGAGAAGAAAAACTTTGAATTTAAAACCGTATATATCATAGTCGAAAAACGTATTATTAATTTGGTGCAAAAATAATGTCGTTTTCTCACATATGTGAGAAAACGACAATATTTTTGCACCAACCTAATATATAACAGCAGAAAGGATTATGGAAGCTACAATTTAACTGAGGTTTAATGTAAGTGGCTATGGCTATGGCTAATTTTGTCTCCATACATAACGAACAAAATTTGTCCCCTGCTTTATAGTTATAGCATTTTTTTTTAAATATTTCCCATTTTAAAAAGGGGTCACTGCCATCTTCTTGTTTTACATTTCATATGTACGTAGATAGGTTCGTACTATGTTTGTAAGATTCGTGATTAAAGCTACTTAAATCATTGTAGTAAGGTTTTTTGAAGTTACCTTGGGTGGATCCTATGTAAAATTTGAGGTTCTTATCAATTTTATTTAGATTTATTTTACATATATACACACACACACATATATATATATATATATATATATATATATATATATATATATATATGTATGTATGTATATATGTATGTATGTATGTATGTATGTATATATATGCATGTTAATATATATATATATATTATGAAATGGACAACGTCCGACAATTATTTAAGACATTTTTCTCATAAAAAGAACGTTTAAACATTAAAAAAATGTCTTTATATATATATATATATATATATATATATATATATATATATATATATATATATATTAGAAAAGGAGGTCGGTTCACTGTGTCATTCGATACTAACAATGACTTTGGACTTCGTGCTAGCACAGCTATGGACGGCCCACAAGTGTTCCGTTTACCAATTTCACTCACACAGCTTGGGTCAACCTTTAGTATGTTTTCCAGACCGAGGACATCAGGAAAGCCCGTTCCTGACGAATCGACCATGGTGAGATTCGAACCCATGTCTCCTGGTCAGAAAACTAAAGTTCTATCCACTCGGCCACCTGCTCAATACATTTTAAGCTCACTGTTGTCATCAGAACGACGGGGCACTAATTTTCGGTCGAATGTCTGAGAGGATTGATAGTATTCTCAAAGAATTTTCCCCCAGCTAGCTTTTATATCTGCAGTGACTTCGATAAAGAATGGTTAGTCCACTCGACCAAAAAACCGATGAAGAAATCCGATATTGCAGAGACTACTCCATCGCCTACGAACTAGGATCTTCGATGAAACCATCCGCCTTCTTGACGCAACTGGATATCAAACAAACCTCCTCGAACTTTTTCTCACATCCTTCCCTGAAAAATACTTACCCTCTACCGTACCCGCTACCGTACCCGAGTACGTCAAATTATTCCCTCGTCAATGTCGAAATTGATGACAGACCAAAGGTATCCCTTGATTTGCCGTTTCATTGAACGATTTTTCGATGCACAGACTGGAGCATATTTAGATCTTTTATGACAGAAGTTCCTTTGTCAACCTTCTTCAAGCATTCAAAACTAATACCCTCGTTTCAGAAGGGATCCTTTCTTAAATGGAAATTTTAATACGAGAAAAATAATTCCGTCAGAAAACAAACAGCTATCCCTGGTTCAATTCTGAATGTACAGCCATAGTTCACCGTAAACACTACTGTATTAAAAATTGCAATGAACGGTATAGTGTGTCTCTTCGTGCATTAAGGACCGCCCGCAATCACTACAAGTAATTTCTGGAAAATGCAAAGCGTCACTATTTCATGAACCTGAAGGACACATGTTCAAGTGGATAAAGACATTGGTTAGATACAGTGACTATACCGAAAGATTTGTGAGTTCAATACCAGGCTACAACCGTGGTGATGCAAAAATCCTGGTGACTGGATTTAAAGTGAAAAAACTGAGACATCTCGAAGAGGCATGGTAAGTGGAACTAAAACAATTTACCCCGTGGACGAAATAAAGGGTTCAGTTCGAAATTCCAATCACCTGAAGAAGGCCGGTGCGTACAACGACTGAAACGTTGTAAATATCGCAATGTAAATGAGGATAACTCTCCGAATATTGTAAATAATTCAAATAATCATAATGCCTCATCTCAGAGATATACCCAAATATTTATTTACAATATTTAAAAAAATGTGTAAAGCAAGTACAATTATTTACCATTTTACAAGGTTTTATTATTTATCCTCTTACAAAGAAATATATTTGAAAAGAAATCTTATTATTAAAAAGATATAAAACATTACAAAATTATCAAAATATGTAAACCAATTTCATTGGTATATTTCTTTTCTAATTTAAAAAAGATGTTGATAATTTAAAAAGAAATGGCTAGAAAATCTGCCGACAGGTTAAATAAGCAATCTAAGACTGTTTAATATCACTGTTGACAAAAAAATAGATAAATTAATTTTCATATATTTAAAATTTATTAAAATTCTAATCATCGATTTGTAAAACACTAAATATTGCCGAAGGAGTCAAAAGTGTATACAGTAATAGTGGTGTCAAGGGAATAACCGTTCTTTTGACACGCCGTATTTTTTTGCGGCCACGAAGGTTTTATTTCTTAATTTATTTTCTCCTTGCATTTACTAAATTGTAAATCTAAATGTACTCATATGTAATTAATTTTTACTTATTAAACATTGTACAAAACAGAGTCATCTCCATTTTTATAATGGCCTTTTTTCTTGTTAACCTCACTTTCTTCATAACACATGAACATTTCGCTCCAGGATTTAGGGTGAATTATTGACTGTAACCTGTCAATTGTTTTCTTGGCTCATTTCATTGCAAAGTCGATATTAGGGTCGATTGATTCCTCACGTCTTATTTTCTTTTTCTTTCTACACTTCCCCTTCATTTTAACTGCATTTCATTTCCCTCTCTTCCTTTCATTTTCTCGTTGTTATCACGTTCGTATTTGGTTTCTTTTCTTTCCTCTTTGCCGTCTTTTTCCATCATTCTGTCTCCGATTTCTTTTGCAGTACGTCCTTCGTACCTCATTATATTTTATTTTTTCTTTCCCTCCTTCGTATTATCATGTTCTTTTTTTCCCTCCATCGTACTATCATTTTTTGTTTCATTCCCTCCTTCGTATTATCATTTTCTTTCTTTTTACTTTTCCTCCTTCGTACTGTCATTTTCTTTCTTCTTTTCATCCTTCGCACGGTCATTTTCTTTCTTCTTTTCATCCTTCGTACTGTCATTTTCTTTTTTCTTTTCATCCTTCGTACTGTCATTTTCTTTTTTCTTTTCATCCTTCGTACTGTCATTTTCTTTCTTCTTTTCATCCTTCGTACTGTCATTTTCTTTTTTCTTTTCATCCTTCGTACGGTCATTTTCTTTTTTCTTTTCATCCTTCGTACTGTCATTTTCTTTTTTCTTTTCCTCCTTCGTACTGTCATTTTCTTTTTTCTTCTCCTCCTTCGTACTGTCATTTTCTTTTTTCTTTTCCTCCATCGTACGGTCATTTTCTTTTTTCTTTTCCTCCTTCGTACTGTCATTTTCTTTTTTCTTTTCATCCTTCGTACTGTCATTTTCTTTCTTCTTTTCATCCTTCGTACTGTCATTTTCTTTTTTCTTTTCATCCTTCGTACTGTCATTTTCTTTTTTCTTTTCATCCTTCGTACGGTCATTTTCTTTTTTCTTTTCATCCTTCGTACTGTCATTTTCTTTTTTCTTTTCCTCCTTCGTACTGTCATTTTCTTTTTTCTTCTCCTCCTTCGTACTGTCATTTTCTTTTTTCTTTTCCTCCATCGTACGGTCATTTTCTTTTTTCTTTTCCTCCTTCGTACTGTCATTTTCTTTTTTCTTTTCATCCTTCGTACTGTCATTTTCTTTTTTCTTTTCATCCTTCGTACTGTCATTTTCTTTCTTCTTTTCATCCTTCGTACTGTCATTTTCTTTCTTCTTTTCCTCCTTCGTACTGTCATTTTCTTTCTTCTTTTCATCCTTCGTACTGTCATTTTCTTTCTTCTTTTCATCCTTCGTACTGTCATTTTCTTTTTTCTTTTCATCCTTCGTACTGTCATTTTCTTTCTTCTTTTCCTCCTTCGTACGGTCATTTTCTTTTTTCTTTTCCTCCTTCGTACTGTCATTTTCTTTTTTCTTTTCATCCTTCGTACTGTCATTTTCTTTCTTCTTTTCATCCTTCGTACTGTCATTTTCTTTTTTCTTTTCATCCTTCGTACTGTCATTTTCTTTTTTCTTTTCATCCTTCGTACTGTCATTTTCTTTCTTCTTTTCCTCCTTCGTACTGTCATTTTCTTTTTTCCTTTCCTCCTTCGTACGGTCATTTTCTTTTTTCTTTTCATCCTTCGTACTGTCATTTTCTTTTTTTTCCCTTCATATTATCATTTCCTATTTTTTTCTTTCCCTCCTTCGTATTATCATTTTCTTTTATTTCTTTCCCTCCATCGTACTATCATTTTTTTTCTTTCGCTCCATCGTAATATCATTTTTTTCTTTCCCTCCATCGTACTATCATTTTTTTTCATTCCCTCCGTCGTATTATCATTTTCTTTCTTCTTTTCTTTTCCTCCTTCGCACTTTCATTTTCTTTTTCTTTTCATCCTTCGTAGTATCATTTTCTTTTTTTCCCTTCGTATTATCATTTCCCATTTTTTTCTTTCCTTCCTTCGTATTATCATTTTCTTTTTTTACTTCTTTACTATCATTTTCTTTTCTTTTTTTCTTTTCCGACTTCCTACAATCATTTTCTTCTTACCCCTTCGTATTAACATTTCCCATTTTTCTTTCCCTCCTTCGTACTATCATTTTTCTTTTTCCTTCCTCTCTGTCTTACTATCATTTTTTTTTCCTTTTCCTCCTACGTACTATCATGTTCTTTTTTTTCTTTCCTTCCTTCGTACTATCATTTCCTTTTTTTTTTTTTTCCTTCCTTCGGACTATCATTTTGTTCGTTTCATTATTTCTCCTCTTCTCACTCCTTTACTTACTTCCTTCCATTGTAATCTGTTTTCCTTCCTATCCTCTTTGGTTATTTCCTTATTCTCTTCTCTCTCTATTTCTCTTCCTTCTTTTTTTTCTTTCCTTCTTTCGTATTATCAGTTTCTTTATTCCTGTCACTCCTTCAAGCAATTATTTTCTTCTTTTTTCTTTCTCTCCTTCGTAATATCATTTCCTTCTTTGTTTTCTTTCCTTCTTTCGTATTATCATTTTCTTTATTCCTGTCCCCCCTTCATACAATTATTTTCTTTCATTTTCTTTCCCTCCTTCGTAATATCATTTCCTTCTTTTTTTTTCTTTCCTTCTTTCGTATTATCATTTTCTTTATTCCTGTCCCCGCTTCATACAATTATTTTCTTCTTTTTTCTTTCCTTCCTTCATAATATCATTTCCTTCTTTTTTTTCTTTCCTTCTTTCGTATTATCATTTTCTTTATTCCTGTCACTCCTTCATACAATTATTTTCTTTCATTTTCTTTCCTTCCTTCATAATATCATTTCCTTCTTTTTTTTCTTTCCTTCTTTCGTATTAACATTTTCTTTATTCCTGTCCCCACTTCATACAATTATTTTCTTTCATTTTCTTTTCCTCCTTCGTAATATCATTTTTTATTCTTTTTCCTCTACTTCCACTGTACTCTCATTTTCTTTCTATTTTTGTTTTCTTAACGTTTCTTTCTGTTATTATTTTAAAAAAGATTCGTTTCTTGCAAAGTTTTCTTCATTTTTTGACAGTTTTACTTATCTTTTTGCCACCTTCTTGTTACTTCTCTTAACAGATTGTTTCTTTTCTTTCATTCATTGATTTTGTTACTCTTTCCTTTCTGGTGTTCAGAATATAATTTCATTCATTTCTTTCTTCTTATTTCGTTCTTTATTTTATTCTCCGTTTTTTTTTTTCCTTTTTCCTTGCCGTTCACTTCTGTTTTGGTTTTAGTTTGTTTCATTTATTATGCTTCATCATCACAAATTTACTTAAATTTATCACATCTTTTTTTTCATTCTTTCAATTCTCCTTCCTCATTAAAAACTCATTTCTTTTCTCTGTTTCTCTTTCCTTAATCTCTTCTATTACTACTTTTTCTACATTGACATCCTCTTCCTTTTTATGCTTCAATTCTTCCTTTAATCTCTCTTGCTTTCCATTCTTTCCTCCTTCCCTTATTTCCTTCTCTAATTCATTTTTCTCTAATTTTTTTAAAAACTCTCTTTTGCATAACTACATTAATTTATTTTTCCCTTTCACAATTTCTCTCTTCCTTGTTTCATTTCTTCTCTCTGTCTCCAATTCTTTCTTTCTTTCTTTCTTTTGTTACCTAAATTAATTACCCATATTTCTTTCTTTCTTTTGTAATCTTCGTAATTATACACTTTCCTGTCTTTCATTTGTTCTTTCTTTCTTTATTTCTTTCTTTCTTTCTTTCTTTCTTTCTTTCTGCTTTTGACGTTGATATCTTAGTTTTTCAATCAGTTTCACTTCAGGTTTTAGTTCTAATTACTTCTTTCTTTTTTTTTCTTTCTTTTATATTGATCTCTTTGTCCTAAGCTATCTTTTTGTGTTTTATCTCTACAATATTTCTTACACCGTTTCTTTCTTTCTTTCTTTCTTTCTTTCTTTCTTTTTTTGACGTTGATATCTTTGTTTTTCATCTCATCTCTCTTAAGGTTTCAGTTCTAATTACTTCCTTTGTTCTTTCTTTTATATTGATCTCTTTGTGTTTTTTGTCTACAATAATACCTAGTCCTTTTCCCTTTCTTTCTTTCTTTCTTTCTTTCTTTCTTTCTTTCTTCCTTTTCTTTTCTTTTAAATCTTCCAACCTTTCTTCCTTCTTTCCTCCTTTCTTCCCCTTTCCTCACTTTTTCTATTTCTTATATTTTTCTTCCGATATATACTGATATATTTCTTTCATTCTCTTCTTACATTGTCTCTGTTTCTCTTCATGATTTTATCCTTCTTTTCTTTCTCTCATTCGTCCTATCATTTTCTTTTTTCTTTCCTTCCTTCGTATTATCATTTCCTTTTTTTCTTTCCTTCCTTCGGACTATCATTTTATTCGTTTCATTATTTCTCCTCTTCTCACTCCTTTACTTATTTCCTTCTCTTGTTTTCCTTCCTATCCTCTTTGTTTATTTCCTTATTTTCTTCTCTCTCTATTTCTCTTCCTGCTTTTCCTTCCCTTTTGTCCTTCCTTGTTTTATTCCCCCTTCCCTTCTTCTATTCCTTTTTACTTCTACATTCCTTACCCCTTCTTCTCTTATTCTCGTATCATTTGTTACAGTTTCTTCATAGCTACGTAACGCGATTTTAAACTCAGTGAAAGTTAGTTGTTTATTTTTTGAGTTATATCTGTCATGAATGCTTTGAATGACGGTGGCAAACCCTTCAAGACCATGGCTATTAGCAGCCCATCCAATATAGTCTCACCTGCAATTTTTAAGGAATTCGCAACATTCTCCGCTCGGATGATGTAATCGGTTATAAATTCATTTTCTCGTCTCTTTAATGCGGTTAGTTCAGTATATAAAGCAATAATTTTAGGTTTACCTTTTGACAAATAGTGTTCACGCAAAATCTGTAGAGCTCTCCGGCCATTGTCCTTGGCCTCTCTCATTATTAAATACAAACTCCGGTCATCCAGGAATTGTATTAATTCAGCGAACACGGTCGCATTTCTTTCCATAAAATCGTCATCCCCCTCTTGGTCGACTTTGCAAAGGATGATGTCATGGAGTTTTTGTATTCTGAGGTAGCCTAAAAACTTCGTCTCCCATAATTCATATCTTGATTCATTCCCGTCAAAATATAATCGTGATCTGGGCTCATAACCAATGTTAGACATTTTGACGGTCGTCTTCGAGTATAGAATCCAGAGGTTAGCAGTGAATATTTCGGAGACAGTAGCAAAGCGTAGTTCAGGTTAGCAGTGGATATCGCGGCAAAGTAGCAGAGCGTAGTACTTCCTTCTGTCATCTTCGCCTGACAAGTTGGCATTGGTCATTCGTGTAGGAAACAAAAATGGCCGCCTTTATACACGACGTATAGAATGTTCTGCGGCTTCTGATTGGTTAACCTTCTATTGGTAGACTATAAAGGGAGTTAAGTCATTTTAACTTGCTCATTAGTTGCATACATATACACAAAAAAACTGTAAAATCCTTCTGTTACTCTCCCTTTTCGTTTCTTTGTTCCTTCTTTCCTTCTCTCTGTCAGTACTTCTTTCATTTCTTCTCTTTTAATCTTTCTTTGTTCCTTCCGCCTTATTCTCTTCTCACACAATCTCTTTTTCTCGCTCCGCTTTTTTCCTTCCTTTTTTTCGTTCGTTCCTTCTTCTCTTTTTCTCACACTCTTTTTTCATATTACTTCTTTCTTTTATTCATTTTTTTCCTTAAACTTTCTTTCTCCTTTCATTCTTATTAATCGTGTCTCATCTTCTCTTGACTGTCCTAATATTCTCTTTTTAGCGATATCTTATATTTTCTTTGCTTCATTCACCTTTACGCATACCGACTTTTGTTTTTTCATACCTAATTTTTTTCCTAAATTTTCTTCCTATCTTTTCTTTTTCATGAATCTTCTTGCGTTTTGTCTCTAATCTTTTCCTTTGTTTATTTCGTTCTTATTTGTTTTTCGTCTTTACTTTCTCTTTCCCTCATCAGGTTAAAATCTCTCCATTGATCTTCGTTATTTATCTTTCTTTCTTAACTTCCTTCTTCATTCTCTTTCCTTTTTTTTATATTATTATTATTATTATTATTGTTGAATATTAGCTAGTTTGCCAGAGGTTTAGCACACAAGTAGGCAAATGTAGCCAAAGCCAAAACTGACTTGAGTCATTTATGGAGAAATATATAGCTGAATAAAGACCCCTCATGCAAATGCATTGGGAAGGTCCATTCTAGCAAAATGGACCAACCCAACTGGTGTATTAGGTGCTCTCCTATAAAATAAGGTAAAATCAGCTGGCTTGCCTTTTATAAGGAAATAGAAGGAGGCAGCCATGTTGGCAGGTAAGTCACTTGACTTCTACAATTATTATTATTATTATTATTATTATTATTATTATTATTATTATTATTATTATTATTATCACTCGAGACTTGTACCATTCCCGACTTGCTACCGTTCTCCCATCTCCTGCTTCTGTTTCTGTCTATTTCAAACTGCAATCTCGCCTGGATATCTCAGGGCCGGGAGAAAAGTATTCTTTGACAGAATGTCTGTCGATGAAGATTCTGAAAAGAAAAATGCAACAGAAAACTGTGATGGAGTCCGATTAGAATCTGTTTCATTTCAGTCACTTCCAAGGATGCAGCTGCTACCGACGCTAATGCCCATAGTGGTGCAGTCATTGAAATTTCAACCTTAGAATCGACTCGCAGCTAAAAACCCGCTTGTGCTCAGGCCAAATGCTCGCTACCGCCCTTCATCTTCTTTCATCTCTTTCTTTGAATACATCTTTCTATCTTCCTTAAAGTATTCCCACCTCAATCATCTGGTATTCCTCTATCTCCTTTCCCCGTCTGTCTATCTATCTATCTATCTATCTATCCTAAAATTGTTTGATCGAATCGGGCTATTCTTATATATCTGTCAAACTGTCTAGCAAGCTGTTTCAATTCGTTCGAGTGTATCTCAGTTTGTTCATATCAGTATGGATGTTATGACATATAAAATGTTTATATATACGATTAATAAAAGGTAAAAAAAATGACAAAAGGAAACGGCACCTTAGTGACGCCTTTCCGAGAAGAATCTTGTGAAACAGATTCCGAAAAAGATTTTTTACCGACCAATACAATGTTAACACTTCAAGCTTCATATTAACCGTTACAATTCCTACATAACCTGATAAATTGCATTTCTTACCTCCACTTATTATGCTCCATATAAAAACCTCATTCACAAACCTTCTAGCTGGAGTGGCACTTCAAATCTTTAAGTCCAGAGTTGACCGTTACCTTTTCTAAATATCTTCATAAAGTGCACTTCTTACCTCCTCTTTTTTTGGCTATTATACAACATCATTCAGGAAACTTCTAGCTTGAGAGTCACTTAAAATCTTCAAGTCTAGAGTTGACCGTTACCTTTCCTACATTTCCTCATATAGTGCACTTCTTACCTCCTGTTTTGTCCATTAAACAACTTCATTCAGTAACCTTCTAGCTTGAGTAGCACTTAAACACTTCAAGTTCAGAGTATACCATTACCTTTCGTACATATCCACATAATGTGCATTTCTTATCTCCTGTTATGCCCATTAAACAACCTCAATCGGTAACCTTCTAGCTTGAGTGGTACTTAAACTCTTCAAATCAAGTGTTGACCATTACCTTTCCTACATATCTTTATAAAGTGCACTTCTTACCTCCTCCTGTTTTGTCCATTAAACAACGGCATTCAGTAACTTTCTAGCTTGAGTGGTACTTAATCACTTCAAGTCCAGAGATGACCGTTACCTTTTCTACATATCCTCATAAAGTGCAATTCTTACCTCCTCGTGTTATGCTCATTAAACAACCTCAATCGGTAACCTTCTAGCTTGAGTGGTACTTAAACTCTTCAAATCAAGTGTTGACCATTACATTTTCTACATATCTACATAAAGTGCACGTCTTACCATCCACTCTTACGCTCCCTACAACAACCTCATTCAGTAACCTTCTACCTTGAGGGCTCTTAACTATTTCAAATATAAAGTTGTTCGTTATGGTTGGAAAATATTGGTAGTTTCAGGGAAAGTTCGAGAAGAAATATTCGAGAACTTTAAATCGAAAACGTTAAAGACACATAGGGGGTCAGGTTTAGTTTTTAATTACGAAGATATTTAGAGGTTTAACATAACAAACACCTGTCTCTTTAACTATTTGCACTATTTACGTTGTTTAGACTCCAGACTTCTTCAGATGACTGATAAGTCTTTGGATCAATTCATCCAGTGTCTTGATCCAAAGAGTTAGGTGTTCAGTACTTGGGCTCAGCAGAGGTGAACAAAAAATTGGAGGGTTGAGTAACTGACGGGAAATAAATGAGCCTGAGATATCAGGAAGAGGCACTTCACGTGGAGCTAGAACAAGTTACCCCCCACCACCCGTGGACGAAGTAATGGGTTTGATTTGAAATCCAAATAACCTGAAGAAAGCCGGGGTATACAACGGCCGGATCTTTATGAATATGACAACAAAAATAAGGGCAAACAGTCCAAATACAGTAAATAACAAATAACGTTCAGTGTTTTATTGTTTTTAGCTATATTTTTTCTTTTTATTGAATATTGTTTTTAATTATCACATTGTAACATGAGGGTATGTAAAGGAAGTGTTTTTATCGATTGATTTATTCGTTTTTACCGCTTATCAATCCTTTGCAGTTTTATATTGTAAGAATTTTGTGGGGGAGACAATAATGGCTTAATGATACAAGTCGTAATAATTAACCCATAGTTGGGGGGGAGAAGATGTGAATCCATATTTTCCCAGAAGTGGTTGCGCGTAAATGGTTAACGGTCACTTTTCCGAGCGATTATTTATTAAACCGTAGGTTTACAGCACCTGATATACCCATCTAGACACTGACGAGGGATGATGTCACTTAAATTCGGTGATCGTATGCTTAAGAAACTAGTATCCTGATAATACATATTCACCGTAATAATTTTTTTTTTTAATATTTTAATTAAAACTGCATTTTTAAGTTGAAATTATGATCAGGCCCATGAGAATGAACGAATAACAAACTCTGTGTAACGTAATGGCTGGCCGCTTGTATCTGAGAATGCTTGTCTGTTAAGGCGCGTTTCAAATCCTAGTTGCAGACACCTTCTCAGACACATTTGTGCATATTCAACTGCAACAGAGCCTGGCTGTTGTTTATACTGCCACTAGGCTTAGTTCAGTTACCGTTGAGTGGAAAAATATAATCAAGTTTGACAACAGTCTCAAAATGTCTAGTACGATCAAACGGGACTTCGTGTGAGCACAGCCACCGATGAATAATTACGTCTGCGGAATTTCAATCACAAAGCTTGTTTCAGACGGTGGCACCTATTCGAGGTACTTTCAAGAAGTATCACGCGCTGTGAATATCTCCCCTGTATCATATTATCAAGAAGTCACTTTCCTGAAAAATCGACCCGATATTCCAGCTCTGGACACGCACCCATTACTCTAAGTGTATTTTTTTGTAAAAGAAATATTTTGTTATATGAAATTTAATTCCTACACGTTTATATATATATATATATATATATATATATATATATATATATAATCGACTCTCCGTCGGTTTCGACGTATGATGATCTGACAACTTGATTCAATTATGAAATTTTGTGCGATAATGTCCAAATATATATACATGTATATATATATATATATATATATATATATATATATATATGCATTTTCCACCACACACAGACTTTTTCGCTGTAACACAGCTCATCAGTGTGGATAGACATTCAACTGCCTCAAGCAAGTATCGAAATCCGATTGATTTGGCATCAATCGGAGATTTTTCCGCTAACCTATCAGTTCCCAGCAGGATGCTGAATTTTTACGTGTTTATTTTTGAATAAACACGCCAGTCACTCATATATATATATATATATATATATATATATATATATATATATATATATATATCACCTGTCGAGGTGCAACTGAAATGCACTGAGACGAAGTTCCATCTAAACTGTTTTTGTCTATATGTAAAAAAATTATAATGGATAATTTGTGTGTGTGTGTATAATAAAATATTGTTTTGAAGTATGCTATTTTTATGGGTAATAGTGCTCACTATCAGGGATAGAGCGTGTGTAAATGACGATTGAGTTTATCATCAAACAGACTACCGTGTCAGGCTGGTGACAATATGCAGATGGACAGAACTATCTTCAATCTACGTCCAGTCATTTGTGGAACGATGGCAAGTGTCGATGAAGCAGTGATGGCTGCCAAAGGGGGTCATTTTGATGAATCAAAAGTGTAAGAAGTTTTTTTTTTCTTTCTTTTTATTAATTTCTATCTAATTTGGTTCAGGAAGACTTGTATTTTGTATAATAAATAAAATCATTTCGTCGCTTAACTTGTTTCATTGAAAATAATACTTTTAGGATGAGAGATACAAAATTTGAGGGTGGCCAAATACTTTTAACTGGTAGTGTATGCATACATACATATATACATACACATATATATATATATATATATGGCTGTGTTTACATATCATTATGACCGTGGATATGAGCGTGCTGGGTTTAACCAGATAGTTGATCCCGCAAGATAATACGCTTCTCTCTCAGAAATTGTATCTATTGTCTGCTCAGCATAGTAGCAGTATAAATTATAGGTGGGCTCTGTGGGTGTTGAACAAGCCCAAATGTGCCTGAGCAAGCGTCTGTAATAAGGATTAGTTAGCAGCCCTTGTATACGTGTGCGTGTGTATATATATATATATATATATAGTCGTAGCATATATATATATACATACATATATATATATATATACACACTCAACCCAAATTTAGTGGCACATTTGCTAACAGTTACGTGATCAACTTTCAACTTCCCATAGTCCACAGAACCAATTATCAATTTAACATAAATTTAGGTTTCCAAATGTTTCCACGATTTACCCGTATGCACGCACAAACAATAAAATCCGAACTCGTGGGTGATTCTCGTGTGCAAGTGGGGATGATTGTTGTGATTAAGATCATAATTGTTAAATTTTATTATATTTATTAGAGCTTTCAAAAATATTAGTTCCCAATAAATTTTATTATGGATGAGAGAAGAACTCTTAGCATAGAACTTTAACCTAGAATTAGTAATGTCACCACTGAAATTCTAAGAGCTATCTCTCTATCAAGTACTGTGCTTTATTTTTGGAAGTTCCTATTTTAAGTTTTTTTTTTATCTTTGATTTATTTTCTCAATCTTTTTTTCTTTACTTCTTTGCTTTATTCTTCCAACCTTTTTGTTTCTTTCATTTTTTTCTTTATTTGTTCATTTTTCTTTCTTAACCCATTTCTTTCTTTCTTTCTTTCTTTCTTTTATTTTTCCGTTTTTCTTTCTTTCTTTTCCCAACTTTTTTATTTCTTTTTCTTTGCTTTATTTTCCAGCCATTTCTCTTTGTTCTTTTTTTCTTTTATCTTCCTTTTTCTCTCTTTCTTTCTTTCTTTCTTTTTTTCTTTCTTTCTTTCTTTCTTTCTTAATCTTTTCTCTTTGTTCTTTCATTCTTTCTTTTTTTATTTTTCCATTTTTCTTTCTTTCTTTTCCCAACCTTTCTTTCATTCTTTCTTTTTCTTTGCTTTCTTTTCCAGCCTTTTCACTTTGTTCTTTATTTTTTCTTTCTTTCTTTTTTTCTTTCTTCCTTTCTTTCTTTCTTTCTTTCTTTCTTCCGTTATTCTTTCTTTCTTTTCCGAGTTTTTCTTTCTTTCTTTCTTTCGTTGCTATATTTCGCCAATCGTTCTAGTCTCTTTCTTCTTTTTCTCACTTAGACCAGAAGATTTTTTCGCTTTTCATTCCTTTCTAATATTTTTAATCCCCTTCTTTAAATTCATAATTTCTTTCTTGTGAATTTGCAAAATATTTTGTCTTTCTTCTTTCTTTTCTTCTTTTTATAACTTAGGATTATTTTCTTGTATATCTTTTCTGTGTTTCACCCTCTACAAATGTGTCTGTTTTTTTCTTTCTCTTTTACTTTCTTTCCAATTTTCTTTTCTTTCTACAAAACAATTTTGACAAGAATTAATTATTTATTAATTTCTGATATCATTCTTTTATTTGCTTACATTAATTTTCCTTTAAGCATTTCGGTTCTACATATTACATCCTTTACATTTTATTCTTTCTTCATTTCTTTCCTTCTTTCTTTCTTCAAATATGGCTTCATTCATTTCTTTCTTTCTTTCTTTCTTTCTTTCTTTCAAACATAACACCTAGCTTCTCTCATTTCATTCATTCTTTCTTCCGCTAATTTCTTTCTTTTTTAATTTCTTTCTTTTTTAATTTATTTCTCTATTTTTTCTTTCTTCTCTACTTATACG
>OZ010605.1:63774578-63812078 GCA_963932145.1 Acanthosepion lycidas | reverse complement strand
AAAACAAGAAGATGGCAGTGACCCCTTTTTAAAATCGGAAATATTTTTAAAAAATGCCATAAATATAAAGCAGGGGACAAATTTTGTTCGTTATGTATGGAGACAAAATTAGCAATAGCCACTTACAATAAACCTAATAATTTATTAAATCAAAGATCTGAGATTCTGAATAGGTGTAGACATAGGAAATCCTGGTTATTCGATTGGAGGCTTTGTTTCTTTTTTTTGTTTTTTTTTTGTCTTCTTCTCTCAAGTGGGTTTATTCTTATTAGCTTTTAATGGTTTTTATCTATATATAACGATTCGTCATTTCCTTTTTAGCCAGATTACACTGAAGATCCGTTTAGGTGAAACCTAAGTAGGTTTTCCTGGCTCTTTAGGATTGATTTTACTTATTACCGCTCTACTTCACGTATTGAGCACTCTACGTTTTAGTCTTTCGACTCGCTTGGAGTTTTTTCTTTGTACTAAAGACTTAAGGCACTGGACGATTTATTTCCCTCTGTTCGGATGGTTTTAAATCTTTCTTTTTTTCTTTCAAATTTTTTCCTCTACTACCGATTTGTTTTGACATGTCTACAAGTTGAGCCATTTGAGTTTGTTTTTTTTCCAAACGAGTATTACTATTAGTATACATATATCTAAATACACACACACACATATATATATATATATATATATATGTGTGTGTGTATCTATTCGTCCGTATACAGGGGATGTGCATGTGTGTACTGTGTGTGTTAATTTTAGGAATAAATGAGGGATGAGGGAAAAGCATTGTAACACATTTAGATCTTTAGAAACTCACCATCAGACTAAAATGATGTTTGTTTTTTTACTGTTGATGGAATCATATATATATATATATATATATATATATATATATATATATATATATATATCTTAGGTTTGTGCAAAAATAATGACGTAATAATGTCGTTTTTGACGTTAAAAATACGTCAAAAAACGACATTATTACGTCATTATTTTTCCACAAACCTAATATATATATATATGTATGTATGTATGTATGTATGTCGGATGGTAGGTGAGGTGGATATAAGTAAGCAAACGTCAGCTATTATTATTCACCATAAAGGAATGTTGCTGTAACTTATAAATTTAAAATTTTTCTTTTTTTTTTTAAAGAAAAAATCTCTGAGTAGGTAGTCTAGCTGATTTCAGTCGTGTTTCCTGTTGCTAATAATGAATTTATTGAATCAGTGATATCTACAATATATCATAAGATGGTTAGGCATTCATTATGACTGATGCTAACCTCTAGGAAAGTGATCCATTGCGCCTTCTTGGCTTAACGTTTTTGGCTGATATGAAATGGAAAGACTAAATTGAATCCATTGCTAGGTCAGCTTCTAAGAAACTTGGTTCACTATGTGGGGCAAGACAATTTTTCTTACATATCTATGTCTGTCATAAGTTCATATTTAGAATATTTTTTCCATATATGGTCCAGTGATCACGCGATAGGTAGATAGATAGGTAGATAGATAGATAGATAGATTCTTCATAAAATACAAAGAAGAATCAGCAATATTATTGGCCCTGTTCTGGCATCTCGTTTTTAGTCACTATCCCACCGACGTAATGTTGACTCCATGTGCCTTTTCTATGAATATATATCATACGAATGTTTTAGATGATCTTTTCGTTATGTTATCTAGACTTTCTTTTTTAAAAATTTAAGCCCAGTACTAGTCTGGCGGCGAGATCTCGTCATTGTAAAGTTGAGCTGGCTAGATGTAACCGTAAATCATATGCTATGGGCTTCTTGCTTTACAACCAGCATTAATATTCAACATTTTATGTCAACCGCTGTCTACTGTGCTCTAGATTACTCTTTGTTTGTTCTCCCACCTTAATAATGTTTCTATTTTCTTCGACCCACAGCTATTGTGTCCTCCTGGCTTTTTGCTTTGATCAGGGTGAACTCGATAAAAAAATGTCATTTAAAGTGTCGCCCTCGAAATGATACAGACATTCTCTATTTTGAGTCTAACTTTTAACGTCTTTCGTATCTAAAACTTAACCTATCTGCTTTAGCGTTTCATTGCTTTTATTTTTATTTTATTATTTGCATAGCTGTTTTTAGTTATACCACATTTTATTAGCTGTTATTTTGTGAGATAAACTTATTGATTTATTTCGATGTCATTCATGCACACATTTTCACATGGTTTTCCCCGGGTAGAGAGGAACCCAAACGAAGCTATGCCGAAGGCAGAGTCTCGTTTGGGAAGGTAGAAAGCTACCCGACCCCGTTTTTATGGGGTCTACGGGGAATTTTTGACCGAGCCGACGGGTTCGGATACACCACTATAAACTTGGCCCTGAGCCGCATCCAACAGGGTGGGGCGGTAGGTGAATATCTTCACGCACACATTTGTGAGGAAAACGATAAAAAACATAGTTTATTTCGTAACAAACCCAATATTTCATTCCACATTTCTATAAATTTGTTCGGTTTGCTGAAGAAAACATGATCTAATTTTTCAAAAGCTTGAACTGTTATGTTGGTGCAAAAATAATGTCGGTTTTTGACGTATTTTTTTAACGTCAAAAACCGATATTATTTTTGCACCAACCTAATAGTTCCTACGCCAAACTCTTATCGTCTATATTATAAATGAATCTTCATATCGAAAAGTTGATCAAGCGGCCTTTTTCTTTGAGTATGGTCGCTGCACGGACACAGAACATGGTAGGTTATTTGTTTGCCACGGATTTTATTATATGAGATAATGATAATTTCTTTTTTTATGCTTTTATTTTTAGTAGTCGTAATTATTTACGTTTGTCAGATTATAAATGGAATAATAATATTATGTTTCTTTACGATTTCATGTAAAATATTTTTTTTTTCCAAAGTCTAGAATGCGTTTAAAAGAAATATTTCGAAGAATAAGCATTGCATTACAAATAAATGAATGTAAATGAAATTAGGATTGTTATCAAGAATCAATCATTTCTGGTCAATGCGGAAATCATATAAACGCCCGGGTCTTCTAGCTTACTTGACGTAATAACTCCCACCTAGTTGTAATTATTTTCTGATGCAAATTGAAGACTTGTGCGTAAGCACTCAGATCACCATGATAAATCGTATCGAGCGCTTCGCAGGGTCCTTCAAGAAACACATTACTGAATAACGTCAATTTAATCAATTGTGTACCCTTAAGTGTTTACTAGACGAAGAGTAATGGATGCTGACAAAGCCCCACTTTTATGGGGGGGTTAAGTAATTACCGTCGATACGATGATGCTTGCCAATAGGCCTGCTTTTATTAATCAAGGGCCTCATGGAGAAGGTTCTAATTTACCGGGGAGATTGCGTGTTCGTCTGACAGAAACGTGTTCGTGAAAACTGCTGTCCAACCTCAAGAATATTATCGGGAATGTAAATTGGGATGGTGCTGAATGGTGGAGCCAGGCTTCTTCATCTCATTAGAAAAACGCTCAAATCCCATAATGAATGTCCCTATCGAGTACACTCGGAAGGAACCGATCATCGTCACAATCAACACGCGTTCGAATCAAGTCTATGGATGTAGAAAGTGTTTTTGATTAATTACGAAAATAACTTGGCCTCGACTGAAAACCGAAACTACTCTTGACAATAGAAAAGCTTATTGTGAATTTTCAAAAAGAAAAATAAGTGGTGTGAATTCGCTGAAGTGGGAAGCGTTGCGATCAACATTTATCGTAGATGATCGACGATAATTACGAAATGTTAAACAATAAAAAAAGATAAAATAGTTTATTTCGATTTTCTTTATTTCTCTAAATTAAAAAGCGAACACACACACACACTCATATATATATATATATATATATATATATATATATATATATATATATATATATATAAATTATAAATTAATTGATTTAAAACATTTTTTCGCTACACAGTAATGCTCTGTAAATCTATATTGAGCACTATTTTGTAAAAATAAAAGTATCTATAAGAACATCAGATTATATATCTTACTGTTCTTTCTTTTTATTTATATACACACACACACATATACACACACATATACACACACACACACACATATATATATATATATATATATATATATATATATATATATATATATACATTATACTTATTATAAAACCCAGGTTGTGTATGTGTGTCTGTTCGTTTATATATTGGATCGGATTTCCTACATTTTTCAACCGATTCGAACAAAACTTTACAGGACTACGTGAAATTACCTTGCGGTGGTTCTGACAGCGCCAAAAACTGGAAAAACACAAGAGAATGAAAGTGGGACAACTCATATCGAGTTATACTTATTATAAAACCCAGGTTGTTTCTGTGTGTGTGTGTGTTCGTTTATATGAGATCGGATTTCCCACATTTTTCAGCCGATTTGAACAAAACTTTTTTTTTTTTGCATGTAGTGTTTCTTATTGTTTTGCACACTTTTTTCTTTATTTTTACATTCAGAATGCTTTAAAAATTCCATTTACAAGACAATTGTTTATAATAAAATTCTATTCAATCGGTAGACTCATAACAATTGAAAACAATGTTTTTGTTTGAGTTTGGGTTTGACCAATTCGTAAAAAAAACCCAAAAACAACGACATGTGTGTCCGTCAACCTTAAACAATAATCTTTGTCATTTTTATTTTTCAGTCTTTATGATGGTCGATACTTGATCTATCTCTTACTGTTACATCCCCGGCAACGCCGTGCTCTGTTGCTAGTATATATATATATATATATATATATATATATATATATATATATATATATATATATATACATATATACATATATATATATATATATATATATATATGTGTGTGTGTGTGTACACACATATATATATATAATACCAATATATATATATATATATATATATATATATATTAATAAAAATGACAATAGGAAAACTAGTAATTGCTGACGCGTTTCGTCCAATGCAAAATACGAAATGAATTTAATTGAACACGGTAACTAATAAAAACAAAAACAGAATGTTCCTAGCAATTGAATTCATTTCATATTTTGCTTCGATAAAGTCCACATTAGACGAAATTCTTTCTTTTTTTAATTAAATCTATATCTATAATTCGCAAAATGCGTGTGTGTGTGATCAGATGTTCTTTATGGGTTTCCACAGTTTTCATCCGATTTTGATGAGATATTTTTTTTGTTTAATAGATAATTTTTCAGTGCCGGTTTCGAGTCCAAATTTGTTGGAAAAAAATATAACCTTGTAGGTGAAAATTCGAAAAAAATGATTTTTTTCATTTTCCGCTAAAAATAAAGGCAAAATTTAATATCTGTAAAAACAGGGTACAATCGATTTGGAGAGTTGAAATCTAACGCAAAAGATTAATAGTATTATAAAAATATATATATTATAAATAAAAGTTATCGCATATTATTATTATGACTGTCCATGGAAGAAGTTCTTTGCTTGTAAGACTGGGAACGCAAAAACGTCCCTTTTAAAGCCCCCCCCCCCACAATTTGGGGTTGTGCAAATGTTGCACCCAATTGTGGTTACTAATATTGATTTTCAAGTGGGCTGACTTTAAACTTAATCTGGTTCAATTGAACGGTTAGATTCCCAGTAATGAAACACCCCATTGAAGATGGGTATACTGCTAATCTAAAATGCGCATACAATTAACCTTAAAAATGAATTTTTAACTTTTGTATCCATTTAGAATTTAGCGTCGTTCAAAGATTTTCTTCCGTTTAAGTTTAAGTGGTGAGCTTTACAGCCAGCTCTTTTCATTTCACCCCAAATAAGGTGATAAAGTTACTAAGACGCAAGGGATTAAATTAAGAACGAAAAAATATACACATATATACATATATCAATATTTACAGCTTTTCAAGTTGGCTTGTAATCCGTTCATTTCTTGGAACTTCAAATGGACTATCTTTGAATTCCAAGCGCCGAAAATCATACTAACTTTAATTTACAGAGTAGAATGCATATGAAACCTGATTGACCAATGAAAATCAAACAACGCGAAAGTAAAATTAACATACTTTTTTTCTCCTTTCTTATTGTCAGATGAAGCTAAAATAAAAATAAAAAATGAAAGATGTTAGATTTGTAAACGATTCCTGATTGTTCTTTATCTTACCATACATCTAGAACAAACATTTTGAAATTGCTGATTTCACAAGTCAAGGAAACCCGACGCTTATATATTTAGAGCCGTCGATTCAAAGCTTTTCGGTGAATTTCGACTCTCTTACATAAGCCGGAGCTGGAGTTTTATTATGGTGAGAATAACCCTCCTTATTCCTACTTCGGGGTGGGAAAATCACTCCAAGAAAGAATTATGTTCTTTTCATCTAACATTTACAGCTCTCTTGGAGACATTTTTTCAATCGCGCTCGAGAAAATTCTTCCGCTCTTTTACGGTAAATACGAAAAGCAATTTCTTTTACAGTGTAATCCGGATATAAGAGAGTTGTCGGGACCGGAGAAGAAGTCACTTATATCCGGGTTTCTCTTATATCTGGGTTTGGTCTATTTTGTTTAGGTAACTATGGCTCTAATTTTGGACCAGAAAAAATCTCTCTTATATCAGGGTCTCTTATATCCGGGTTAAACTGTATATATTCCTCCGTTTCTTAAATGACCACTAAGATTGCAAATGCAATAAACGGATGCCGCTAGCTGTGGACAAATATTATGTTGGTTTAAAAAATAATGTCGTTTTTTCTTTTGAAGTTGAACGTCAAAAAACGACATTATTTTTGCACCAACCTAATATTTCTTAAATTATCCCAAACTTAAACAATACTGCATAATTACAATTGCGACGAGTAAATTATGTGTAAACAGAGAGCGAATTATCAATAAGATGTAAATAAAACATATTTTTGAATGTCAGGCGAAGTGCTGGAGATACATGATTTTCAATTTAATAGCGATGTACAGGTAAATTATTTTTAATAATATACATTAGCAAAATAATATTGAAATATTTCATGAGGCTTTTTTATTATGTTATTATTGAATCTTGTTTTATATCTAGATGTTAACTCACATTGTAAGGTAAAGAATTTTGTTTTTCTGAAAATTACACAATTAGCCTACAATAGATCTATATTCTTTTCGATGACATAAAAATGTTTTTAGAAGGATTATTTTATTTAGTTTATTTTATTTAACTTTCCACTTTGATAAGCGGGATTCGTAAAGATGATCGATTAACATTAAAAGCGGGAAAAGTTTGCCTGAACATGCACGGCAAAAGGGTAAAAAAGAAAAAAGAAAAACGCAAACATCCATTTTACAGGGTAGTTTTACGATTGTTTTAAGTTTAATTATATACCAGAGAACTATAAAAAAAAAATACTAGGTTGGCTTGAAAGTCTTGTTTCACTAAGGAAGCGGAAAGAAAACAACAAAATTTGATGGAACAACAGCAACATTAGTTTAGGTTAGCTGGCAGAAGATCGTTGAGAATAGTGGACTTTATTTTAAAGAATGAATGATGTCCCTCCATAAAATTTTGTTGTTTTCTTTCCGCTTTGTAAATAAGTCAGAACTTTCAGACCAACCTAATATTATAACTGTTTAAGTAATGGCTTCATTCATCGCACTTCCTTTTCACTTTCTTTTCTTTCTTTCTTTTCTTTCTTTATTTATTTCAGACATAATACCTTTTTTATTCATTCTTTCTTTCTCTAATTTCTTTCTTTCTTTTTTAATTTCTTTCTTCTTTACTTATACGTAACACATGGCTTCTCTCATTTCTTTCTTCATCTATTTTTTTATTTTTTCAAACATAATACGTATACATGCATAATACTATTTCCTTCTTTCTTACTCTTTTTTTATTCACTCATTCATTCATACTCCTTCTCTTTCTTTTGGTTTTGTTTGGTTTGTTTTACGGCATATCAACCTCAATGGGTTATTTACTGCTGAAAAATGATTTTATTGCTGGTAATATTTTTTCACAAAAAATGTATTGCTGGTAATATATCTTTTCTATTCAAAAATATATTACTGCTAATATTTTTTTCAAAAATTTAATAGCTGATAATATTGTTTTTTTTTTATTTATTTATTTTTTTTTTTTCAAAAACGTATTGCCGCTAATAATGTATTTTTGGTAATAATTTTTTATAAAAAATTATTTCTGGTATCAAAACCTATTTTTATAATTTCATAGTATTTTGACCCCAGTTAAGGGGTTAACTATTTGCCCATAGCTTGGACCCTAACAGGTGCTACCACCCCGAGTCAAGGCGGACTTGGGAACATCAGCAATTAAGAGGTGGTTCCACGCGTTTCCAAAACTCCTCGGATGTAGTTTATCGTCTTACACAGGACGTTCTCTTTGTATAACTTTCTTCCTATTACTATAAAGACTATATAACTTTTTAATGAAATTAATATTAGTATCATATCCATTTTTCTTTATTTCCTTAAATAATAAAGAAAATTTAAAAGATACAAACATTAAGTTCCTCAAATGCATACTATTTTATTGATATTCCTTGAAAGATTCATTATGCAACAGAGTTGTGTATTCTTTGAATTAAATTCTCGCCCTTTTTCACCCCTTTTTTTTTCTCTTCGAGGAGTATGCATTGACACATAATACTGTCTTTGGCTTCTTCTTTCCATTTTAGTTGCAGATATATACTCTGATAAATGAATTATTCCAAGCAAATAGTCACCTCGACAATACTAGAATTGCCCATGAGTCTTTTGTCTTTTAATCACGAATGAATTGTAGCCGTATCCAAACAAATCATCAATTGAAGACATGCGCTGTTCTTCAATGAATCATTATTTGATGATGCCTACCATTTTAACAGTTAACCATCTAAAAAGAATAAGAAAAGGTTGCAAGGTGAAGTAGACAAAACTGCATGCAGAAATACCAAAAATCTCCAAACATTTAATTATTAGTTAAATGATCACGAAGGGACTAAAAACGAAAATTCACTTTTTAATAAAAAAGTTAATTTTTGGGATTAATTTGTCTTTAATCAAATACAAAACCTATAAAAATTATATTTTAATCCTTTTATATGATGAAATAGAGAAAATTCGAAAACAAAATGGGAGGTTCTTAAATACAGTATAATCCCTGACAACCGAACTAAGAAGCCCTTCCGGCTATGGGAAATTGGTTACAAACTCCGGATATGAGCGGTTATCTGAAATCAGGTTTAAAATTTATTTTCAACTTTTGATAGTAAATAAAATAAGCTAATGGTGAGTGAAATAAAACGGAATTGATTTTAAGGAAAAAGAAATAAATTATGTAATGTTAATAAAAATTCATTAAATTAAATCTGCCACTTATGCAAAACAAATAATGTAACTCGGATTTTTTAATCGCTGTTGCATGATGATTCTTTCTCTTCTGATGTCATTCTCAACTTTTTCCAGGTTTCGTTTTGCTTTTGTCCTTGATTTTTTTTAAAAGAAAGACACTTTATATCTCTGAGTGCGTTAATGTAATCGTCATAGCTGAATGCTGGCTTTCTTTTCATAAAACTGACAACCTTTTCAATAGCTTTTTTTCAATTTCAGTCTAGGTTTCGTCACAATCATTTTTTTTTATTTCCTTGTTGAATGTGACAGTATGAATGCTGGTGAATAGTTTCTTTGGGACATTTTATATCATACAATTTTGAATTTCCTATGTTGAACTCAGCCATTAGTTACAATGAACTTTCATCAGCGTCTAGCCTGTTTAAAATTTCCACTTTTTGCTATAACTCCAAAGTTGTTCTTTTTCTCTTTTTCCCATCATCTTTTGCAATAAAACAAGCCATTAGGCTGAAACAGGCATAAGTAATTTTCCAAAGTAAATTTCCTGAAAAACAGAAATTTCAAATCAGTTACATATCATCGGAATAGTTCAAATATACACATCAAAATCATGTCCGGTTATGCGGTAATCCGGCTATGAGGCACTCCGGATATTAGGGATTCCGGATATTTGGGATTCTACTGTATAATATTTTCATACACGTTGAATCATTCCATCCACAGTGCATTTTTGCAGCGAGTTGCCACCATTTCTCAATCTCTTTCCTCTTCCATAAATATGCATCAACCATATCACGGTTTTTGGCTTCTTCCAGCGTTGTTTGCGGATATATAGACTTGCAAATGAATTAGTCCGAACAAATATTAATGTCAAGAATCCTATAATTGCCAAGGAGACAGTTAGCTTCGACTCGTGAATAAATGATGGACGAGTTTAAAATGAATTGATTATAGCCACTGGACGTCCGGTTCAGACACCTCTCTGGTCTTTTGAAAATGAGTAGAGTTTTATTAACTGTTTTCTGTTTGGGACTTGGTTTCTGCTTCCATTTAGAGTCTATGTCAACTCTACACTTCTTACATCTTCGTCTAGAACTCTGAGTTTTTATAGTCTAAAGAAATGTTGCCACCATTTTTCACCCCTTTTCTCTTTGATAATTATGGATCAGATACATCACTGACTTTGGTTCCGTCTTCCAGGTTTGTTTGCAGACATATACTCTAGTAAATGAATCAGTCCGAAGAAATATTAAACTCAAGAATCCTTTAATTTCCAATGAGCTTAAAATCATGTATGGATGGTGAACGAGTTTAAAATAAATCGATGATAGCCGCTGACTGTCCGGTTCATACTCCTCACTGTTGTTTTGAATAGGAGTAGAGTTTTATCAGTTGTATCCTGTTTAGAATTGGGGTTTCGCTTCCTTCTCAAGTCTAGTTCAACTCTAAATTCTAACGTCTTGGACTGAAACTGAATTTTTATAGTCTAAAGCTATGTTTCTCAACCTGTTTAAGCAATGGCACACCTAGTAGCAAATGAAAATATCACGGCACACTTAGCAAAATTTTTAAACGATATACATTTAATAATTGTGAAATAAAACCATAGAATTTTAAAAAAAAATTTACACATATATATGAACTTACTTCATTTCAATGTTTCTATTGAAGTATTTGTGCAGCATATTCAAGTGTGAAATCTGTGCCTGGTGTTTTTACGCGATTTCTTCAATGTTTGGTCGAATGTGCGATAAGCAGACTTTTACTTCTTCTTCCGTCTTTCGCACTTTTTATTTTTGATGTTATTTAGGGTCGAGAATCTTATTTCACATAAATAAGAAGTAAAGAATTTAAAAAAAAACTCTGTCCTGGGTATGACGATAAAAAATATCAGCGTTCTGGTTAAGACGATAAGCACCTCTGATCAGGAGGTTTTCAGGATCGTGGATCCACTGCTTAATTGCTGGTGTTCCCAGGTCCACCCTGACCCAGGGTGGTAGCACCTGTTAGGGTCCAAGCTATGTGTAAATAGTTAACTCCCAAGCTGGGGTCAAATCTCTATGAAAGTGTAAAAATGGGTTTTAATCCCAGAAATACTTTGTAAAAATATTATTACCAGCCATAAGTTTTTGAAGAAAATTACCAGCTATACATTTTAAAAAGAAAAAATTATTACCAGCAATAAAAAAATTTTCGGCCGACATTAAATAATCCATTGAGTTTGATATGCTATAAAACAAGATAAACCAAACCAAACTATACATTTTTGAAAAAAAATATTAGTAGCAATAAAATCTTGTCGGCATTAAAAATAACCCATTGGGATTGATATGCCGTAAAACAAAATAAACCAAACAAAACCAAAAATATTACCAGTAATAAAAATCTTGTTGCCATTAAATAACAAATTGAGGTTGATATGCCGTAAAACAAACCAAACCAAACCAAAAATAATTATTACCAGCAATAAAAATCTTGTTGGTATTAAATAATCCATTATGTTTGATATGACACAGATCAAACCAAAAGCTATAAAACTGATAAAGCCATTTTAGCTAATTTTTGATCACAAGTTTTAATACACACACGCGGGCGCAAACACACACTCAGACACACACACGCACACACACACAAACACACATATATATACATATACATATATATATATATATATATATAGAAAGGGAAGAAGTTATAGTAGTTTCGACGAGAGAAAAGTGTGTATATTAAAAAGAAGAGAGAAACAGCAATCGTTTTTGATTGTAATGTGGATTTCATAAAAAATATATTATGCTTTATTTTCCATAATTTTGCTACACAGATTTCCGGTCTCGCGACCTTCCTCAGGCAAAGAGTGGATATTTCCACCTATTAGTAAAAGAAATTATATTTTCTTATGTTTTTCGATGTTAAATATTCTCGATATTAGACATTCTCTTTTTGTGTGTTAGTCACCCAAACAGTAACAATATTCTGCGGCACATTAAGAGGATCACGCGGCACACTAGTGTGCCTCGGAATGCCTGTTGGGAATCACTGGTCAAAAATCGTTTTCTTTTCTTTCACTTATGTTAACCCTTTGCGTGTTCTTGGCATTATCACCTTATCTGGCTTGTTGTCTCTTACTCTGCATCCCTCTACCTTGATTGGCTTTGGGGTCTTGAACAGGGTGAACATCATTGTAAAAATGAAAACGAAAACACCTCCGATGAAAGAGCTGTTGAAGAGGCCTGCCATATAAGAGTTAAGAGAATTTGTTTCACCTTTCTTTTTTCTTTCGACATCAATTTTCAACATGTCCCCGCTTCTTCATGCTATACGTACGTTTTGTATTATGAAGATATTAAATAAAACCACTGCGAGAAATTGGTTATAAATCTTTCCTTCACTCAAGCGATTATATATGCACAGTGTACATAGAGCCAATCTATTTTTAGAACATAAATAAAATGTAAGTCGACGCCCGAATTTCAGTCCGATATGTTACATGTGAACAGATATAGTGAATATATGAATAATTTAAAGTCCTGACCATTTTATATTTATCTACGCTTTCTGAGAGAAAAACAAAAAAATGTGTGGAGTTGATAAACTTCAGAGCCGTATCCAAAAGCTGGAAAGGGGTAAATTTCGGTCTCTTTTTTTCGGTGGGAGGGCATCAAAATATCTAGGTGATATTTGATTTAGATGCATATATGTGAAGGTTGGTTACCGGGTGACAGATATCTTCAGATCAATATAGGAATATTAAAATTTTAAAACAGTGATTTTATATTTATGACCAGGATGTTCCGGAGAACGTCATACAAATGCACACGTACGTACAAATTATGTTCTAAGGATTATGCAAAACCAGTGCACAAAGGGCGATACAAATGTGTATTTTGTATGCTACGAATATTTCGGTAAGATGTTAGAATAATCAAGGACTGGTAGAAAACAGCCTTTGCACCAAAATAGGAAATGACAAAAGACAAATATATTTATTGTCACCGGATTTATTCGACCTCTAAAACGGAAACAATTGCTAGAATTTATTCCCGGTAAATGTTAACAATATAACATACACAGATGACACAGTATTGATAGCAGACGTAGAAGGGAAAATTAAAGGATATCTTATACAAGTTAGTAAAGGAAAGCAGGGTGAAAAGTCTAACCAGTTGTAAGAGGAAAGAAAGTATGGTTGCCAGAAGGAGAAAACACCCCAAAAAACCAGCTACGTATTGTAAATTTCAAAATCAAACAAGAGATGAAGATTAAATATCTGGGATGTTATTTAAAAAGATGATGAAAAATATGGGCATGGAATCCGAAAGGGCATATGAAGAGTAGATTCATTTTAGAACTTAAGAAAATAACAAGGAAACTTAAAGAAACAAGTAAATTTTATTAGAAAAAAAAAACAAAAATAGTTCTAGAATTGCTGTATAATGTGTCCTACCATACAGCAGTGAATACAGAACAATTTCTTCAGTGGTGAGGAGGACTGGAGGCAAGAACGAGGCTAAGAATATCATGGCTACAGCAGCGAAAACGTCTTATGGAAATATAGACAGACGGAATCTTATACATAGAATCAGAAAGAAAGCTGATATATCTTGGACACATGATGGTGGAGGACATGATAAATTTGACATGGCCAGGTAAAATAGACAGGGAAAGTCAGCGAGGTACCTAATTGACCAGTTTTGTGAATGGATTGTAGAATTTGCTGGGGGGGGATTGCAAAGGGGAAAAAATTTAATAAAGGCTGCGAGGGAGGGGAGTTATGGAGAAGTATGGTTGCCCACGTTCCGAAGAAACAGGATACTAGAATTAGTAATAGTAGTACTTGAGGAAGAAGAAGAATTATTAATTATTATAATAATTAATTATAATAATTATTATAATAATTAATTAATTAATTATTATTATTATTATTATTATTATTATTATTACGACGTGATAATTCCACTTGGCAAATTTGGACTAAAATTTTTGTAAGCTTTCAAATCTCAGGTCAGAAATGGCATCATAACATTTCCCACAGAGCATTGTTTGTGGGGAAAAAACCTAAGATCACTCATATTTTATATAGATAAAGCTATTCGTAAGTTTTGGGATGTAGTTGTGAGTACAGTTTTTTTTTTTTTGTATTTCTTTGAGGGATGGGCTACCAGGAACCACTTGAAGGAGTCTATTGGAATCCTTTCCAATCCATCCGCGGTTCTCATGTACCACATTTTGGAGATTTGGATTTCAAGGTCCTAGTACTTTGATAGTTTTTTGAAGATCTTCATAGGTAGATTGCAGTCTGCTGGAACTAGCTTGTAAATAAGGCACATTTTGACATTGCTTGTCTGTCTGTGTATTTTAATTATTATTATTATTATTATTATTATTATTAATATTATTATTATTATTATTATTATTCATTGGGTTTTTGTTCTATTCACATTTCTTTCCGGTTCCCAGGCATAAGACTAAACTCAGAAATAGCTTCATGATATTTTCCACTTTAATTTTTGTAAACAAAAAACAAAATCATCAAAATCTAAGATCATACGCATTTTATATAGATTAACCTCTTCGTCATGTACGAGCTATACTTGTTAGTACAGTTTTTTTTTTTTTTTGTATTTCTTTAAACCATGGACAGCCAGGAATTTTGTTCCATGAGTCTATCGGAACCTTTTCCAATCAATCCGATAACTACATATATAACTACTATAACTACAACTTGAATTATTGATGTCCTCCTGTGCCACATTTTTGGATTTTTGAGATTTCCACTTCAAGATGTTTGTATTTTGATAGCTCTTCTTCTTCTTCTTCTTGTTATTATTATTATTATTATTATTATTATTATTATTATTATTTAATCTCGTTTTATTATTATTATTAATTTTATTATTATTTTATTTCCTTTGATTTCTGATGTGTACTCATTTCTTTTCGGGTCCCGCCCAGGGACATAACGTTAGATATGGCATCATGACATTTTCCACTGGAGAAAAAAATTACACAGACAAAGCCCTTCGTAAGGTGTGGGCTGTAATCGTGAGAAAAATGTTTTGTATTTCTTTAAGGCAAGGGTTTCCAGGAATCCGTTCAATTAGTCTACTGGAATCTTTTCCAAACAATCCGAGGGCTCCAACTACCACGGTGATTGTTGATGTTCACATGTGCCACATTTTTGAGATTTCAATTTCAAGGTCCTTCTATTTAATTGATGCTAACCTCCATGACAGTGTCTCATTGCACTTTCACGTGTTACTGTTTCTACTAACATGAATTTGAGCGTTTATTTTTCTCGCCAGATTCTATCTTACAAATTCTTAAATCGACCATTCAATAATCTGATCAAACATCTGGTCCGGTGTTACTTCTATATTTTTAGAGATTTTTGATAAATTCCAAAGAAGAGTCTGCAATTTTATCGGCCCTGATCTGACATCTCGGCTCCAATCAATTTCCCGCTGACGTTACATAGCTTCCTGTGATTTTTGTTTACATATTTCCATGGTATTTTTTTGTTTTTGTTTTTTGAACTTTCCTCTTTGGTACCCCGATTTTATGAATTTCAGCGCAGTAAAAGATTGGCAGTTAGGTCTCATCAAGGAAATTGCTAGATGTAACTATAAGTTCTATGCTAACTCTTTCTTCTCTTCAAACTCTCTCCTGTGAAATCCTATTCCGATGTCTCGCATTCCAATCAAGTAAGATCTTCAATAATTTAAAGGCAATGTGAATTGTTATCTTTTGTCTTCTTAATTCCTGTTCCTCTATTGGTCTCTTTCAAAATGTTTTTTTTTTTTTTTCTTTTTCTAATATTCTTTCAGACTTGGAAATTCCTTGAGTCTTCATTGACTTATTACCTTGCTTGTGATGAAATGATTAAAAATGATTTAAAAAGATTACCTCTCACATTTTATACACAAGAGATACAAACGAATTATGGTCTTTTAATATATTCGTGTCATAGTTAACCACACGAGAAATTAGGATTAAAAAAAATGGAAACATATTTAATTCACACGTAACAGTTGATTTAGTGCGTTTGTAGTCGAGTCTATTTTAGAATCGTAAAATAATATTAATGAAGAGGAAGGAACATATGTACGACTTTGCCGTAAGATGAGAGAAAAGATCTCGTTTTTATACACACACACACGAACGCGCGAGCACACACACACATATATATATATAACAGGGAGAGCGAAAATTACCTCATGAGTATAGACTATTTCAAATAATATTAAAATCATATATACTCTGTCGATACAATCCACCACTTGAGGTGATCAAAGCCAACGTCTGGACGATGGTTGAATAGTCTATACTCATGAGATAACCTGGTATTTACCTGTTATGTAATTTATATAATTTGTTATAATAAATAAATTAAGCACTTTTTATGGATTAGTTTTAATATTTAATATTATTAGGATATATTTTTATTATATAACAACGGATATATTAACTGTACTATATGGAGTATTGCTGCCTTATATGGTCTGGAGCACTTTCTGTTTGCCTCGGCGTTCTTGATAAGCTCCAGAGGCGGATATGCAATATAATGGGCCCTGTTCTGGCATCTCGTCTACAATCGCTCTCTCGGAGACGCGCCGTCGCATCTGTCTGTCTTTTTTACACATACTTTCATGGTAATTGCTCCGAGGAGCTGCATTCGCTGGTTCCGAGACTTCATGAATTCAAGCGCCTTACGAGGCTGGCATCCCGCTCTCACCCTATCACTATCGAAACTACTAAATGTAGCCGTCTCTTCTACTCCAATAGCTCCATATATCGCACGTATCGCCTGTGGAACTCTCTTCCCTATTCCAGGTACACTGAGAGCTATAATCTCCAGCTATTCAAATGTAATGTCAATCGATATCTGCAGTTGCCTTGATCTATCCACTGTCCTTCTCCTCTTCCTTTCCTCTATCGGTCTTATCTTATCTTGCTCCAAATCTTCTGTAGCTCCTTGCGTCCTAGTGGCTTCCCGCCTTGCTTGGGGTGAAATGCTTAATATATATATATATATATATATATATATATATATATATTATCCGCGGTACTTGACGGTAAGTGCACAGTATGTGTGATACAGCTAACATTCAGTTATATGGATACTACAATTTAATTCTATGTTTCTCGCTTTTGGAATCATCAAACAAAATGGTTTATTTGTCTGATGATGACAAACGCGTGGTAGCCAGGATTACAAACTAATATTCATACAACTGCGTGCATGTGTGTGTGTATATGTATATATATGGTGTGTGAGAGAGAGAGAGAGAGATAGTTAACGCTATATATATATATATATATATATATATATATATATATATATATATATATTGTATGTCAAGAACAGTAGGGAAAAATGTATGACAAAGTGGAAAAACGTTTAATTGTGAGGCATGTCTTCCTTTAGGATTTCATCGGACAACGAACGAAAGGATGCTGGTAATTTCTTTTTTTTTAATCTCGTCGATTTCATTGATGTTCTTTTACTTCACTGTTATTTGATATCTCACACTGTGATAATAGAAGTTCTGCTAGGAATGCCGAAACCTAAGAGCCAAGGTACAAAATTACTATGGATGACCTTGACATCAATGCACTGTCTAAATATGTCGTAGTGAATTGTTTGCATATGTATATATATATATATATATAATTATCTATTTAAAAATATGAATCCAACGCTACATAAGAGTTCTCATGTTTCAAAACAATTTAAAAATATGATTCCAATGCTACATAAAAGTTGGAATCATATTTTTAAATAAATAATAATATTTATGCTCTACTTTTGTATCGAGCACTATTTTTAAAAAATAATAACAAAGATACTAAAGAACTTTGGACTATTTACCTAACGAGTTATTTCCTATATATTTGCACACACACACACACACACACATATATATATATATATATATATATATATATATATAGTGTGTGCGTGTTTCCCACAAAGCGTATTGTATTAATTATATAAATATATCAATAATAACCATATAAACTATATATATATATATATCAAATCCTGAAAAATTCAACCTGTTTGCAATTATCATTCAGACAGACCTCTTTACCGAAAAAACATGTATTATATTTTTATTAGAAAAATTAAAATTCATAATAAATAGATTGCAATAAAATATAATATATATTGTAAAGAATTAAATCAATACTGTTATTGACTGAACACTCGAATCACTATTACGATACTGGTAATATTTGTATAATACTTATTGTATATCAAATTTTTTTACCCTCTGTCTGAGTATATACATATATATATATATATATATATATATATATATATATATATATATATGTGTGTGTGTGTGTGTTCAAATATGTAGAAAAATAGGAAAGAACACACTAGGTAAACCTCAATTTAATTCGATAATTATATTGAGGTTTTTGAAACATGATATCTCTTATGTAGCGAATGAAATCATATATATATATATCATACAATATGAATTAAGGTTACATTAGGTTAATGATCTTTTTCACTTCATAAATTGAAAAAAAATTACAAGGATGTTTAAAGCAGTTAATTGATGATAAATTATTGAAATAAAAATGGCCAGACAGAGGAAAGAAAGAAATATGTAAAGAAAAAAGAGCAAAAGACAAAGAGAGAAAAGAGCAAAATATAGCAAATAAAAACTAGGAAGTAGTGTATAGCTGGATATGACGGTTAGTCAGAATAAATGAAGAGAAAAAAGGGGAGAAAAAAGAGAAAAGAAATGAGCTTTTTATTTCATACACAGCAGCAATCAGTAGGTAGTTTAGATTTAAACAAAACTTTCTTAAATCTATAAACAAAACAATATTATTTTAAATAAAGAGATAAACCCATTTATATGAAAGGGAGATAATTCAGGATTAACGATATATTAAAATAAACAATATATTACGAAAAACTAATATGAAAGAAGGATTTGAAAGGATTATATTACGTTGGGTAGAAGTATCACATTTAACATCTACATTTAAATCAATATATTTCAAATTAAACCTAAATTAAATATTTCCCTGCTACAAGTATAAAAAGAACAGTTAATATTTATCACCTAATATATAATAAATGAACCAATATGAAAGAGAAGGATTATATATATATATATATATATATATATATATATATATCCCGATCGAATTTTTCTAATGTTATGCACTAGGCATTTTTTCTCGTGGATGATAGGTTTGGCTTTTTTCCATGTGGACCGAATGCTTTAAAATATTCGTAATCTTTTTGGCTAGCAAACCCAGATATCATATCATGTTTGGCAGGACAAAAAATATTAAATTTTATATCAGTAAAGAAGAGAAAATAGAAATTGATAAGACGGGAATATTGTAAAAACTACTTTCAGTAATTTCGCCATTGACCTCATTGACGATATATATATATATATATATGATTATATATATATATATATATATATATATATATATATATATATATATATATATGATTATATATATATATATATATATATATATGATTATATATATATATATATATATATGATTATATATATATATTTGACTGACGATATATATATATATACATATGCATGACGATATATATATATTACATTATATATGACTATAAATACATATATATATATATATGACGATATATATGTAACGATATATATATATATCCATATATGACGATATATATATATATATATATATATGTATATATATATATATATATATATATATATATGACAATATATATCTCTATATATGACGATATATATATATATATATATATATATATATATATATATATGACAATATATATATGTATATATGACGATATATATATATATATATACAAATATGACGATACATACATACATATATATATATATATATATATATATATATATATATAATGGGTAGATTTTGACAGTATGTTTTCATTAAACATGTCTCATTAAATAATCTAGACAAGATTTATTTACTTATTTTAAATATGATCCTCTCATATTGTCGGAAAAGCTTCTTAGTATCCTTATTAATGTAAGAAAGAACGTTACCATATTGATGCATATTCAGTTATTTCGAGTACTGTTCACATTAGCAAAATGTCATCTTTTTGGTCTGGCTTTATCTAAGATTAACTTGTTATATTTATCTGACAAATATTTTTTATTTGTGAAGTGAAAAATGCTAAACTTATGTATAATCCAATTTTTAAATTATATGATGTAAACCTACTCGTGCATAACATCAAGTGCGATAAGTAAGTTATTAAGATATCTATTTATTTTCTTTTAAACTATATAATGCTATTAATTAAATAACAGTTATTTTTAAACCATCTACTGCAAAAATTTGAAAACATTTCTGCAGTATTCAAATTAATTAATAAAAATTTGCTTTCAGTAATTTTAATATATATAGCTTCAAGAATTTTTAATTTATGTTTATTTTTTTCATGGAAAAATATCGACATATTTTCAGCAAGATTTTTCTAAATATTGAATGTAGACATGTCGGTTAAACATTTAGAAATATTAGATGCATCATTCATCTGAAAAATCAATCTCCGAAACAACGTAGTAGTAGCGTGACTAATATAAATATTATTTTTTTCTGTTGGAGTTAACATCTTCCAATGGACACTTAAATTTATATATGATGTTGGTTTTCTGCAACACGTTAATTGGTGGGGAGGAGACATTACGAATGATTAAATTGGATATACTGAATTTAGTATATTATAAAATTAATTTTATAATTAATTTTTTCTTTTTTAAAATTGAAATAAAAACTAATAATGAAGGCATTGCCTCACGTGATGTTGAATATTTATTCATTATGTCCCAGTTTCCAAAACTATTGATATTATTATAAGAATTATATCATCATCAGCATCATCACCCCCCCTGATTTTTGTAATCGTAGGGCGGATCCGAATGAAGAAGCCAAACTAACACTTTTCCACAATGATCAATGAACGGCATCCATCACCAGTTCTGATGCAGTTGTACCTGTCCATTGTTTGACATTGTCCAAACCAGTTTTTGCGTGGGCGTCCTCTCCTACGTCCACATTCAGCGGTGCCTTGCTTGATGATCTTGCACAGGCTGTTGTGTCTTGTAATATATCCAAACCACGCCATATTTCTCCGTTTGACATTGGCAAGAGGTTCCTGTTGACACACAAAACTTTTAACCCTTTTCCGCACAAACTCATTGTTTTTTGTTCGCAACAGAGAATGCCAAAAAGTTTTCCTATGTATTTTTCTCAAACGCTTGTATCCTTCTCTCTGGATCTGCCAACAGTTTCCACCGTTCTATCCATATAGGAGAATGCAGACTACCAGGGTAGTACAGTCTGGACTTTGTTTGAAGGCTGAATTTAGCCATGGCTGCCATGACTACGGCAATCAGTGTGCGGATATCAGAGATGCAGGTACCATCTTTAGGTTGCATATACAATAATCCATCTCTACCTCCATTTAAAATTAAACCTCTTGTTTTACGGAAACTACTGTTAATTTGCCCTACTGAAGGTCCTTCGATCACAAAAATAATATATAATGAGATGGTGTTTCTGTGGGTTCAGTTCTGGATCCTTCCTTTCTAAATGTCTAATCTCGAAAATAATATACAATCAACGACGAAATTATTCGTACACCGATCTATTTTGAATAATTTTATCCATTTATCAGAACCTAATGTCTATATGATGCCGGGTTTTTTTATACGTTAATAAGCACGAAAAAATGCAAAACTCAATTTTCAGAACAATAGGGTAAATACAACACATTTGACAGGCGAATTATGCAAAATAAGAAAAGACAAAATTATTAGTACAGAAAATATAGTTTTAAATTGATTGATTCGGGTAAGTATAAATAATTTACATAATTATTTTATCAGGCTAGTTATTTAGCAAAGAACATCACGTGTTGCATAGAGTGTCACCATTGATATTCTTACGTTAACAACACGATGGGTAAGACAAAGGAGCTTAGCGTTGACTTGAGACAGAGAATTATTAATTTCCACAAGTCGGGAAATAGTTACAGCACTATTTCAAACTGGTTAGCTATCTCTAGATGTAGGGTACAATCTGTTGTAAAGAAGTTTAAACAGTTTGGTAGGATAGAGAATTTGCCTGGACGTAGAATAAAACCAAAATCATTACCGAAAACTGCACAAAAACTTTGTCACAAGGTTAATATAAACCCAAGTGTTGTTTTTAAAAACACCACCAAAATTTAGAACACGATGGGTATCATCGTAATTCCTTTTCTAGATATATTGATAAACACTAATAATAATAATAATAATTAATTCACTATATTCTCATTTAAAAAATCAAAATCTTAAAATCTTGTTCCTTTTAAGTAGGATTTCATTTTTGGGGAGAGGAAACTTGTTAAGGAAGAAGATCTCATGCTGGTTCTCAAACCTGAGGGATGTTGTGCTTAACCAAAAATCTGATGCACGAAACCTGTTGACTTGTGCAAATTAATTGAAACAACCACTTTAGTCCAGGTGCCTGTTTCAATATGAAGTTCAGGTGCCCGTTTCCAAAAAGGTGACATTGCATCGTTAGCGTCGTCTCTCGCATAAAATACACCCTTGTGCAAATTAAATGAAACGGCCACTTTAGTTTACTTCAGTGAACGACAATATAACGTCCAGATGCTGTTGAATGTTGGTTAGCTTGCAAGTGGTCTGACACACAAGTAGACTGGTGTAGCCACAAAGTTAAACTGACCTGAGTCATTTAATCGAGAGATATGTGGGTGAATAGAGACCACTCATGCAAATGTGTTGGGCAGGTCCATTCTAACAAAATGGACCAACCTAACTGGTGCATTAAGTAATCTCCGATAAATGAGGTAAAATTAGCTGGCTTGCTTTTCCAAGAAGACACAAGAAGGCAGCCCTATTAGCAGGTAAGTCACTTGGCTTCTACAGGTGCCTGTTTCCAAAAAGGTGATATTGCATCATCAGCGTCGTCTCTCGCATAAAATATACCCTTATGCAAATTAAATGAAACAACCGCTTTAGTTTCCTTGAGCGAAGGACAGTATGAATTCCAGGTCGTATTTTGAAAAGGTGACATTGCATCATTAGCGTCGTCTCTTGCAGAAAATACACGATTATACAAATTAATTGAATCAACTGCTTTAGTTACCTTTCTTTCGCTATACGGTCAGTTTTAGACCCACTGGAGTGACAGGGTGGAATCGATTTCACTTTTTCCCCAGATTAGCTCTTTTGGAGAGGTGTGCAGCAATATGAATCTATTTTCAGGGTGCATGATGAAATTTGTTGGCCATGAAAAATATTGCGTCTTCCGTGATTGCATCAGATTTTTGTCACGCCCAGACACTATTGTCTCAACTGTCGATTATTTGTTCGATGACCGCTGTCTGCGATGGACGTTACTCCAAGTGAACATATGAAAATTTTAACGCTTCACGAACACACATTTTTGGGAAGAGAAAATGTGGCAAGGGCCGATATATCATGGTAATTCTCGAACCTGAAGTGTATTGTGCTTGGCCAAAAATTTGATACACGAGACTTGGTGACAAGTGGAACCTAAACCTTTGTGCATTTTTAATTGGAACAACGTTCTTTCACCATACGGTTAGTCTTAGACCCACCGGAATGACAGGGTGTAATCTATTTCTATTTTTTCCACAGATTAGGTCTTTTGCAGTGATGTGCATTCAGGTGAATCTATTTTGGGGGAAATTGATGAAATTTGTTTCGCTTTAAAAATATTGCGTCATTCGTGATTGCATCAGATTCTTATCTCGCCCAGACAATACTGTCTCAACTGTCAATTAGTTGTCCTATGACTATTGTCTGCGATGGACGTTACTCCAAGAGAGCATATGAAAATTTTAACGCTGCACAAACACACCGGCAAGCCTTATTAATAAGCAAATAAGTACTATAGACTGGCTCGGAAGCTCTTCTGATTTAAATCCAGTCGAGAATCTGAAGTCAATCTGCAAGGACAGACTTCGTGGAATGGACATACGAAGAACTAATGGGCCATGTTTCATTGTAAAAATACGAATAAAAGTAAATAATAACGGAATTATTCGTTTTGTTTCGATTAATTTGCATAAGGGTGTATGTGGCGTGTTGAATCGAACACACTTTTATTCTAAGAACTGCTACAAAGAAAAAGACATTGAGCGAGATCTTTATAACGCGAAAGATTTTCAATGCACTTCGCTCTGTATACGTTACCTGCGTTGTCGTAGCAACAGTCCCGATACTTTTTGATCAGATATCGTATACATGTGTGTATTTCAAAAAGTCCTTTTTACAGGCTTCAAACGAAACCGTAACTTGCGAAAACTAATAAACGTACTCCCAGATATTTAAACAAAACGGATTATGTAAGTTCTCGCAAGAGTTTGTTATTAGCTAAAATCAGAAAAACAGTTTCCGCGTAACTGTCGTTCAGTTCACCGTATTACCTAATTAACTTCGGAGTCCTCTTCTTCAATATTACTTGCTGATATTTCTTTAATTAAGTCTAACTTTGATTAAGCCGTTTTCAATCAATATCCTCATAATAATCCGAAGAGAGTTATCCGATCAATTCAACTGAAGGTCCCCTGAAATAATGCGCGCGGCTGGTGGTTATCCGGCGTTGTCCGGGTTAGGAAAAGATTTGCCGACATGCAGCAAAGAACTTTCGGTAATTTTCTCTGTATTTTTTTTATTTAGCAAGATATCGAAGGCTTTATTTTTTTTTAATTTTTTAATTAGGTGAAGATTTAATTTCATATTTTACCAAATTGAATGAGAATAATACCCAACGTGATTATAATAATAATAAGAAGAAGAAGAAAAGAAGAGGAAGAAGAAAAAGAAGAAGAAAATAAGAACAGCAACAACAAAGAAATTCAAAGAACCGTCTGTAACATAATCTCTCCTGACCTGGCGGCTCCACTTCAGCCGTAGGGATGTAGCTACCCTCAAATATTTTTTGGCAATTGTTCTCGTGAGCTTTCCCGCTTGTTACCTTGACTGCGTGAATTTAAACATACTACTAGATTGGCAACTAGATCTCACCTTTTTACTGTCGAAATACCTAGATGCAAACGTAAGTTCTATTCTAATAGGTTCTTCACGCGCACATCACGCTAGTTTGAAGTCTCTTTCCCTGACACTTAAAATTTCCAAATCTTTACATGCAACATCAATTATTATTATTATTATTATTATTATTGTGGCAGCTCAGGACGAAAGCCTAGCAACAAGATGCTATCACTGTCACATAATCAAGGATGTAACTAACCCGAAATGCAGGATCTGCGGAAAATGTGATGAAACTCTCGACTACATTATCTTAGGATTTCCGCAACTGGCAACAAAAAAAAAATGAATATACCACAGATATTACCAGGTGCCCTGGAAGATATGCAAGAAGGACAAAATCGAAACCACTGAGAGATGGTATGAACACTAACTAGACAGAGATACGCAAGATAGCGATGTAACTATCCTCTGGGACATGCCAATTCAAACCGACAGCGAAATAAAAGCCAACAGCGCTGATATTATCATAAAAGACAAGAAATTCAGGAAGTGTATTCTTACTGACATTGAAGTACCATCTGAGAGAAACATCTCCATAAAAACTATCGAGAAATTGTCCAAATGCAAGACCTGGAGATCGAGATCAACAGGATGTGGTGAATGAAAACTGAGACTGTGCCAATAATAATCGGAGCTCTGGGCATCGTGAGAAAATCAATGGACAATATTGCTAACAGTACCCCAGGGTAGATTATTGGAGTTACACATGCCATACATTTCTAGAAATCTCCGTTTCAGTTATTTCCTTTTAGTAACTAAACTCTCAAGTGATTTTTCAACTCTGTTGTGGCCAGGTATTGAACCCACACATCTTTGGGTCAAGTCACTGAATTACTTCAACTAAGGCATTTTTCAGGTGATATATTTTTATCCAGTGGATACTGGATAAAAGTATATCACCTGAAGAAGGCCCGTGGGTTCAACGGCTGAAACATCGTGAATAAAATCATGAAGATGAGCACAACAGTCCGATCAATATAAATAGTGTAAGTAATCCTTGTCTAACATTGCTAAGCTGTGCATGTCTTCCTAGGGATTAACGCAATGTATATCATTGTTTACGGTTATGAGTAGTGTGAGATTCAAGGAGTATTTTATGTCTGACAAAGATGTTTGGCTGGAATGACTCAGGAGAATCCGAGAAGAATTTTCGACTTTATTATTATTATTATTATTATTATTAGGTTGGTGCAAAAATAATGACGTAATAATGTCGTTTATTTACGTATTTTTAACGTCAAAAAACGACATTATTACGTCATTATTTTTGCACCAACCTAATATTATAACACGCTCTCTATTGTACGGGAGATATAAATTTATCTTGCTATTTCTATGAGCTTAATCATCTCAGTTTGCATTCTTGTTTCTTGCAAGTCATGGATTATCAAAGAATTTTCCTCCAGTAAGAATAGTTAGTGGCAAACCCAAAATTTTAAATTTTGTTATTGTAAATAAACAACTCCGTCGCACTACTTTATAAACTGGCACAAAACAATCTTCCTTCAATCTTTTTTCCGTATTTACTTTTGTGCTGTGAATACAGGGTTAAATCCCACGCTTAAGTGACAGCAAATTAGAATCGATGCCTAGTTCAAATTCGGCATAAGGCCGTATGTTTATTTTTTTTTTCGCATTTAAAAGAGTCCATCTGCTCTTCCAGTTCTTTAATAGAAGATCAAACTGACAACTCTTACGCTGATTGCATTCAAGACAAGGAAAAGAATAACACTGAATTAAAAACCTATAAGGCAATGATAAACCACTACACTATCTCTTCCACAAACAATTATTGCAATTTATACTTCATAGAAATATTAATAAAAAAATGGTAGATATGGAGAGCCATAACTTACGTCCCAAGAAAGAGAGAGAGGGAGATAGTAGATATAACAAAAAAGATGTACTAGACATGACAAAAAAGAACTGAAGTCTTATTACATTTTTCTTTTCGTTTTATGTACCGTGTTCCTTCAGGACGTAGACGATCATGGTCCTCCACTTCTTCCTATCTCTTGTAGCTCTCAATAAGTTTTGTCCCTTCGCTACTTTTCCCAGGCCATATTCTGCGACCCACTTGCTTATGACAGTTTGGTATGTCATACATTGTTTTCCCTTTTCTCTCCTTCCCTCTATTCGACCTGTAAGTATCAGATTCTCCAAGCCCTCTTTTCGCATTGATCCTTTTGTCGAGACATCATCGGATTAACAGTAATCTTGTTCACGGATTATATTTAAAAAGTTGCATTTATTAATACTAACTAAATCCCCGTCTGACGGACAGAGAAATATAAGTAACCATCGAAGTTCTTTTAGCTTTCAAATATTTCGCTATAATAAAATTTAGCAAGATATTTATTTTACAAACTTCTTTTTTCAATATGCCAAATCCATTTGAATTTCTTCCGCTTGACACATTTACACATATGTAACCATAAAAAGATTGGAATAAATTTCGAATGTTTATAGTAATATTAATAAGAAAAATTAATTAAATCAAACTTACTATATTTCACTTGTTTAAATAATTCACTATATTTTACAGAAGACATATATTAGTTTTTTCGGACACCGTTCTACTAGTCTGTATTAATTTGAAACGTCAGACGCCAATAATGCTTATTATCGCGAACATCTACGACTGAAGGCAGGAATTTGTTCTTTCTGTACAAAAATGATGAATTAAAAAAAATATATATTTTCAGAAACATTGCTTATATATGACAATTTTTAAATTTGTATTACAAATAAATAACACTGATAAAATATTCATTAAAATATGCTTTGAAAAATTATTTATGCAAATTAGCTATTACCGCTTACGTTGTAAATTCCAAACATTTTTAGGTAGACATTTTTAGATATTTTATTAATTTATTTTGGTTAATTTGTCTATGTCTGTATACATGTGTATTTCCTACTCTCGGCATAGCTACATAGATCTAACCATGGGAGATATGAATAATTTTTCGAATGCTTTATATTAATAATAATAATAATAATAATTAATTCTTTAATCTTACTATTTTTCAATAATTCAGCAGATTTTTTAAAATATCGAGTTAAATTATTTGATTCATTTAGCAATTTCATCCGGTAATTTCTTTTCGGCATAGAACCAATAAAGTCAGACGGCAGCAGTCGCATTACAAACGCTGCCGGAAATAAGATCGTAACTAATGTGTCCGCGCCTAAATTTGTGGAATTGCATACTGACGTTATTTTTTTCTTAAAAATTATTTAAATTTTTTTCGCTTATAAAAGTGTTGTTTTTAGGAGATGAGATTGCATTTGTTTTCCGTTTTCTTTAACATAGTGATATTTCTTTCTGCTAAATTAGGAGGGAATTCTGACAAAGCGGATATAAATACTTTCTTTACGAACTCAATTAATTAAACACATACACACACATATATATAGTTGGTATAAGAATGACAATTTGCCGAATCTTATTATAAAGGAAGTTCACATTAGTCAGAAAGAGGCTCACACAAAAGCATCTCTCTCTTTTTAAATGAAAGGTAAATTTAAAATGTTCTGAGTTTGAACTATAATCGTTCAAGGGAAACGTAAGCCTTATTGTCATCGACTTCGTTGTAAAACCAACATGCGCATTAACATTTTTATCAGAGCTACATTCTCCTAAATGACATTTAAATTCAGATAGGACGTTGGTATTTATAAGACTCTGGTTGAAGGAGAAGAGTTGTTTAAATAAAAATCACATTAGTTACCTCCTTTGCATTAAACATTATTTGAAAGAAAATTTTGTAACGTTTCTTAATCAATTTCCTACAGCGAGCAAGAAATTAATTCGTGGACTTGAAAGGATTAAACTAAAATAAATAGACATGATACGTTTAAATTATGTAACCAAACATGCCTGAATGAAAATATGTTGCGTAAATATAGTATAAACAGAAACACACATACGCGCGCACGCAGGCACACGCACACACGCGCGCGCACACACACGCATATATATATATATACACAAAAATATATGTTTGTATATACATATATATATACAAACATATATATATACAAACATATATATATATATATATATATATACAAACATATATATATATATATATATATATACACAAACAAACATATATATATACAAACATATATATATACAAACATATATATATATATATATATATACACAAACAAACATATATATATACAAACATATATATATACAAACATATATATATATATATATATACACATACAAAAATGACTAAAGAACAACGTATCATTTACCTAACGTGTTCTTTCCTATTTTTCTACATAACTGCACACACACACACATACACATATATTTATTTATTAAAGATATTTTTTATGTTTAACGTTCTTTTTATAGATTCAAGTTTTTAAGTGAATGATCTGTTTATAATAAACAGTTTTAAATAACATTTACCGGCCTGAATGTCCGACAAATATATCAGTATAGGATGAAGGTTCGCATCCTGTCAAAGGACGAATATTTTCTATGAAAATTTCTCGGACATTCAGGCCGGTAAATGTTATTTAATAATTTACTTAAATACTTGTATCTATAAAAAGAACGTTAAACATGAAAAAATTGTCTTTAATAAATAAATTGTCGGACTTTGTCCATTTCTTAATATATATATATATATATATATATATATATATATATATATATATATATATATATATATATATAGTAAGAAATCATGTTAGAAATTATGGCTTTGTTCACTCTTAAATGGTTGTCGTTTTGCCATCTCTCCTAAACCTTGTTCCGCCATCCATTCTCTCAAGATATCTAGGCCGTTTATACGCTGTTTTCCTATGTCCTATTTGCCCTCAATCTGTCCTGCATGTATCAAATTTTCCAAGGTGTCGTTCTCATATACGTGCCGTAGAAACTTCAAATGTCTCTTCCTGATGTTATGTATCAGTGTCCATTTTGTTTCCATTTTCTCCAAAACTTCGCCGTAGGTCACGTTTTTATTCCATTGTATTCTCAGTATCCTTCTGTAGAATATCTGTTGCTTCACAGACTGATATTACATAAGAGTTCAGTAATATTTTCTTTGTTTTTTTTATGACTTTTTTTCTGTTTCTTTTTACTTTCCTTAGCTTTAGGAATACTTACTTGATGCGCTTTTCAGATTTCAACATCGCATTATCCGTCCTCCGTTAAAACATTTGTTACGTATTTAAATTATTGTACTTGTTCAATTTTGGTATCTCTGATTTGGAATTTACATGTTGGGCTCTTCCTTTTATTAACAATCATGCGTTCTATTGAGTTTTTTTCTCGGTTTCCGCCAAAACATTCCGTAAAAGTTCTTGTAGTTTGTTTTACGTATCTGTCACCAACACCGTGTCATCTGCAAATCTTCTAATTTAGCCACCAACGCAGACAAAATTAGACTTACGAAAATTTTTAAAATATATTCTTACAACGGGTAAGTGATCATGTCTCTTTATATTAATTTTTTTTTATTTTTTTTGTGAGTGATCAGATCTTCTTATGTAATATAGTAATGCAAGTTCCCGTTGTCTTCTCTTCGCTTAAGAATATATACTCGTCAAACAAACTCGCTCTATTTAACGCCACAAATTGTGAATAAATGCGTAGTGTTTCTGTTTGTGTGGCTGTGAAAGAGCGTTCATTCTGATTATTCATATATTTCTTAAGAAAATGGAGTTAATTTCTGATCATGCTTACATAATAAAACAATCTTTATACGTAAATTAATGAACGTCAGGAACACAGATTTAAAAACTGCGTAAATATATGAAAAATTCATCACAGCAGACAATATGGCTATCTCTGCAGGATCGTGCCTGTAACAATTCGTGCGTGCTCCTGTGTGTTTGTATGATGCGAATGTCGCATTATTTCTCAATGTAACACGACTTAACACGCACACACTCTCCACTGGGATGATGGTCACGTGATCAGTCTGCAGTGTTTAATTAAATAAATTCATTCCCGCCTTTTTTCGATTCCCAAATGGAAGCCATTTTAGTGACGTCACTAATTATTCGGACATTCCACAAAAATATGTTGAAATGTTAATTTCACCTGAGAATCGTTCCCCTACGCAATAAAATTTAAATAACAAAAGCAAAATATCTTAAAGTATTCTTTTTATTTATTTTAAATGATTGATAAAAAGAAAAATAGCAGTAAATATTAAGAAATACGAATTTAAGGAAGACAATAGATAGATAGATAGATAGAAAAGAGATAATGAAAAGACGGAGATAGATAGATAGATAGATAGAAAAGAGATGATGAAAAGACGGAGATAGATAGACAGATAGATAGATAACGAAAAGACGGAGATAGATAGATAGAAAAGAGATGATGAAAAGACGGAGATAGATAGACAGATAGATAGATAACGAAAAGACGGAGATAGATAGATAGAAAAGAGATAATGAAAAGACGGAGATAGATAGACAGACAGATAGATAGATAGATAACGAAAAGACGGAGATAGATAGATAGAAAAGAGATAATGAAAAGACGGAGATAGATAGATAGATAGATAGATATGACTGAGCAGATAACTAGCATGTTAGACTAGATATTGTTATGACCATATCACCGAGTTTGTGGTAAAGATAGAGATATGAATACTGTGGAGAAAGGAAGACCGAGGTAAATGCAAATACACTTACATAGACAGAGAAAATCTGAAACAGATTATAGACTTAGAAAGGAAGGAAGGAAGGAAAGAAGGAAGGAAGGACTGACAGACCGAACGACAGACGCGAGATTACCAACACAGTACCCGTTAAAATTTTACGTTTTTGCTATTTTAATTTTCTGATGGATCTTAATTCTTAACTTACTAATTGAATAAGCACTTTGCGACTTTTGCGACAATAAAAATACCCGTTGAAATTCTCCCATTGCATCGTTAAATATTTGAGCTTAACAACTTTTAAAAAATATTGCAAAAATAATCATAAGTAGAAATGCAGATTATACTTTAAATAAGAGGGTGCAATTGTAAAGACTTGAAATAGGCAGCATCTCCCCATTTCACTGAAGCAATAGAGGAGAACGCTGTCTCTTCCCCACTCTTCACTTCTTTCTTTCTTTCTTTCCTTCTTTCTTCTCACAGATATTTCTTTAGTATTTTATTTTGACTTTTTCCTGCTTTCTTTTTTTTCTTTCTGTCTTTCTCTCACACCTAATCGATCGTTGTTATCGAACTGACATTTTTCCTTTTTTTTTAATTCTCGCCTAGATCATTCTTTATTATTCTACTCCAAAGTCTCTCTGCATCCTTTCTTCCTTCCTTCCTTTCTTTCTTTCTTTCTTTCTTTCTTTCTTTCTTTCTCACCTAGCACTTCTTTGTTATCCAACTCTGATATTATTCTTCTTTCTTTCTTTCTTTTTTTTATTTTACAGTTACTTTCTTTCTTTCTTTCTTTCTTTTTATTCTACTGTTACTTTCTTTCTTTCTTTCTTTCTTTCTGACCTAAATCTTTCTTTTTTATTCTACTGTTTCTTTCTTTCTTTCTTTCTTTCTTTAATCTCACCTAAATCTTTCTTTTTTAATCTACAACTTTCTTTCTTTCTTTCTTTCTTTCTTTCATCTCACCTAAATCTTTCTTTTTTATTCTACTGTTTCTTTTTTTCTTTCTTTCTTTCTTTTTTTCTTTCTTTCTTTCATCTCACCTAAATCTTTCTTTTTTATTCTACTGTTTCTTTCTTTCTTTCTTTCTTTCTTTCTTTCTTTCTTTCTTTCTTTCTTTCTTTCTTTCTTTCACCCAAACCAAACAGTGTCTCTTTTGTGCCTATTTTTTCCGTCTCCCCAGCACCGAATTTGAGGTTGTAACTAATTAATGAATGGAGAAACAAACAGAATTATGATATGATTATCAGCAAACAATTCTCAAGAGTCAGCCGAAACAACACAACACTAATGACTTCGGAGAAGTCATGAATTCTTCCCGGATTTCTGAATCAGGCAGTAGAACACTCGGCACCGTTCTGTACCATTTTTTTTTTTATGAGGAGATTATGGCATAATATCAACTGCCACTTCTCCATGAAATCAGAACAACAAAAAAAAAAAAATTGAAAATAGCTAGACACTTTCCAGACAATCTGTGTAAAGGAAGATCATTTTTCATTGCGGAATTTCTTTACAGCCAACCGGGTTTTTGATGATCTTCCAGGACATAGATTACTTTCAACAGATTCCTGTCAAAGTTTGATGCGTCGTTAACAAAATATTATCAACATTTCGCCCATTGAAAACATCACCCAAGTTCTTCTTCATCATTTAAACTTTTTCCGCGGATGAATGAGCCCAATATATACATGTCACAATTGATTCCTTTTATCTTTATTGTGAATGTAGAAACAGACTAACAATGAACAACGATTGACTTGATACTGGTGACTGAGATATACTAAAGAAGATTAGTCACATTTGCAATAAGGCGATGACTGAACGTTTGCAAAGTGACGGCAACGGACAGTCATATATAAGAAAACAATATATAAATTATCATATACCAAATAAGATCTGTCTATATCTCTGAGATGAGGTATTATGTGTACTTGAATTATTTACATTATTTGTGCTGTTATCCTCATTTATATTGCCATATTGACAACGTTTCGACCGTTGTGCGCTCCGACTTACTTCAGGTGAATGGAACCTCAAACCAAACCCTTTATTTCGTCCACTAGGGCAGATTCACGTGCCATGCCTCTTCAGGATGTCTCAGTTATTTTATTTAACTCAACTCGGCAAGACTTTGGTTCACCACTGCTGTGACCTGGAATTGATCTCACAACTCTTTGAGTCTAGTCACTGAATCTAACCAACAACTTTATCCACTGTTCTCAAAGACACATTGCCCAGTGGATAAAGACGCTGGATATATATATATATATATATATATATACTAGCAGCATGGCCCGGCGTTGCCCGTGCTTGATTCAAAAATCATACGACTCATACAGCAATCGCTAATCACTTGACTAAAAAGTATTTTTGCCCTTCCTTGCCTTTAAAGGAGTGCCGGAGTGCCCTTGCCGTGCTGATGTTGCTACATGCCTTACTTCTTGCCTATCTCACACTGCGAATTTTTTTCTAAGCTCTATGCTAAACATTAAATCTGTTACGAAAAATGAACTAAACAAAATGAACACAAAACGATCAGCTTTAAAAAAGGACTCGTAACTGGAAAAACCGAATGAAAAAATAATGTTAACAACAAATACTTTTTCACACCCAACCCAGTTCTGAGGAATCAGAATCAACGTGGAGTTTAAGCAAGCGAATGATCCAATTGGAGTAAAGTGCCATGCAGATTTAAATTTTTCCGACTTGTGACGAATGCAGCTATCGATTTTTTTTTTTGCATGCTAGCATGCTAGTTAACATTCGTGTCAGTCAGCTGTTGGCTCTCACGCTGGCCAGTAGAATTTTCCTGCCTATTCGTGGCAACCAGCTATAGGTTCTCACTCTGACCAGTAGAAAATGGCCGCAAACTACATGAAAACTGTCGTAGAAGCATGAAAAATCGATTATTTCCACTATTGTTGAGAGTTGGGAAAGGTAAAATTGGTCTTGGCCTTCCTCCTAAATTAGAGCATGTGCATGTAAATTTTGGTGCAAATCCGTTCAAAACTGCGGCCGTGCATTCGTTACACACACACACACACATATATATATGGGGTGCATGTGGAGATATGTATATGTATGTATGTGTGTATATATATATGTGTGTATATGTGTATATCTGTATGTATCTTTATGTGTGTGCATATATACTTTATTATAAATATCTAAATGAGTAGGTATATATTTGTAACATAGATGGATATATGTCTATATAGATAGGTGTAGGTGTGTGTTTAAAATACGTTTCAAATATAATTTCAGATATTTTTTAACTAAACTCGTAACTTTTATAGATATACACTGGAGAATTACGATCCCATTTATTTTACTTTTAATTTACAGTACCTCCGTACCCTGTTAAAATGTAATAAATACATCCCGATTAATATATTTTACAAATAGAATTCTCTGGATATCTTACTAATTAATAATTATTTTATTTAAAACCGTCGAGTAATTTCATTTAAATCTCTTGGCGAATTATACTAGGGAATTTTACTAGAGTACGGTAAATTCGAAATCTTTCGCTGAGTTCTTAATATTTTTTTAAGATAAATTTATAAAAGTTTGTTAAATGCAATATGTATATGTCAGATTCATAGCGAGTAAGTAGCACAGTCAGTCTTACTTATCTCCCATTGACTTCACAAGATTTTCATTCAACCTCTAAATCAAAATGCAACATTGTAGCCTATGTCATATTAAATCAGGTCTTCTTCCTCCAGCCCCACGCCGCCATTACATGTTAATAATTTGTATCTCTTTCTTTCTCTCCCGCAGTAGGATATCTTGAATTGGCGTAATTTTTCTCAGTTTATGTTTGGTTTTTGAAAGATTAAAGGCTCTTTTTATAGCTTTTATGAGATAAAGATTATTAACTACGTTATTTTATGTGTTTCATATTCATTAATTAATAATTTTGCTTTGTCTCTGACATAGAGCTCTCTTTATGCTCTTGGAAAGTCTATACGGATTACCATTTTCATTTATCATATATATATATATATATATATATATATATATGTTATTTAATGTTATATATATATATATATATATATATATATATATATATATATATATATATATATATCATCGTCATCATAATCCTCTTGACGTTTGTAATCATGGGGAGATCCGAATGAAGAAGACATTTTGAATCTAATCCACAACCTCAGCCATCAGCAATTGTGGTACAGTCATTGTTTGACATTGTCCAACCAGGTTTTCCGTTGCCGTCAACTCTTATGTCCAATTTCAACGGTAACTTACATGATGGTCTTGCACAGGTTGTTGTGTTTTGTGATGTGTCCAAACCACGACATATTTTTTCGTTTGACAGTGATGTGAACAGGGTTCTGTTGGTCCACAAAACTTAAAACACTTTTCAGCATAAACTCATTGTTTCGAATATAAGATGTCATGGATTTTTTCCCATACAAGTGTCCTCAAACGCGTGGATCTTTCTCCCTGTTTCACATTCATGTAGGAGAGAACGAGACTGTATATACATTTGCAGTGATAAAGACCGTCATATTGTCCTTTCATAGTTATACTCTACCGGAAAGATCTACACACTTTGGATTAACACACACACACACACATATATATATATATATATATATATATATATATATATATATATATATATATATATATAATGAACTCTCCCGTCGGTTTAGACATATGAGGATCTGACAACTTGATTAATTCTGTCATGAAATTTTCTGCGATAATCTTAAGTTGCACTCGTTAGTGGTTTACTAAGAAGGCCGAACATGGAGCAAGAGTGGAGTTTGTGGGATGAGAGTACTGTTAGATTGACTGACCTTTTAGATCTTGCTCTCGCTTCTTGAAGACGATTCAGACAAGAAGATTGAAAACTGCTGAGTCCACTAAAATACGTTGATCGCCATTCTAACTGCTCCAAGGGTAAGTGATCGAGAGTGATATAAGGTATATTGACAGCTGACAAGTAATGTTTCGACTGCGTTATTGGATAACCAGACAGCTGCAGCTTCCTGCGAAATCCCTGTGTGAGCAAGCAATGTTTAGGGCTGCTTTATTGCCCGGTTCCCATAATAGGGAAAACAGTGCAGATCCTAAATAGGGCTGCTTCCGCAGAAAGAATGGCCATCACACATCGATCTGCCGCTGTGTAGAGTTCCAGTTAGAGCCTTCAAGTAATATCTTTTACCTGACCCCGTCGCCTTCAATCACTCACCAGCGGACCTTGTAATTAAAGATATATATATATATATATATATATATATATATATATATATATATATATATATTGACAGAAGAGTGAATACGTTCCATACCAAGAAAGAAAGAGCGCTCTTAGAGTAGAGAAAAAAAAGGAATCAATTATCAAACACATATTTTCAGAAAATTGTGCAACGAATGCCAAAAATTTGTGCTGCAT
>OZ010605.1:63762078-63772078 GCA_963932145.1 Acanthosepion lycidas | reverse complement strand
TATTTGTTTTATATATTCTTTGTTTATTTGCATAATTATTAAAAATAATAGGTTTTTATTTAAATGTGTTCTTTTGTATTATCTTAAATATATATGGTTATCTATGTTGGCATGGGAAAGGAATATTTCTTTTAGGAAAGGATATATTTTTTTAAAAAATTGGTTAGCAAGTTAACAGTTTGGCATAACTCGATTTCGTCATTCACAAGAACTTTCTGTCTAAGTAAGTTATTTCTTCATTGTGGCAGTGTGGCATTTTCGTATAAAACAAAATAAATTAGAGCTGGTGCATTTGCGAGAATTGAGGTTTTCACGCCAGTGCTGCTATTTCGTTCTACTTTTGCGGATATTAAAGTTTCCAAGCTCAGCACAAAAAAAAAAAAAAAAAAAATCATGACAGTCATTGGCAAAACCACCAGGGAATACTTTGAAAGGCTTGATTGTTTTTACCAAACGATAATTTCATTGCATCACACCCAACAGATCTGTTTCGACGCATTATGTCATGGCGTTTGTTCTTAAATATGTAACTTCTTGTACAATTGTATAAAAATTAAAAATACACCGAGAAACTAATTGAAACGAAACACCCCCCAACACACATACGTATATATATATATATATATATATATATATATATATATATATACAGGGTGTCCCTTAATTCGTGTGCACTTTAAAAATTATAAATTTAAAGAGGGACAGGAAATTTATGGACACCGTGTATATGGAATAAAATGGATATACATCAACATTGTAATTTACATTCTTGCTTTAATAAGGATACTAATAAACTCGTCCGTAAATATGAGAGGATAATATTAAGAATAAGTAGATAAAACTTGTTTAAATTATTTAATTATTTTATTTATTTGATATATATATATATATATATATACCGAACCTACGAACAGTAATGGCGATATCCCTATCCTCATAAATGCGTTAGACACTATTGTAAGTGAGGGTAATATACTGTTTAACTAGTCCACCACTGGTGAGTGTTGTATTTTCTTGATGTTATAAAGATTACTATTTAATTTCCAACCTCCGTTTTGGTTATTCCTCATTCAGTAAGCTTTTCTAGGTTACAACACAAACACACACACAGGTGCGTGTGTGTGTGCAGACACATTACATGCCTACTATCAGAGTAGTGTGTGATTAATAAACATTTATTGACTTATAACTTTCAAGAAGTTTTAAGCAAAATTCTAGTTGATAATGCAAGGATCCTTATCAGGTCACATCGTTGTACACAGCTCGTTATTAGCTATGGTTGGGTCTCTGCTTATTAAGCTTTATTTTCCCACTATCAATCTCACACTATTTAGTAGAATAAAAGTGTTCTAAAAATATAAGTCTTGCTCGGCCAAATGGCCGCTCATAACACGTAACTTCCAGGAAAAACACAAACCACTTGTATTACAAACATTTCCCTAACCAAAAACACATACTCGATAATGGCTAGTTGAAAGTTTTGTGTGAATGATTCATGACTTTACAAATTATAATTGCACCTTTTAATTGAAATTAAAATATCTGATCCAACGTGCAACTTTCGGATAATAAGTGTGACATTACTGTAATTATTGAAAAATATAGTTCATGACATATTGATGGAAAATCTACCACTAAGAACGAATTCTCTTATTGCTATATTTGTACAAAAACGCACAACCTTAAAGTTTAAATTCAAACTCAGCGTTGCGACCGCACGTTCCAAAACAATAACTCATTTCTCATAGCATTTTTTTGGATTACATCTCTTTTCATTTCACGTGTGTGCTTTATGTCGTTTTATTTTGTCCACTGTACAGTATAGTAGGGTCAGTTGGGCACCGTCTGTGAGAAAAAGAGCACTATGACGCAATTTACTCCGCCAGAAATTTGGAAACAGCATGCTGTAATGCTTGGCTTTCGCACCAGAATCTCCAATACGAACATTTCAGACTCTTTGGGTGTCAATACAAAAGATTCGAAAAAAGGTGCATATTATATCTAGTCAACATCATAGTATTTGGAGAGATAACCATTCATGGTGACTTTATGCTTCTATTCCTCTTCCTCAAACACAACATGGAGTTTTAAGTAACTGTCTTGAGCAGGTAGTGCTATCCTCTGTGAAGAGTGTGGCTGCTGGAAGACCGTATGTCTGGCAACAGGACTTTGCACCATGCCACAAAAGCTGGAGAACCCAGCCATGGCTGTCAGACAATTTCTGCAACCGCATCACCCCATACCTCTGGCCATCTAACTACTCAGACTGCAGCTCGCTTTGTTTATTATGCCGGGCGCAGTTGAGCAAGAGACCAAATAAAAAAACAAAAACTTCTTGTAACACCAAAGATGAACTGAAGGCAAGGATTGTGGCAGCCATCATTAACTTAAATAAAGAAACCGGGAAGAAGAGTTGCTGGGGATTCCGAAGTTGTATAGAGGCCACGTTTGAAGTCGATGGCGATTTTATTGAATAAATTTACTCTTTAGTATAAAAGAAAAAAGCGCAAATAAAATAAAAACGGCAAATATTTAGAGTAAGACACTACAAAATACTTTGGAATAGGGGAAAATTTAAGAACATAAAGATTACCTCCTCGGTTATCCATTGAAACTGCTATCCAGCGAAAAAAAGTAAAAAGTCAGACCCCACCGTGGGCCATTTAAAAGATAGTTCGCGCAGCGGATTGGTTGTTACAAACATCCAATCGGGTGAGCGGAAAACGTGGTCTTTCTTCGTCTAATTCATTAAAAGGCCAGAGTAGCTGTTAGTGTTTGATTGAGAGGAGGAATCAGTGATTGATCTTCCCTGATTGGGTCGATTTGGCGATGGGGAGTATGCTGTTGAAAGACCCGAAACTCCCTGATGAACCAAGTCAAATAACATCACTGACGACGCCCTCGGGCGCCTACCTAAGAGCGTATTTTTGAATTATTTGAATTAGTATTTCAAGATATTTTGTGTAATTTTGGTAAATAAATATGTTAAAATGAGATGTCAGTGTTACTTTCATTTTTGCACATTTTAAACGACAATTTATCCATCGCACATTGTACAGGTAACAAATGCAAAAACGGTAATTATACTGGAGAAACAAACACGGAATTCCGCCCCCGTTTTAATAACCACAAATATCCTTCAAAGACAACAACAATTACCTGTCGCTCCAACCAACGTTTTGATCCACTGGGACATGTGTTCCTGAGGACATCAGTGTATTAATTTTGGGGACTTATAAAACTTAATGCCTCAGTCTCATTTGATTTACCAGATCTCATATTGCAACTTTGTTGTTATTAATACTTTTCTCTAGCACTCTTCGTTTCTATATTCTATTAATTTCTATGCTTGGCTTAGGAGATTTTTGAAGCCTAGTATATGTACTGAAACCTTAAGATTTTATTTGGAAGAGGTATGGCATGTGGAACTATAAAAATCTACTCCGGTGTACGAAATAAATGGTTCAGTTCGAAATTCCATTCAATTTTTCTATCAACATTATGATAACAGTAACAAGAACAACAACATTAGTAATAATAATAATAATGATAATAATAATAATTTTATATTATTGAATAACAATATTCGTTTTGTTCTTGCCCCAGGAAAGTAATAAAAATTTAGAAGTTATTATTTTTTTATAGTGTTTTTTTATTGCTTATTATATTATAATTTCCATTATAATCTTATTCATTCATTATCTTTATTCAAGTAAATACATTTTTTTTAAAGATGACTTAGTAGACAACGATAGTTTTCTTTTTAAATAAGAGTTATTTAGTGAGTTTCTTGTAAAATAATATCTAATTTATTATCACTAAGAATTTTTTTTTATTATTATGAACATTCAGTGCATTGTATTGACTAAACTATTTATCAATTAACCCGAATAATTCGTACTGGATATATACATTTTATTGTGACACGGAAGTACTTGCAAATTTCTAAGGAAAGAGTTTTGACACGTAACGTTATTTTGTTTTGTTTAATTTCTCTGTGTAGATTCAGTATAGTCAGTTTCTTTATCTGCTATCATATTAAAAGTTAGAACTGGGATTTAGGCCTACTCAGAGAATAAAGATTCCACATAAAGCCTTCTTAAAATAACCACCACGAGACTAATTGCTGCAAACTACGGCGCCAAAACTATCAAATTTAAATGTAATACAATACATGGGATCTTCCCTACACATACGCACAAAAAAATATACGGAAGAGTGAGTCCGATTTCAAAGTTTATTTCTCATGTCGTTCATAAAGGACACAGGCGTGTCCGAAAATTACAAATTTAAAATATTCCTCTTGGTGCTTCGGTTTAGTTAAAAGAACTATATATTATAAAATAAATATCGTCAGTCTTATTAACAATAGTTTTAATCACTTTGTCTTTTTATTTCTTTAATTTAATATATATATATATATATATATATATATATATATATATATATAGATAGATAGATAGATAGATAAAGACAAAAGAAAAATCATATTTATATTTATTTATATAGATCTTTTACTGATATAGTTTGGTGGTTATATCTCAAATGTTGCGCACACGCACTATATATATATATATATATATATATATATATATATATATATATATATATATGCATATTATCCTTCACTGCTATTTGTAATACATCGAACACCGTTTTATTTATTTTGTTTTGTTTAATTTCTCTCTGTTGATTTCGTGTATTCAGTTCACTTATGTGCTAGTACCCTTGGGAAAGGTATAAATCCTCTTCTTCTCACCCCCAACTATGGGTAAACAGTAAGACAGACCGGGTTCTATAGCCTTGGATGGCAACTGGTCTACCGCAGAAAGAAATGGCAACCTACTGCGGGAAAAAAATTGCCTCCTTAGTCATGTATCGAAAGATACATGAACACCTAAGCGTATATCACGCATGGCACATAACTAATTGACACATGGGAAAGCTATGAATCCCCTTTCTCTCCCCCCAGCTATGGGTAAATAGCAGGACAGGCCGGGTTCTGAAGCTTTGGATGTCAACTGGTCTACCGAAGAAAGAAATGGCAACCTACTGCGGTATAAAATCTGGCTCCTCTGTCTATGTATTGAAAGATACATGATCGCCTAAGCGTGTATCACGGATGGTACCTAACTGACTGATAGAAAATTTCTTCTTGTATCATTTACCTTTAGAACATTTTATCTAAAGCAATAATTCAAAAAATGATCTCATATATAATAGATGATAATTTTATTCTGTTCTTATTTTCTTCATTGATTCCTATTTTTTATTATTTAAGCTGAAATTATAATAATCGTATTTAATGATAATGAGTGGTAAATTTGAAGGTCTGTTTATTCTGACATCCAATTAAAAATATATAAAGCCTGTTTACATGTGTATTTATGTTTGTTTCTATGCGTGTATATGGTGTATGTATATTTAAACTTTCAATTTTTATTAATTTTAACTGGATTAAATGATATAACTTTATGCTAACATTACTTCGATTAAAAATCTAGGGATAAACGAAAGGAAATGTATAGAAATTAGTAATATTAGTTACATTATTCGGACAATTGTCCTTATCTTTGTCGCCATATTTATTACAACGTTTCAGCCTTTCAGTATCTGTCTACATTTCTCACATTAGGTATTATGTACACTATTTACATTATTCGGACTATTGTCCTCATCTTTGTCGACATATTTATTACAACGTTTCGGTCTTTCAGCATCTGTCTACATTTCTGTGATGGGGTATTATATACACTATTTACATTATTCGGACTATTGTCCTCATCTTTGTCGCCATATTTATTACAACGTTTCGGCCCTTCTGTATCTGTCTATATTTCTGAGATGAGGTATTATGTACACTATTCGGACTATTGTCCTCATCTTTGTTGCCATAGTTATTGCAACGTTTCGGCCCTTCAGTATCTGTCTATATTTCTGGGATGAGGTATTATGTACATTATTTACATTATTCGGACTATTGTCCTCATCTTTGTCGCCATAGTTATTGCAACGTTTCGGCCCTTCAGTATCTGTCTATATTTCTGAGATGAGGTATTATGTACACTATTTACATTATTCGGACTATTGTCCTCATCTTTGTCGCCATATTTATTGCAACGTTTCAGCCGTTTTACATGTTCCGCCAAAATCGAGAGAATATGATGTAAGTCCACTTATGTGATTTTATAAAGTTAAAATATATATTTATGCGCGACAATTCTCCTTCACACTTCAAAGCTGGCTATCGGCGATCAAGCAAATGAGCGTTTACTGAACTGTGGCAAAGTTCACCCACACTAACACTGAGCAGTAAGAGAAGCTCTCCTTATTTTCGATGGAAGAAATTCCTCAACCCCGGGGTTTCCAACCCTGAGGCAGCACCTCCCTCAACGCACTAAAGAGGTGGGATCGGTGTAATACAATGATCTCGGGGAGTGGCCAAAAATCAAATTTTGGCCTAGGTTCATATACATAAGTATGTGTATGACGTTCTACACGTTAAAACTGCCTCGTGTCACGTCTAGCCTTTTGTGGGGAGGTCGGGTAAATATACCTAGCCAAAAACGGTTCCAATGACACTGCATTTAATGGAATGCCGACACTAGACATTGCAGATATTAATCTAACAGAAAACTTGTATGCGAATCATTTTAAGTGATGAAGACTATGTTTCTTGTCATGAATCAATTCACTATATCGATCATACAACCACGTCCTTGAGGAGACTCCCACTTGACACTTCATAACCGTAAAGTGCCATAAAAAAGTCACTTAGCCACTCACAATTTACAGAAACTCATAAGGAAGATTCTGGTTGATAACACTAGCATCCTATACAGGTCCCGTTACCGAAGGCATCTCCCTGCGAGAGAGGGCCTTTATATAAGAAATCTCAGCTTATTTAACAACTTATTTATTATGAATTTATTTTAAATAGAATGAGGCCTACTTGCATTGAATATAGAGACACTACAAAATCTATACCTACAGACAAGGATGAAAAGAAATTGACGACACTTAACACCCCCTATAGAAGTGTACGAAAGCGGTTGCCGCAATAGACACTACGGACCTTTATCTTTTTCTAAGTTGATGTTTATACCGAATACGATCATTTATGGCCTGCATGTACTTGTCTGTATGAGTGTCGAGATCTTCATCGTCCACATAAAGTAAATGACTGCAGCATATTTGATTATCTTTGGGAAAAAAAAACGTGTTACACACCGACTCCATATCCTGAAAGGAATACGTGAGAGCCACAGGAAATAAGAAAATATAGCTGAAGCATGAACGTCCATGTGTTCAACTCTATTGCCGATTCTGATGGGTTCCGACATAGCGCTACTGAAGGTAACTCGACCCTTCGTTTACCTATGAAGTTGTTTGAACATTCTTACAATGTCTAGATGACACCTATCACATCTATAATAGACCAGACGTCAAATCCATATAAAAAAAAAACAACAAACACACACACACACACACACACGTGCGCGTCATCCACCGTTTGACTTTACCTACCCTGATGATGACTTAGGAAAGTCGAAAGATTGCATAATATTTCTTGGGAAATAAACAGACAATTTCTGACAGAGTTTCTTCCATATCTGATATGGATCATTCGCAATTTGGGGAATTTGGTCAGTGAAATTAGTCGACAGAAAAATATCATATATATATATATATATGAAAAGTGTGTGTATATAAATAAATAGAGTTTGTCTGACGATCGCAAAAGCGTGAAACTCAGGGTCACAAACTCACATCTATCCAACCAAATATATATATATATATATATATATATATATATATACACGTTTCATTAAATAATATAGACAAGTGTTGTCTATTTATTTTATGTAAACTTTTTTCGTAACTTCTGATAAGTTTAATAACATTATCGTTGAAAGAAGAAAGAAAATCACAATAGTGATCCATATTTTTTTTAATACAATCTAAGCTTTCGGCTTACTTAAGCCATTATCAAGGATGTCAATTACAACATATTAAACAATATACGGACAAGACAGTGATGATAATCTGTCATAGACGATTTCTAAGCAACGATAAAAACGCGCATATAAGACGCTAGAAGCGAAAATCTCGCTGCATCTCATGACGTCACACATGACCACACGAGAGTGAATTGTAGAAGTATGAATCGAAAGCCGTTGGTATAAACCAATGGCTTCCGTTACTAATTATAGACATTTAAGAATATTTGAAGAGATGCCATAATTGTGAATATATATATATATATATATATATATATATATATATATATGTATATATATGTGTGTGTATATATATATATATATATATATATATATATATATATATATTCATACATGTTTCATTAAATATATAGACAAGTGTTGTCTGTTTATTTTATGTAAATTCTGTTCATAACGTCTGATCAGCTTAATAACATTATCATTAAACGACGAAAATCACAATATTGATACATATTTTTTAATCAAATCTAGTGTCTATAATTGATAACAGAATATACCAACGGCTTCCCAGAATTCACTCTCGCGTGGTCATGTGTGACATCATGAGCTGCGGTGCGATTTTCCCTTCCAGCGTCTTATATGCACGTGTTTATCGTTGCTTGGAAATTATCCATGTAAACAGAAACAGACTATTATCACATTCTTCTCCGTGTATTGCTTAATATATTTTACTGTAATTTTCATCTTTGATAATGGCTTATATAAGCCGAAAGAATATATATATATATATATATATATATATATATATATATATATATATATATAGTTAAGTTATAAGGAACTTGGTAAACCGAATTGTTAAATCCAAAAGATGATGAAATCCTGAGAGCTCAATGTGAGGACAGAGCTAATATGTAATGAAAAACAAACCACTTTAAGGTACCATTACGATAATTTATTTCACCTAAATCCTTTTTTAAGAATTCAGGATCATCAGGTAAAACTTCCAACAACGACAATTTCCTCTCAATTCGTTGTTGGAAGTTTTACCTGATGATCCTGAATCCTTAAAAAAGGATTTAGGTGAAAGAAATTATCGTAATGGTACCTTAAAGTGGTTTGTTTTTATTACATATATATATATATATATATATATATATATATATATATACGTATGATTGTGTTGAAACTTCAAATAGAACGCCGTCGCTCGCTGTTGAACTCAATGTCCACTTTTATATGATTTATCAGATTAGTCCTGGATGATCATAGAACACGGAAGTGCCGACTGTTGCCTTCGTTGCTAGAAAGTCCTTCTTCAGAGTAATAATCCTTTTATTTTTGGAACTTATATATTGGAAGAGACTTATATATAGGGAGAAGACAAAATACAAGAAACACAGTTATAGTTTTACATTGAAAATGGAATATATATATATATATATATATATATATATATATATATATATATATATATATTTTTTTTTGTGTCTGTTTTTGTTTGATTTATATATTAAATATGTGCAGTACTTATCTATCAGTGATAGAACCAACATACATAGTTGTATAAATGTGAGTTTGTAACCCTGGGTTTCACGCCTTTGCGGTCCTAAGACAAAATGATTTATTTTTGAATATATATTTCTATCTATTTAGGTGTACGCATGCATCTATCTATCTATCCATCTATCTATCAATCTATCTATCTATCTCTGTCCGATCATATCAAACTCAATAAATTTTCAACTAATCTAATTGTTTTTGTATTTTTTTTTTTATGAAAACAAATATGAGAAAAACTATTCGGTCAATGTTTGTATCATTAATGATGGAAATTCAATTTTCTCGAATAGACGTGAAAGCAACCCTGAAAAAGAAAATTATTGCAATGTTGCGCCACATTTGTAATTCAAATTTTCCTCTTCCGGTTTTTAGCTGCATTTACTTCCGTATTTATAAAATGTATTTTTTTGTCTTCAGGATTATACAAAAGCAGGCACACACACGCACAGACGCATATATATATATATATATATATA
>OZ010605.1:63749578-63754578 GCA_963932145.1 Acanthosepion lycidas | reverse complement strand
TACTTTGAGACAAAATGAAAACATCTTTTTATTGGAAATCTAAATAAAATAAATGAAAGACAAATTCTGTTTGTCTGTCCGTGTGACTGAAACCCCTCTAATTTGGGACATACTTGCTCTACATAGATATAATATACCTGTTGGGAATCTGGAATTCTGGAATTGAAAATCTGCCCTTCATTAGGTACCTAAACATCCAACACTGCTTTTTGTGTCCGGAGCAGTAATAGTAAAAAAAATAAAAAAATAAATAAAAAAAATGAAAAGATATAATTTTACAAGTTTTAATTTAGTTTTTACGTTTAAATTAACACAAAAATCTTTGTGAATTTATAAAAAAAATTGTTTAAAATTCAATTTAAAATCTCGCCAAAGCTTTACGAATTGTGGAAATCAATTTTATTTATTCAAAATGCCAAGGAATCAGAGTTAATTTGAAGAACACAACTCAAATGAAGATCCACGTAGTTTGCGATTTGAAGAACTCATTTTTTTTTAGCCTGGATTCAAATTTCGGTCCAAATCCGACTTGTGGCCCAAATCGAACATTCGGCCCAAATTGGTCTTTTGGCCGAAATTAGTCTTAATCCCCGAATCAGAGTAAGAGAGAGGTTTTGGAGTTTCATGAAGTGAATTGAAGAATTGAAAGTTATTTCTTCAAAATTACCATTGTTGTTTTCTCAACTGGCCCAGAGGTCCCTTTAGTTTTTAGTCGGTGATCTAATTAGCCTTCCAGAGGATCTAGCGTAAAAGTCCTCAGGGAGTGCGGTTTTTAATCAAGTTATAATTAAAATAATGCTATCCACTCAACTGAAATGAACTGCTATTAAGTTTAAATCACGGAGAAAGATCAAATTCAGACAGCATTTAAAACATGCAGCAAATTATTTATCTGCAAAGTTTCAACTTGAAGGCATTTGTGTGTTATGCCGGTTGACTTTGCTAAAAACATCGCCGCTAGTGGGCGCTCCTTCAGCCTATAAAACGGTGTGATTTTCTCTCCCTAGCTTCTTTCAGAGCTTTTTAGCTCTGCCTTTCAGATGTAGTCGAACGTGGGTAAAAGTTTCCCACGCTGGAGTCCGTTCACTTTCATTTTTTCTCGCTTTACTTTTGAACTCACACACACACACATTTGTTATGCGCGAGCACATACACAGACACACACACAATTTTTATCTCTAGGTCCCTCTCAGTTTGCAATAGAAATTCATTGCACATCGATTTCTAAAGATAGCAATTACAGGGTTATTTTGTTCAGCCTCTGACAAATTAGTGAAGATAAGATTAAAAACAAAAGTCACTTGTAGTTCAGGGACTAATTTGTCTTCAGCAGATCGTTTGGTCGGGAAACTATATTTAACCTTCCAACTACAAATAACTGCCTTTATCTAAGCTGATCACCTTAATCACTTCATATAATGGACTCAAGTGAGATAAGTGTATTAATATACAGATTATTATTATTATTATTATTATTATTATTATTATTGCTGTTGTTGTTGTTCTTTTTTGTTGTTGTTTATTTTTATTTCTGATATATACACATTGCCTTCTCTGTCTTAAGGTCAGAAATGACTTCCGGGTCCTAGGGTCAGAAATGGCTTCCGGTTCCTAAGGTCAAAAATGGCTTCATGGCATTTTCCACTGATCATTTTTGTAAAAAAAACAAAACAAATAAACCCTAAGAACAAACATATTATTTTATAGATAAAGTTCTTCGTAATGTGTGGGCTGTACTCGTGATTACAATTTATTTTTTGTTTCTTTAAGACATGTTTTATCAGAAATCCATACTATGAGTCTATCGTAACATTTTCTGATCAATACGAGGGATCCAACTGCAACTTGAATTATTGATGTCCTCATATTCTACGTTTTGGAGATTTCCACTTGTATTTCGTTGTATTTTGAGAGTTTTTATTATTATTATTATTATTATTATTATTATTATTATTATTATTATTATTATTATTATTATTAAAGAATATATAAGTATTTTTATATATTACGAAATGGACAAAGTCCGACAATTTATTTATTAAAGACATTTTTTATGTTTAACGTTCTTTTTATAGATACAAGTATTTAAGTAAATGCCCTGTTTATAATAAACAGTATTAAATAACATTTACCGGCCTGAATGTCCGAGAAATTTTCATAGAAATTATTATAAATTATTATAAACAGAGCTAAATGACGGTTCCGTATAGGATGCAGATTCGAATCCTGTCAAAGAACGAATATTTTCTATGAAAATTTCTCGGACATTCAGGCCGGTAAATGTTATTTGATACTGTTTATTATAAACAGAGCATTTACTTAAATACTTGTATCTATAAAAAGAACGTTGAACATAAAAAATGTCTTTAATATATAAGTATTTTTCTAAAACGTATAAACCAATGTTTATTTTAAATTACTTTTCCATTTATGTCTTTATACGATATTTCCATAACAATTTTTCTGCCGAGTTTTTTTTTCCTTTGTGACTGAACTCCATGAATTTAAGCGTGTTACTAGATTGGCAGTTAGGTCTTACCGTTTTACTGTTGAACTAGCTAAATGCAACTGACACTTCTTTTCTGGGCACTTCTCGCCTGTGGGACAAATTTCCGCTTTCTTGCTTCCCTAATAACTACAATCTTCAAAAATTTATATGCAAGGTCAATCATCATTTTCTGTCTTCCTGGACCCTGTCACTTTACTTTACTTTCCTCGCTTAAAATTTCGCGTTCACTTACGCTCTTTGTAACCCGACGTGTCCTCTTGCCATTATCTCCTTTCTTAGAGAGAAAACAATTTTTAAAACATACTAGATTTTAGATATCCCATTTTCTTTCAATTTTAAGATTCTTATATTTATTTAAATTTTCATATTCTTTAACAGATATACCTTTATCTGAGGGTACTACTCTATCTAGCAGAAATATTTGTAATATTATATTGCAGTATGTAGTCTATTAACATTTATATATTTCTGGATATAATTAGTAAACACCCAATGTATAGAGACATCCAGGCTTTCTAAGACTCTTTCATGGTGATGTGTGTGGTGCGATATTATTATTATTATTATTATTATTATTATTATTATTATTATTATGTAATAAAGATTTGCTGTTGTTATTGCTACTTTATTTGTTATTCGCTATTTTTAAATCACTTTTTTATGGAATGAAGTTATTTCTCTTGGATTTCTTCTTTTAATTACCCCCAAAATATTGATTCAACGCAAAATGATAAGAATTTATATTTACTGAAATTCACAGATATTACCAGAACGGGTCCCTTCCATTACACTCCAGTTGGCTTGCGATCACCCTATATGTGCACGACTTGTGTGCGCTCTTTCTAAGTGTAGGGTCTAAGTTTGTGCTGACACCGATAAACAAACCAAAATCAGATTTTCTTTTTAATTGTATCATCCACACATACGAAGTCTGAATAATGTTATGAATAATCAAGAGTGGTATCCCCTTGTTTTATTACTCTGCTCTTTGAGAGAACTATTTTTTGTTTACTGGGACTATAAAAAGACACTATACGAAAACCTTGTATTCTCAGTAGAATAAAGCTTTCTTAAAGGCCACGCCTGCGTACTTTTGTCATTACAAATAAGTCGTTCATATTTGGTAATTTTTAATTCTGAGGCAAGCTGAACACATTTTATTTTAAAATTCATAATTTCAAAAGAGTGTCAAAAATTTAATAATAATAAAAAACTTATATAATTTATAATTTTTAAAAAAGTGCCTAAAATTTAATAAAAAACAAACAAACAAGCTTTGAATTTAAAATTTATAATTTCTTGGGAGGAATTAATATTTGCGATAAGTAACCTAATACTATTTGGGGTGATTTAACAGAAAAGATCTTCTCTGCTTGTGAACGAAGAAAGAGATTTTTGTGTGGAAAGATTTCAAACGATTAAACACCTTAATCTGTAGTAAATAAGAAATCTGAAAAAAGAAGTTACTCTTCGTAAATCGTCATTTTTATTTGTACAATTTTCTTTCCTGTTTTTTATTTTTTGTTTTTATGTATTTATTTATTTATTCATTTATTTATTTTGTAGGAATTGATTCATTAGAATTGTTCCTTTTTTTTTTTTTTTTCTTTTTCTCTCCTTAATACGTTGGCTTTCAAAGCCGCCATTACACGAAATCGGTGAATATGTAAATATAAACTTCATTTACGCAATTTTTTGTCAAACTTCCCGTTGCACAATGAATAAAAGCCAAAGAAAATATGATTTCTTACCGAAAAGGCTACAGATCAAGAAGTGGAGTAAGAAAAAATTATGTTTAATAAATGAACGAAAACCTCTATAACATAAGAAATAGTCTAAAAACATTCATATCGGACAAATACGAAAAATTACAAAAATTAGATCATCAGAAATGTAGTTTTCTAAATATGCTTTTTTAAAATTATAGTTATTTTTGCAGATAATATATTGCATTATCAAAATATATTCATCTACGAAAATGTTTTTTTCTTTAATTAGATATAACAGAAGTCGAGAATTAGTTTCAGAAAAAACGCTTATATTTGTATGGAATATGCAAATATATATATATATATATATATATATATATATACATTAAGAAATGGACAAAGTCCGACATTTTTTTTTTAAAGACATTTTTATGTTTAACGTTCTTTTTATAGATACAAGTATTTAAGTAAATCCTCTGTTTATAATAAACAGTATCAAATAACATTTACCGGCCTGAATGTCCGAGAAGTTTTCATAGAAAATATTCGTTCTTTGACAGGATTCGAATCTGCATCCTATACGGAACGGTCATTTAGCCTGACGTGCCGAACCGCTCGGCCGCAAAGGATCGTTCAGTTGGCAAGGTCGAAGTTTATAAGCAGTAAATTCGACCTTGCCAACCGAAAGATCCTTCGCGGCCGAGCGGTTAGGCACGTCAGGTTAATTAACGGTTCCGTATAGGATGCAGGTTCGAATCCTGTCAAAGGACGAATATTTTCAA
>OZ010605.1:63709578-63747078 GCA_963932145.1 Acanthosepion lycidas | reverse complement strand
ACAAAGTCATCAGGCACAAAATATTACCCTAGGTATATGTATATTTATTGATATATATTTCTTAGCTCTGTCTAAGCACATTGAGGGCTGTTATGTTTACACCTTAAAGTAAATATTTATTTGCTTACCTGTCTATGCACGCTAACGCGCGCGTATGTGGGTGCTAATATTTACTTATTTGATTTACCCATCTCTCTCTCTCACTCTCTCTCTCTCTCTATATATATATATATATATATATATATATATATATATATATATATATATATATATATATAACACAAATATGAAATGTGCCAGCTGATTCAGCCCTTCGTCACTAGAGTTTCTGAGATAAATAGTTTTGTTATCGTTTAGGAGGTATCAGTAATTGTCCCCATATTTTTTTTCATTTTAGCTAAGTTTATATTATTTAAAAAAATAATTTATGCGTTTTTATTGGTGTTAGGTTGATTTTTTTTCTTTGTGTCTGTGTGTGTGTTTGTTTGATTGTGTGAGTGTGTGTGTGTTTCTGTGTGTGAATCAAATCGATAATACAATATAGACGCCAGGGTTTACTGTGAGTTAAATGTGTGTGTGTGTATTTGTAAATCAACGCGATAAGACAACTTTCGTGTCTGTGTATTTTTGTGTGTAGAGAGATGAGACAGAAATTAAAGAAACGATTTTAGTGATGTAAATTTTTATTGCAACAATATATTATGTCAATTTCCAATTCAAAACAGTCTTTTTTTTTCTTCAGTTATACTTAAAACCGGAAGTAATATGTTTTCCGTCATTCAAATTATTCTCATTAATTTTTATTCGTTTTTATCTTAGGTAGGCAGTTTGAATAGTTTCGATAAGAAAAAACTTGGAAAGACTATAAGAAATCCGAGACTGTATGGAATAATAACTGATAATGCTTCATCTAATGAAAATTCCAGATAATATTACAACTATTAATACTATTAGTAGAAAAAAATCAATTGAAATTAAGATGTAAGAAATAGTAGACAAAAAGATATAATGGTTGATTATCCTCCATCTAATAAAAATTAATATTAATATTACTGCTACTAATACTACCAGTAGAAATGAAACAATTGAAGTTATGAAGAAAGAAATACTAGTCAAAAATGAATAATGACTGACAATGCTTCATCTAATAAAAATTCCAGATAATATTACTACTACTATTAGTAGAAATAATACAACTGAAATACTAGTAAAAAATAAATAATGGTTGATTATACTCCACGTAATAAAAATTAATTTTAATTGTTTTGTTTTTTTTTATGCTTTACAGCATATCAACCTTATTGGCTTATTTAATACCGACAAGATTTTTATCCCTAGTAATATTTCTTAAAAAATATATTGGTGCTCATATTTTTTTCCACCAAAATGTATTTTTGGTAATGTTTTTTTTCTTCAAAAATGTAATACTGATAATAATTTATCCTCAAAAGAATGATTGCTTGTATTAAAACCAATTTTACATTTTCATAGTGTTTTGACCCTATTTTTGGGGTTAACTATTTTCCCATAGCTGGGACCCTAACAAGTTCTACCACCCTCGGTCAGGTTACAGCTGAGAACACCAGCAATAAGGAGGTGGTTCTACGCTCCTCAAAAACTCCTGACCAGAGTCCTACCTATCGAATGTCGTTTATCGTCTAACCTTGGACGATATTAATTTTAATATTACTGCTACTAATACTACTAGTGGAAATAAAGCAACTGAATTTACGATAACAAAAATACTTGTAGAAAATGTATAACAGTTGTCAATGGTTGAACTAATAATAATATTTCAGTCATTCATACTTCTACTGATACTACGGGTCTAAATAATTCAAGTGACATTATGATAAAAGAGATGTTAGTCAAAATGACTAATGGATAATCATTGTAATTTTGGACGACATCAAAACGTGGTTATTTCCTACTGAATGTATGCTAATTAACAAACTCGATCAATTTGTCACACGAAACATCTGAGAGGAAGTCACATATTCTCAAAATAAGAGTCAAAGCATTTTCACGGATATTTTTCTTTTGTAATCAATTAGCAATTCACTGGATTATAGAAAGGGAATTTGTTAGAACATCTGAGACCTAAACTGGAGTTCCTATGAATGGAGTCTTTTAATTAACTAAAGACTACACAATGGCACCGGAATGACAACTTCTGACGATGATGTCTAACTTCTATGAGGCTTAAATCAATTAGATTTGTGGGTCGGATGATATGAAGAAGCGTGAGTGTCAGTAGAATTAGCAGTAGTAGTAGCTGTAGTAGTTACAGTTGCAAGAAGAAAGAGAAGGGGCGAACGAAAAGAGAAACCAAAATAAAGTCTAAAGTCTTCTAGATATAAAATTGTAAAAAAGGAAAAAAAAAAAAAAAAATGAAGAATGCAAGAACCAAAAAAGAAAACGAGCCAAATAATTAAAAATGAAGAACTTAATGAAGTGTGAGGAAATTTTGATTAGTCTAATGGTGGACAACGGAATAAGCTATAAAAAAAAGACTAAATTTCCCGATAAAATAATCATTCAAACACAGTATAAAATATTTGCCCTTCTTAAATTACTTCATCTCAACTGGTCAAAGTAAGTGAAATTTATTACGACCCTTAGAATATAAATACTTTTTCTTTTCGGATCCTTAGATATGCATCTAACGATAAATATTGACTTTGATCTTGAATGGGAGCCTGCAAAAACCTAATATAATAGAGCAACTTTTTGCTGTTTTTATTGTACTGTGTAACGTTGAATTTGATTGTCAAAAAAAAAAAAAGAAAAAATCTAAATATATGGGGAGTGTTATAAAACATTGTGTGGAATATATGGCAGCGAAAATTGAACAGTTATTAGAATAGCCATGTATGCATTCCAAAAATTACGCAAAATTCAAAGAAACAGGAAAACGTTGTTAGTAACAAAGAAAAGAGTGCTCAAACACTGTATCATATCACTCATCCAATAGGGTAGTGAATGCTAGACAATACCATCCCAGATGAAGAGAAAACTTGAACCAACAGAAATGTAATTCAAGAAAACAATGCTGAGAGTATTATCGTCGAAGCGCCGAAGAAACGGAAGATTGATTTATTTTTTAAGGCTTATCAACCTTATGGAGTTTATTTAAAGGCAGCAGATATTTTTAGATTTTAAGATTTTTGGGGGAGATAATAATGATTTATGTCTAAACTCCTACACACACACACACACACATATATATATATATATATATATATATATAGAGAGAGAGAGAGATAGAAAGATAGAGAGAGAGAGACATTTTTATGTTTATATGTTCTTTTTATAGATAAAATATAAAAATGTCTCGATATAATGGTCGGACTTTGTCTATTTCATAATGTTTGAGGTCATCTGTTTACATTTGGGTACGCATCGAGCGGACATGAATGTAAGAGAGAAAATCATGGAGAATTGTTGTTTAAAAGCGGTAAAATCGACCTTGGTAATCGAAACGTTCCTCTGTGGCACAATCGGAAAAAAGCCCGTGAAGCTATATGACGGTCCCATATAGGATACAGGTTAGATTCCTGTCGGAGGAGGCATATTTTCTATGAAAATTTCTCATTCATTCAGGCCGGATTATGTCGTTTATACTGTTTATTATAAACAGAGCATTTACTTAAATATTTGTATCTATAAAAAAACGCATGAACATAAAAAGTGTCTCAAAATAATTGTCGACCGTTCTGCATTTCATTTTATATTAGGTTGATACAAAAATAATGACGTAATAATGTCGTTTTTTGACGTTATACGTCAAAAAACGACATTATTACGTCATTATTTTTGCACCAACCTAATATATATATATATATATATATATATATATATATATATATATATATATATATAAACATTTTATATCACTACACAAAAGCTTTCATGCTTCAATGCCTCTTCCTCAGGCGATGGTAGATAACTTTAGATAAAAATGATTTATTAGGCAAATTTAAAAACAAATCTTTACCTCTTTCCAGAAGTTAAAGCGGGGTACAAGTTCAGAATTAAAAATATACTTGAGGGTATGTCTAGATTAACCAATTAAATGTCAGATTTACGTTAAAATAGAAAAAAAATACGGTCAGCGGGTGGGAATGGATGGGTTATTTTTTCATGTTACGATAAACTAGCACCCACCCACACATGTCATCCAACGATTGTATAAAATATGGCAGCGACAAATGCATTATGGATGTCGTCAAGTATAATGTTTCGTTTTATTGAAGTCAACATAAAGCTATCAGAAATAACTTGATTTTACTGAAGCAGGTTCGGAAGTTTAAACATATGTGAAGCGTTTTAACGGAGGACGGTACGTGCGACGCCGAGATCCGAAGACGTATCAGGATGGCCAAGGACGAATTGCAAAAGCTGAGCAGAGTACTGCCAGACAGCAGAGTTTCTTTGGTAACAAAGAAAAGACTACTGAGCTGCTAAGTGGCAACTGTCCTCTTTTACGACACTGAATATTGAACGGTCTCCTCAAAGATGAAGAAGAGAGTCGAGGCAACGCTGCTATGGTTCTACAGAAGGATGCTAAGTATATCATAGACCGAGCGTGTGAGCAACGATGGAGAGGATGCAAAACAAGGAGGAAGCTTAACATCAGGAAGAGGCCGCTGAAATTTCTGTGACACGTAATGAGAAAGGAGGGCATGGGGAATCTGATACTCACAGGTCGAAGAGAAGGAAAGAACGACAAGGGAAAACAACGCAGAAAATACGTAGCAGGGTTAAGAGAGTGGCTGACAGAACGTGGTTTGGTGGATGTGGAAGAGGGACGAAACTTATTAAAAGGGATACGGGGAAAGTGGAGAGCCAAATCGGCAAGTCCTGAAGGGTCACGACTCATGAAAAAAAGATCGTGCGAAAACCAGTGTTTCAACATGATTTGGCTGTAAGCCGAAGTTTTAAGAAAACTGGGAACAAAAAGGCATACTCAGAAACAGAAAGTGACTTTTTTTGGAGACAGATTAGGAGAGGGAGCTTGAAGATGTTGACTCTGCAAAAGGTAGGAAGTTGATCTCCAGAAAGGATACAGAACATGGAAGAAGAAAACCAGTTGTCTGAACAGAACAATTTTATTTACGTTGATTTTTAAGCGTAGGTTACAAGCTCAGTGCCAAAAGTACGGGACACACAGTAAGGACGAAACTCACTAGACAACTCTAATTGTTCTAGCGAAACAGGCTTGCTAATCATTACACCACATCGAGATTATCATATTTATTTATTTTTGTTTTAAGGGCAATACGGAAGTGCCGCTAGCAGGAAAGGGGTTACAGAGAGTGAAAGTAAGAGTAAAGAGGTTTCTTTGAGCAAAGGATATAGAGAAAGACGGGGATCAAGATCAAGGCATCAGAAGATGTCGATGGATATTACATTTGAATATTTGAATATTATAGTTACCAGGGATGCAAGTAAAATGAAAAGAGTTCCACTGTCTAGAAGTGCGAGAGAAGACTCTGTTGGAGTACAAGAGGTGGTTATTTTAACTGTTTCGGCAGTGAAAATAATTTCACCCCATACAAGGCGAGGGTGCCACTAGCACGCAAGGAATTATAGAAAGTGAGAACAAGAGTAAAGGAGGTTGTTTGAGAAGAGGATATAGATAAAGACGGGGAACAAGATCAATATATCAGAAGATGTCGATTGACATTACATTTGAATATTTGAAGATTATAGTTGCCAGAGAAGCAAGTAAGTGGAAGAGAATTCCACTGCCAAGAAGTGCGAGAGAAGAATTTGTTGGAGTAGAAGAGGCGGTTATTTTAACTGTTTAGATAGTGATAATCATTTCACCCCATACAAGGCGGAAGTGCCACTAGCGCGCAATGAGTTATAGAGAGTGAGATTACGAGTAAAGAAGTCTGTTTGAGGAAAGAATATAGATAAGGACGGGGATCAGGATCAAGGCATCAGATGATGTCAACTGACATTACATTTGGATATTTAAAGATTATAGCTATCAGGGATGTAAGTAAGAGGAAGTTAGTTCCACTGTCGCGAAGTGCGAGATAAGAAGCTGTTGGGATAGAAGAGGTGGTTACCTTTTACATTTTCGACGTTAAAAGTGTGAGACCTAGATGCCAACCTAGTAGCACGCTTAAAGCCATGCAGTTGGGGTACCAGGCTTTTGTGCTATCAACGTACACTCGTTGCCACTTTTGTAATGTCAACGAATACACGTTGTCACTTACGTAAATGCTCGTTGTAGTAGAGACTTTGTAATCGTAGATACAACTATAGTACGCCGTTGAACAATGCTGATCTCAGACGCCTTCGAATAGCACTTGCACTAATAGTACTTGCTCGATAATACACGCTTGAATATTAATTATTGTATAGTGATCTGAATAGAGAAAGAGTAAAGTGAATAGAATAGAGAATAGCGATCCGTATAGTAATAGAGGATAGACTAGAAATGACGATCATTTAGACGCCAGGCGACTTCCTCTATGGTCATGTGATGAATTTCATTCTTTATTCCAATATAACACCTCCTCTTCTGGAGTCTATATTTCTTCGGTTCCGATGCTGTTTTTTTTTCTTTTACTGAACCTTCTTTTTTCATAGTGAAAGTCGCTCGTCAGATCAGTTGCCATGAAAATATTTGTAGAAAAGACAAAGAACCCATATCACGTCTGTGAGAAAGTGACTGTAGTGGCGATGCCAGGACAGGACCTATAATGTCTGGAAAGCTGTTCATTGTCAGCCCGGGAAATCTTCAACTAACCAACTAATTAGTTTTCATTTATTTACTCTTCTTAACTCGATATTCGAACTAATTTCCTAATCTTTGTCGTTGTTGTTATTATTATTATTACAAAATGCCACTCATTTTGCCCCCGACCTCCTAACCGTCTTCCTCGGTCCGGTTAACATTAAGGGAATTACAAATTCAATCTTTCATTTAATCTGCGGGAGTTGAATTTTCTCCTGCCGCTGTCCTTCCCTACTGACCTATCGTCTTGTTAATTTCTACTACTGCTTAGTTATTGCTCCAAAGTTGATACCTCAAGGCCTTAAAAGACTAAGATCCGATCGGAAGTGTCATGATGCACTACAGTTAAAGAAGAAACATGAAAAAAAGAAACACTAACTGGGGCTCCACAACTTGCTCTGGATCGATTTACGTGGAAAAAGGGGTGGTCATTTGCTCTGCGAGGGCTTAAGAAACAAGGTGGAAAGGCAGTTACTGATGGGCCAGTTTCAGCTAAGGCTGTGTCCGTAATACCCTGCCCAAGGGTTAAACTCAAAATTACTATAAAACCAAATTGAGGAACCAAAGCTTTAATCTACTAGGTTACTGAGCAGTAAGAAAAAAAATGTCCCTAGACTTGGACAGCGAAATGATGAAAATCAAACTGAGGATTTAGCGAAGGGTTCATTTCGAAATTCCTTTTAGGATAGCCGGATCGACAGACACCTGTAGAAGTTTGGCATTAGGATTGAAACGTTTAAAAGATCAACAAAGATGAGGCTATTAGTATGAATATTATATAATATATATATTATTATGATGTTAACACCTCATCGCAGATATACAGGTAGAATCGAAGAATCCTTCAGGAAAATGAAAACATAATGGCATACTAAGAATCAAAAAGCGAAATTTCTTGGAGACAGAATGAGGAAGGATGTCTTGAAGACTTTGACTCTCACGGGAATTGGACTCTTATATTCGAGAGCCTTCTCCTGGTTCATTTCCTATGGGGTAATTTTCTGAGATTTTTTAAAAATATTTTCATATTTCGTATTTTATATTCTTGGAATAAGGCCGCATGAAATGAATTCCCTGTGCTAGTGACTAAACGCACGACTATAATGTAAATAGGATACACCATTTTTTAACCATTTCACGCCAAGCCATGCAATAATGCCATTATTGCGCCAGGGGTCACATAACGGGATAGAGAATGAGAAAAGTTTAATGAGGAGAAATTATATAAACGAAATGGATTCAGGAAGACAGAAGATGGTGATTAACGTTTCATTTAATTATTTGAAGATCGTAGGTGGTAAGAAGAGAAGTGTGAGAAAAATATGGGCGAGAAATGACGGTTACCTCAAGTTATTTCGACAGTAAAATTAGTTGTCAGTGACATCATCATTTGTCGACCGCAGTCGGGATCATCGAGCCAATACGAATGATCATCCTTTAGCTTTATAGTGGGTGCTACGCCAGGGCGACATACAACTTTGAATTCACAGTTGCTTTCTCCTAGACTGGTTGCCACACAAAGCTAAAGAACTCAGTTCTACTATCTACCTATAGCTGGAGGGAGAAGAAGAGGCTCATGCCTTTCCAAAGGGTATTAGCGCGTAAGTGAATGTAATGGATCCGACTGGAATTCGAACTCGGCTTTCCGATTCCTCAATCTGAGCCTCATGTGTATATATATATATATATATATATATATATATATATATATATATATATATATATATATATATATATATGAGTATTGTTTTAATCTTTCTAAGTCTGATTTAAAGCATTGATTTATATGGTAATTTATATCTATGGTGATATATCGAACAACATTGATAATATATACTTGAATATACTGACGATCGCAAATAGCGTGGTACCCATGGTCACAAACTCATATCAATCCAACTAAATATGTTAGCTCTATCACTGATTGAGCGCTTTCCAAGAAGTACCGAGCATATATAATATATAAATTGCATATATATATATATATATATATATATATATATATATACAAACACACACACATATACATACACACATATATATATATATATATATATATATATATATATATATATATGTATGTATATATATATATATATATATATATATATATATGTAAAAAACAATAGGAAAAATGTAATGCTTGCCTTGAAAAAGCCTACATTGAACGAAACACGTCAGCTACCATTACAGTTTTCCTATTGTCTTTGATATTTATAAATATTGTCTTTTTCTACAAATTAACTTTGATATATATATATATATATATATATATATATATATATATATATATATATATATATAAAGGAAGAACAGTAAGATATATAATCCGGTGTTCTTATAGATGTTTTTTTTTTATTTTTACAAAATAGTGCTCAATGTAAATATACAGAGCATTAATATCATAAATTAATTCCAAAATTCGCTTGAGGATGAAATCGAACTAATGTTTTTAGCTTCCAATTTTGAAACATGGTTAGAACTGTGTAGCGAAAAAACATATTTTAAATCAGTTAATTTATAATATATATAGTACAGGTAATAAATCAGTTTGTATGTAATCCAGTTGGATCCTAACAATGTAAAATATTAAAACTGATCCACAAAATAGCCGTTATACATTACTCCAATGTCGTAGTACGCTTAAATTCATTTGACAGTATTACCAACGAGTAAAATCTCATTAGAACGTTTGCCGAGAACATATTTATCGAAAAAACCCAGGGAAGCTAAGTTTTGGCGGGGTCAAAGTGACTGAAGCCGAGATCACCTCTGCTATAAATTGAAATGCTGAAGCCTTTCATTTAATATCTGTTATTTCTAATCAAAAGCTTGCAGGTGGCGTCAGTGAAGCACATATAGTTTATTCATAATTTCAGTGGAACGGGCAGAAGCGACTTGACATGCATCTTTAACTAAAAATAATTAATACCAGATCCCCTCAAGCATAGAATAAAGACCTTCTGCAATTTATTCATGTGGGTGAATTCCGAAAGTACACGAAAATACACTGGGACGAAAAGAATTTAAGTCTTCTCAAGAGTCTTACAAAGCATTGATAGAAAAGTATAAGTCCCAGCAGAATTTATTCCTGGCGAACGCAATCTTAACAATATAAGATATGCAGCTGCTTCAGTGTTGATAGCAGACACACAAGGGTAACTGCAAGAATTCCTTGAGAAAGTATAGGGAAAGGTTTAATCATCAGTTGGACACAGAATGTATCGTCAGCAAGAAGAGATGATCCCAAGAGAAAGATTACGGATTAAAGTTAGCGAATTCAAGCAAGGGGAAATTTAAATATCTGCGTGACAATTTTAGAATAGGTAGAAAAATGCCACACGTAAATCTGGAGTCGCATTGGGATCGTAAAAACGCTACCTTCCACATCTAAATAAAAGAAGGAAAAAAATTCATTAGAAACAAAGAAAAGACTGATGAACTGTTATCTAATACCGCTCTTCTGGGGTGGATGCTGGACAATCTCCTGACAGATGAAGAGAGAGAGATAATGACCACAGAAACGTGGGTCTACAAGAGGATGCTGAGAATGCTATGGTAGAAGCGCCTAATGGCATACTAAGAATCAGAAAGCGAAATTTCTTGGCGGCAGAATGAGGAAGGATGTCTTGAAGACTTTGACTCTCACGGGAATTGGACTCTTATATTCGAGAGCCTTCTCCTGGTTCATTTCCTATGGAGAAATTTTCTGAGATTTTTTTTAAATATTTTCATTCACACCGTGGATATTTGTTATTTAATTCTACGCGTATTGTATATTCTTGGAATCGGGCCGCATGAAATGAATTCCCTGTGCTAGTGACTAAATGCACGACTATAATGTAAATAGGATACACCATTTTTTAACCATTTCACGCCAAGCCATGCAATAATGCCATTATTGCGCCAGGGGTCACATAACGTGATAGAGAATGAGAAAAGTTTAATGAGGAGAAATTATATAAAGGAAATGGATTCAGGAAGATAGATGAAAAGAAAGATAATGACCACAGACTCTTGGTTCTACAGGAGGATGCTGAGAATGTTATGGTAGAAGCCACTAATTAAAAGATTCTTAAGCAAAATGGAAACAAAAAGCCATTACCCAGAAATAGAAAAAGACATTTCTAGGGGACAGATTGAAGAATTACCCGTTAATAAGACAATGTCACAGTATTTACACTATTTATATTCAGACTATTGATTTCATTTTTTTTTTTTTTTTTTTCATAGTTTTTCGCCCGTTGTACTCTCCGGCATCAGCTGTATATCGATTTGGGTAACATACAGGGAATTTAGAACTGTCATCCTTTATTTAATCTAGTGGGGTAGACATTTCTCGTTCCACTGCTCATGTCTAGGCATATCGTCTTATTTTTCTTTTCAATTGTTCTGTTATTGCCAGATTTCATCCTATTAACTATGGCTTTTCGATGTTCCTCGAGCCTTACTTTTAGGGGTCATCTTGTTTCCCCTATTTATATTCTCTGCCACAACTGCAAGGAATCAAGGACACGAATTTCTTTGCCATATTCTCCACCGTTTTCGGTTATAAGTGGACATTGAAGTCAACACTTAGAGGCGACAGTCTGTTTCATTCTAGGCCTGACGATTGCGTCTAGAATGAAACAGACTGTCGCCTCTAAGTGTTGACTGCAATGTCCACTTTTAAATTTACACACGCTCTATCTCTGATACTGAGCACTTCATCTTATAAATATAGCACACCTGAAGACGATACTTCTTCATATATATATATATATATATATATATATATATATATATATATAGATAGATAGATAGATAGATATTGAGACATTTTTTATGTTTATACGTTCTTTTTATAGATAAAACATAAAATGTCTCAAAATAATTGTCGGACTTTGTCCATTTCATAATATATGACGTTATGTGATTACATTTGGATACGCATCAAGCAGATATGAATGTACAAGAGAGAATCATGGAGAAATGTTGTTTAAAAACAGTAAAATCTACCTTGGTAACCGAAACGCTTCTTTGTGGCTTTATCGGCAAAAGCACGGTTCCGTATAGAATACAGGTTCGTTTATTGTCGGAAGACGTATATTTTTTATGATAATTTCTCGGGCATTCAGGCCTGTAAATGTCGTTAATACTGTTTATTATAATCAGAGCATTTACTTAAATATTTGTATCTATAAAATGAACGCATGAACATAAAAAATGGCTCAAAATAATTGTCGACCGTTCTGCATTTCATTTTACATATATATATATATATATATATATACAGAAGTTAAAGGTGGGTACAAGTTCAGAATTAAAAATATACTTGTGGGTATGTCCGGATTAACCAATTAAACGTCAGATTTACGTTACAATAGAAAAATACACTCAGCGGGTGGAAGTGAATGGGTTATTATTTCATGTTACGATAAACTAGCGCCTACTCAGACATGTCATCCAACGATTGCATAAAATATGGCAGCGAAAAATCTATTATGGATGTCGTCAAATATGATGTGTCGATTTATTGAAGTCGATATAAAGCTATCAGAAATAATTTTTTGGGTATATATATATATATATATATATATATATATATATATGTATAATATATATATATATATATGGCCGTTTGTGTGTGTGCGTGCATAAAGGAAAATACAATTGTAAAACTGTAGTTTTAGTTTTTCTTTCAATGCGGAATTCTTCAAGGCAAAAAATGAAATGAATTTATTTAAACAAATTATCTATAAACAACAAACAAAATGTTGTTTGCTACTAGAAGAATTTTGAAACGCTCATCTATATTCAATCCGTCAACTGAAAAATTATATCATTTACTTTTTATGTTTGCAGCGAATTTTAAAATAAAGCAACACGCACTCAACAAAATTACAATTCAAACCAGTCGCAACATATGAAAATGCATTTAAACAGATGATTCTGTTGATGAAATTTATTTCTTTCTCTCACGTGGTCATGAATGACACCAGAGAATCGCATTACAATTGTACGGCTGCGGCTGCTATTCCGCGGCCGTCATCGTCGCATAGCAAACTTCTATGTAAACGAAATAGAATGTCACCTTTAATGGTGAACATCTCTGTTGTAATGTCCATATAACCACACTGATGATGGCTCATGAGAGCCGAAAGCTAAGATCGACAACTAATATAATACAAAATAATATTCAAATGTTGTATAGGTTTTGTCTTTATTTTCGCTTGAAACTTAAGCTATTATACGACGCTAGAAAAAGAAATAATAGACATTTTTTGTCTGTTATATTTAACAATATATGTTTGAATAATGTTCTTCTGTCCCCTATATATATATATATATATATATATAAATAATGGACTCTTCCATCGGTTTCGACGTATGAGGATCTGCCAGCTTATTGATTCAGTTATGAATGTTTATGCGATAATCTTAAGTGGCATTTAAGAGCCGCTAGTGATTTACAAATGCGGCCACGTATGGAACAGGTGTGAGAATTGTGAGATGAGATCGCTGTTAGATTGGCTGACCTTTTAGATCTTTCTCTCGCTTCTTGAAGATGATTCAGACAAGTAGATTGAAAATTGCTGAGTCCACTAAAACACATTGATCTCCATTCTACCCGCTCCAAAGCTAAGCGCTCAAGGGTGTTATGTGGTATATTAACTGCTGGCAAGTTGCTTTTCAGCTTGCCTTTGTATCCTAGGCATGGGCGTCCTACATTCCTGTCGCCCTGATCTAACTGGCTTTACATTAGGATCTTGGTTATCCTGTCATCAGACATTCTCAAGACATGACCAGTCCACCGTAACTGAGACTGTATGATAAAAGTCCCGATTCCTCCAATATTACACCTGTTAAACAGGTCTACGTTAGATGTCCTATCTTGAAGCTTGACTCCACAGATTACACCCAGAGAGCTTTTATGGAAAACATCTAGCTGGTGACACACACACACACACATATATATATATATATATATATATATATATATATATATATATATATATATATACATACTGACAGATACGAATAAATTTTTGTAATAATGAGCTCATTCAAGTCTCTTGGCTTTGTTGGCTTTGCTTATTAGCGGCTTAAACCTTCGTCTACAAGATGTGTAGCCTTGTTCTAACAAGATTTGTAACCTTGTTCTGACGGAATGTTGAAGAGGCAAGACTATCACCTTATTCTTCGCTTAGACTGGCTGCAATTTTTTGGCTAGTTATAGTCCTATTCTTCGCAATTTCTCTCTTGATTACCCTGCCAGTTCTATCATCAATATTTTTCTTTCGTCCCATTGTTTCCTTTCTTAGAGCAGGAGTGGCATCATTATGTGCCCTAAGCACTCGTGAGACAATTGCTTGCGAGGTTATAGCAATTTCTGCAATTTCTCTCGTAGACTTTCCTGGTTTTGAGAGGGCAATAATAGATGCCTTAAGTGGTTATGATGCGTGTTTGTACCCTTTCATCTGGTTAGCGGCTTGAGTGGCTATTTCAAGCTTTTTTATACTGTATAAGACTTTCTGGAATATTCTGGAATATTCTAGATTTAATTTAAGCTGTTCTAGAATTCTCTCGAATATTGTTCTAAGTGTATTGTAAAATAGTTTTCAATATTTTCTCAAAAGCTCTTTAAATTTACCAGTTTAATCATTAGAATGCGATATCTGAGTCACTTTTTTGGAACAGATTTTTTTTTCCTGAATGTCATGTATATCCAAATTCGCAATTATCAATAGAATACTTTAGGGTGAATAAACTTTTTTCCTAGGTGGCCAGGAAGGGCACTTTATATTAGTAAGATTACAAATTATTTTAACCCCAAAAACAATAGACAAAAAATATTTTTAGTAAAAAAAATCAGGTGAGTCAGTTTTAGCACTGTACTTTGTGTAATGTATGAAGACGCATACAAAAATATGAAATTTTACGTTATTTTTTTTAACCCACGCAATATTACTCATAGAAAGATTTTCAGGAATGATAGGGCATACTCATAGTATGTAAATGTAACATACGTAGAAAGTAACAATTGAGAAAAGAATTTATGGCTTTATTTATCGCGGTAGTTAAATTATATCATTCGTCTTGGTTTATTTTGTTTCGTTTGGTTTTTCTTTCGCCATCGAGGACTATAACGACCATTTAATTTCATGACATTGTTTATATGATCATCACATTCCATTTACTTGAAAGAAACTTAAAAATGGATTTTATTGTCTCACAAGAGACTGAAGTGTAGCAGACAATGTTAAGATTCAAGCAATCACCTCATTATATAAGAACCTTCATATCGTAATTCCTTTGCCAAAAAATCATATTTATCTCTTATATCCAAATCATAGCACTGCCAAAATCTTTTCTCGTATCACATTTTATTTAGCGTCATCGGCACTAGTAGACTGGGATAATCTTGTAACCGGACCTAAACATTTCCTCGTTAACCGGTTTAAGCATGGTCTGATCTAATTTTTGGTCACCAATCCTTGGAAACAGCGTCCTGAATTAAAATGGTGTGACAGATGCGGCCGGCGTCTTGTGTCCGTGATGAGAGTGGGGTGATCTTGGCGTCTGGCGAATTTTAGTTTGATTTCGTGGGAGGAAGTGGTGGCAGTAGTGGCCATGTGTCAGTGGGCGGTGGCGCTGCAGAGAAGAGCGGACGTGTCAGGTGTCGCGGTTAAGTAAAGGGTTATATCTGAATCGTGAGAGACGGAGATGTCACGCGAGGAAAGAAATTAAGTGGTTCTTGTGTTGTTAGTATGTTGACCACTCTCTGCCAACGCACCCGCACTCATAAATATCCACGCCCTAATATATATATATATATATATATATATATATATATATATATATATATATATATATATATAAACTACTTTGAGAAAACATATATGAAAGCGAGTAGGTTGATTATTTTTACGTCTGTGTTTTAGTGAAAAGGATAAATATATATAGTGGACTCTCCTGTTGTATGAGGGTCAAGCAGCTCAATTTCTAGTAACCGACAGCCAGACACAAGCACATATGATTTGATTATAGTGGTGAAGGAAGAATGAACCCCACTTTTGGAGGGGCCGAGTAGAGAGACCTGGTGCACTAAGTACCAAAATGTCTTCAAACAACCCTCCGCACGTTTTGAATTCAGAGTTGTCTTTTTCCTATACCAGTTGCTATCCAAGGCTATAGAACCCAGGCTGTCCTGCTATTTACCCATAGCTGGAGGGAGAAAAGGATTAATATCTTCCCCAAGACTATTAGCACGTAAGCGAATGTAATGGATTCGACTGGAATTCAATCATGGCTCCCCGATTTCTAAATCCGAGCCGCTATCCACTATCCCACTTGCCACATTCATATATATATATATATATATATATATATATATGTATAGTACAAGTAATAAATCCGTTGGAATGTAATCCAAGTGGATCCTAATAATATAAAAGATTAAAACTGATCCATAAAATAGTTGAATTTATTCATTATAACAGAGCATATAATATACATAACACGGAATTAGCTCTGACGTCAATGAATAAGTCGACTTTAATCAACTCAAAAAAATATGATTGCTTTAAAATTTCGATTTCCGTGATATATACATATATATATATAAATATATATATATATATATATATATATATATATATATATATATATATAAGTGGACATTGAAGTCAACACTTTAAGGCGACAGGTTGTTTCATGCTAGAAGCGATCGTCAGACCACGAGTGTTTGTTTTTTTTTTTCTCAGCTATTTATATATACGGGTCAGTGGTGCATTGCTGTAGTTTATTATAAGTCTGATTTTGTCGAGAGCAGTTTTTAATTTGTTCATTACTTCATTTATTTATTTGGATTTATTATCTTTACTTGTTTTTTTCTAGCGGTTAATTTATCGGAATCGGTTTATTAATTTGTTTATTTATTTGGATTAATTTCGATTAACTGATTTTACGTGATTATTTATTTTTTATTCTGTATATTTTTAATTACTCTTTTCGGTTTTCCTTTTTTAAGTAACGTAGTATTTTTTATCGTCATATAACAATTATAGATATGCCTTTCGTTTTATTTTTGGTTTAATTTTTATAGTCTAAGTAATATTTTGATCTTAATGATTTGTCAATTTGTTTATTATTTACTTCATTTATTTTGGTTCATTGATTTTTATCTTTTAAAATCTTTTTTCTTATTTATTCTATATCGTTTATTCTAACTGGTGTGATTTGGTAATTTGTTTGGATTAATTTTTTCTACTTATTTTATTTTCATTTTGTTTATTTATTTACTTATTGATTTTATTTTATTTTATTTATATATATTATTTATATATTATATATATATATATGTATATATATATAAATAAATCTCCGTTGACACTCAAGCCAGACTATGCGAAAACTTCCTCCGCCGTAAATTTAGCCACCCCCACCTTACAGTGACCCGGCATCAATGTAAGTAACTCTATACTGATACAAATTATTAACACCCCGCCCCTCCCTATTCTTAACAATCCGCCCTTGATGTTACCATGGAAATTTTTGATTTCAATTCTGACCATACTATTAAAACTCGTAAATTTCAGAAATAAGTCATTCCCAAAAAATTTCGCTTGAAGATGGAACAGAGCCTACTTTAACTCAAGTTAATTCAAATATTATTTTGAAGTTTTCGGCTCTTGTTTTGAAACATGAGACCTCTTATGTAGCGAGTTGGAATCATATTTTTAAATAAATAATTATATTTATGCTCTACTTTCGTATCGAGCACTATTTTTTAAAATAATTACAAAAATACTAAGGAACTTTGGATTCCATTGGAATCGTAAATACGATCCCATTCATCAGACCTACAAATTCAAAAAGAAAACTGAAAAAAACTACTCCGGAAATAAAAATAGAATTTAGAGAGATTGTAAGTTGAGAGTGTGTGACGAATGTTAGTTCTAAAGAATTTTTAGAACCCCTCTCTGTTAAATTCATTCGTATATTACCCCTCTCTTTAAAACTAACATTCGTCCCATACTCTCATACTTACACTCTCTCTAAATTCTATTTTTATTTCTGGAGTAGTTTTTTTCAGTTTTCTTTTTGAATTTGTAGGTCTGATGAATGGGATCGTATTTACGATTCCAATGGAATAAATTATGACCATGGAATATTAGTGTTTAAGCCTTTTTATTATATTTTATTATATATATATATATATATATATATATATATATATATATATATATATATATATATATATGTAAGACAAGCATTAATGGATAACACCGATATATTCTACTGTACCCAATGGAATGAAAGACTCTAAACTCTATCCAGAATTAACCGTATTTTATCATAATAATTTAAACATTAAGTAATAAAATAAATTAAATTAAATAAAGAAATAAATAAATCTCATACTTTCTCAGCGGCCTCCTACCCAGTTCCCTGTTACATATGATGTTAATGTAGACAATTTCAAAAGTTCAGCTTCCCAAAGAATACAAAAATGCAGTCAAAGGAATTCTATCAACTATACAGACAATACATTGAGTCTTGATAATGAATACGAAATTCGAAATTACTTGAACAAGAATCACAAAATATGAACATCAGACAGTTTATCCACAATTTCGAGCAAAATGCTAAACACCATCTCCGAATATTGGAAAAATACAACAAAAAAAATCAAACAATATATATATATATATATATATATATATATATATATATATATATATATATATATCTTATCGGGCGTCAAATGAGCTAGTTCCTGCAGATTGGATCTTCATCACAATAGATAGAGAGGAATACAATTTTGGGTGAATACTTGCTGCATAAAAATATCGTATATATGATATATATATATATATATATATATATATGAAAATTTCTCCGAATTAATCAGTAGAAAGACAATATTTATAAATTCAACCATAATTTTGATTTTAAAAATGCTACACACATAAAAAAAGAAAATAACTCACTCAGAAGGAAAATTCTGGAGAGTGCCGCCATAGTAAACTACCCAAATATTAATCTACTCCCAGGTTTTTTCCCTATTTCACCTTTCTTAACAAAATTAATGCTCTTACAAACAAATATACACAACAGATTCATAAAATCAAAAGAAAATGGTTGAATACATCAACACAGTTATAATGACAATATTCTCCACACGTGACAATTACTGACGTTATTTTTCAGTTAAAAATATGAAAATAGCGTTTCTCTACATTCCAGTTGCTAGGTACATTCTGTTTTTGTTTTTATTAGTTACTTTGTTCATTTAATTTCATTTTCGTATTTTGCTTTGATAAAGTCCACATTGGACGAAACGCGTCAGCAATTACCAGTTTTCCTATTGTCATTTTTATTCATAAATATATATATATATATATATATATATATATATATATATCCTATCGGGCGTCAATTGAGCTAGTTCCTGCAGATTGGACCTTCATCACAACAGATAGAGAGGAAGAGATGCAATAGGCAACAATAAACTACAGAAAAAACTCAAAATTGATCGCTGCATTTAAGTATTGCATTAATATTTAAGTTTACCTTTTAATAGTTCAACCATAATTCTTATGCTGCCATTTAATTGGAAGACTAATTGATGTACGTAGGTCCTTACTTTCTGTACACATGAATATTTTTTATTTCCTGGGTGATTTTCGCTGGATATCGCAATTAATTTCAATTATTCCCAAACTTAACACGTCAAAAAAAAAAAAAAACTATATACTGAAAACGATTTCAGAGTAAAAACTTAGGAGTTCAATATTTCATGATTGTTGGTCCGGATCCGACCCGGAATGTTTTCAATTTTCTCATAGAGTTGGCCTGATTCAAAAATGGTATGATATTTCGGCTACGGCCTCTAGGAGTAAAGTTGAAATAGTTTGACACACTGAGTTTTGCATTTATTATATAGAAGATTGGTAACGTGAGTTATAAATTTGTGTTGCGGGATGAGCGTCAGCTCCCCAGTTATATCCGATTCTGAGCCCTTGAAGGTACAGTGTTTCAACATTCAATTATAAACGTTTTAATAGAAGCTATTTATGCAGTTGGGATACCGGGATATTGACCAGAATTGAAACTCCTGCCTAAATAACACCTGAATAAATAGAAGCTTCCTTCCTTATTTCTTAAACTATTGGTCACAAGGATTTGAAGCTATTATACAGGCATAATTATTAAGTAGTACCATAGGCACTAATCGTATGCTTTAACCAACACATAAATCAAACATCACTTTATTCCTGTATCCATATTTATAAGTAATGAATTTAAAATTAGTTCTCCATTTTGGTTTGTGAGGATTTCGGGCTGCGATGCGGTCAGGTTTCAGTGGTATTATGTGCTCTGTTACATTCTAAATAGTTAACATAAATTTGTTATTTCTTCACTGTCTGTGATGAATTTGCCCGGTTTTCATATTTAAATATTAAACTGAGGGACTTTCTCAGAACAATATCGGTCAGAGGAACGAAATGCGTTGGCTAAGAAAGTTTTTCTTTTGTCTTTATTTATATTGTCCTTTTACAGATATTCTGTATTTTATATTTGCCTTTAAAACACACATACATACATTCCTTTTGTTCAAAGCAGAGTCCAATAGTGTTATTAAAAAAAAAAACTCGTAAAAATCCTGTAAGATATCTTTAAACATTTCTAAGTTAAAGCGTTTCAAAGTTAAATCTAACAATTGAACAATTTTGTTGTTACAATCGATATATATATATATATATATATATATATATATATAGAGAGAGAGAGAGAGAGGAATGCAATATTAAAAAGAAGAGAATTTTGTTGTTACAATCGATAGATATATATATATATATATATATATATATATATATATATATATATATATATATATATATATATATATATATATGATTTTCTCTGCTTACATGAAAGTTTGTCAGTTCAGTCCAATTTCCAATAAATCATCCAAAACTGCATATTTTAAAACGGACACAGATACACACATCGCGCACACAAACCAATATATATATATATATATATATATATATTAAAAAGAAGAGAAGCCAGGCGCAGATACACATCCATGCGCTCGGGCATACATACATACATTTATACATACATACATACATACGCAATTTCAATTCGATTTCTGTGTCGGGACCGTGACTTTTTATGAATAGTGATGTTCCTTCCAACAAGTAGTGGGTAGGTGTGTTCTTGATGCTTCTCAGATCTACGGTCTGCATCGTCATACAAACTTACACTTCCTCAAACACAAATACGCACATCTCCCGTCACCATAGTCAAAAAAAGCATAAATAGATCCCATTTTAAAAAATAAACCAGTTTATCTGAGGATCGCAAATGAGTGAAACTCAGGGTCAAAAACTTGTATACTGTAACTGAATATGTTATCTCAACACTGATATTATGCGCTTTCCACTAAGTATTGCACACAAAAAATATATATATATATTAGGTTGGTGCAAAAATAATGTCGTTTTCTCACATATGTTAATATGTCAAAAAACGACATTAGTTTTGCACAAACCTAATATATATATATATATATATATATATATATATATATATATATATATATATATTTAATATACATACTAAAAAAAAAAAATTCTTACGCTGAACACTCAAAAATAGGTGAGCGTTTATCAGAGGTGAACCTCCACCTTTAAGCCTCATTTTTGATCACCTTATTCATGTTAATATATAGAGGCTTAACAGCAAAATTGTCCATATCTTGTAATAGCATGGGAAAATTGTCCATCCCACATAAATTATAATATGTAAAAAAAAAAAAAAAAAAAAAACACTAAACTAATTGTGAAAACTTGTCGGCATTAAATAATCCGCTGAGGTTGATATGCCATGAAACAAAATTAACCCAACCCCTTCAGTGCACGACGATCATAGTCCTCCACAATTTCTTCGGTATTTTCTTGTTAACCCTGCTAACACTTGCTTGGTATTTATCAATCCACCCACGAGGACCGAATATGGCACAAGGCCGGTTTAATGTGGGTCTCTCCGAGCCCGTAGGCTCGGCCAAAAATATAGCCTTTGAACCCACCTAGACGTGTTCAGGCCCTGTCTACCTCCCTGAAGAAAACATTGCCCTTCGGCAAAGCTTCCTCCGAGTTCCTCCCCGTAATACAGAGAGTTCGACAGACTCCGACCCGGAAGATCACAAAGGCAGCGTACTACACTTTGATCCAGGCCCCCGGGCCGAGCAGCTAACACTTGCTTGTTAGTTATATTACGTAACCAACTTATATTTATTACTAGGAGCGACATGGCAACAATAGGAACGCAATTTTCAACAACAATCGGCCAGCCAATATTCCCCTTCGCCTACGTGCCGAATCCCTTTAGGATGTTTACGGTCATGACTCTCGACAATTTCCTATCCTTTGTATCTCTTTATAAATGTTGTCTTTTTTCTATCTCCCTTAAACCCTCTTCTGCCATGCAGTTACTCCAGCTCACTAAGCAGGTTATGCCTTGTTTTTCCCAAGCCTTCTTGCCTTCAAAATGTCTTGTGCGTATCAGACTTTCTAATCCTTCTTTCCTCGTTATCTACTCCAGAAATGTCACCTGTTTCTTTCTGATGTTAATCATAGGTGTTATTTTTTTTTCTATTTTCTAAAACTTTGTTATTGCTGTATTGTTCAGTTCATGATATTCTCAGCATCCTTCTGTAAAACCATATTTCTGTTAATTTAATTCTCTTTTTCATGTCTGATGAGATGACCCACCATTCACTGCCATATAAGGGGGATCAATAATGCTGCCTTTTTAAGTACTCTTTCTTCTTGTTTCTAACGTGATTTTCTTGTTTTAAACTACGTTGCTTGGCTTTTGCAAGGCATCTTTCGCTATCCCAATGTACCTTCAAATGTTGTCACATCGTCTCTCTCCTATTAGAAAACTTCCTTTATAGATATATATATATGTGTGTGTGTGTGTTTGTTTGAGTGTGTGTGTGTGTGTGTAGTTAAAAGTTACTCCAAAATTCGCTTGTGGATGAAATGAAACTAATGTCTTCAACTTAATTACAAAATTAAATTCGAAGCTTTTAGCTTCCATTTTGGAAACGTGGTTAGAACTGTGTAGTGAAAAAACATATTTTAAATCAGTTAATTTATAGTATTAATGATCTGTAAATTTACATTGAGCACTAGTTTGTCAAAAAAATATCTATAAGGACACCGGATTATATATCTTACTGTTCTTTCTTTTCATATATATATATATATATATATATATATATATATGTTAGTATATATATATATATATATATATATATATATATATATATATATGTTAGTATATATATATATATATATATATATATATATATGTTAGTATATATATATATATATATATATGTTAGTATATATATATATATATATATATATATATATATGTTAGTATATATATATATATATATATATATGTTAGTATATATATATATATATATATATGTTAGTATATATATATATATATATATATATATATACTTGCTTGATTTGGGGCATTTCCAGTATTATATCTTGTTCTGATGGAGTATGTGCAATAGTTCCCATATTCGAAACCTCCGGTAATTATGGCTGATCTTTTGTTTTTTACCTGAACCAACAGCGGAAAATTCTTGTTTTAAATAATTAAAATCCGAAAGAGACAACTGAAATTTCTAGAATAAACAATGAAAACGACGGCTTGGAGAACCTGACACTTACAGGGCATCGTCAATTCTAGAGGGACATAGGCAAATAGAGAGTTACCTCCGTAACAATCTTGTCTAAATGGATAGCAAGATAACCCTGCGAAGGATGGTGAAATGACCAAACTTACTAAGAACTAAAAAAATAGGTTACATATGTCCTGAACGGACACAGAATATAGTAGATGAATAGTTGAGTTCACGTACTGCCTATGTTTATTGCATTCACTTTCAGATTAATTCTCGTGAAAATAGGATAGATACGTTTTGTGCTCCCAGTCTCTCTATGTTTTAAATAATATGCTTATCGGGTCCCCTTAGTCTTGGATAGAAACCAGTCTAAAAGAAAACTCTGAATTCTAAGCCACATTATAATTATCTTTCCCAAGATGTGGTTTCAATTCAGAGATAACAAAAGAAAAGGAAGCTATGGAGAGCCATGATTCTGTAAGCTATGAATGAACATGGTATTAAAAAATAATAATTTAACGCATATATATTATAAATCATTTTTTTTTGTCGGGGGTTACCTCGAGGCGGTGTAATGGTTAACAAGCTTGGCTCGCTAGAACAATTACGACTGGGTAGTGAGTTCGATACTCACTGGGTGCCTCCTAATTTCGGCATTGTGCCACATTTAGGCTACGCTTGGAAAATCTCAATATTATAAATCATTTGGGGGGACGTCTCACCCTGGGTTAAAGATTAGCAAACCTGACTAATAGTTGCGGTTATCACTGGGAGACCAATAGTTATTGCCTTGCAGCGATACTCAACCAGGTTTCGTAATTAACTTCCTCCCTGTAGCACCTTTCCTATTTTACTAATAAGGGAGAAATTGTTCGTTCCCTGATGCCTGAGGCATTCTAATAGGAAATTTCTGGAGGAAACAACATGTACGTGTGGGATTCTTACTTCAAATAGATATCGATTTGGTCACTGGCTTCTTTTTGTATTAGATCGTTCAGCACTGTGTTAGCGACGCTTAAACTCATGTAGTAAATTCAGTTGAGGAAATATATTCACTCGTATTTTTTTTATATCCAGATATGCGGTATTTTTCTTCTTCCGTTTAGTCATACTTTCAGTGATTTAAAAAAAAAAATCTGTTTTCTTTTTGATTTCCTTCTTTTTGTATCTGTTTTCTTTCCTTCCGTAATAAAAATGTCGGTCGCACCCTTTCTCGTTTTCTATCTTTCAACGTGGGTCTTCAATTGTCTGTCTTTTACCGCCTTCTTTGCCCGTTTGTCGATTTTACTTCTGCACATTCTTCTTTTCTTCTTTCTTTTAAACTGATTCTCTTAATTCTTTCTTTCTTTCGTCATTTTCCTTCTTCCTTCTTCCTTTGATTCAACCTTTTCTTAGTCTCATATTATTTCCACGTCAGCTAATATACCAACGTTCTTCATTCCTTCCTTCCTTCCTTTACAAATGTTTTATTTGTTCCGGCTTTTCTTTTTATTCTTCTTATTATTTTTGTTATGCATGTGTATTTTGGGGGTCCTTATTTCATTTTTCTTTCTTTTTTATTTCATTCATTTGTATATATATATATATATATATATATATATATATATATATATATATATTACTGTCTTCTGTCTCCTCTCTCTTTTCCATTTTTCCTTTTCTTTTCTCCCTTCTCCCCTCCCACTTCTATAAATCATTTCCGTTAAGTTAATCATCTAAATAGGTCAAGATCTGGTCACTCCTCCTACCCCAATGTAAAGCACGCTTAAGAGAGATATGAAATTAACCCCTCCCTATACTCTACCTTGACTCTTTACCTACCCCCTCATCCTCCCTGTTAAATTACAAAAATTACACTACCCATCAATTTTCAATATCATTTTTCCTTTCATTTCGTTGTTGGAAGTGTTACCTGATGATCCGGAGTCTTTTAAAAGGATTTTGGTGAAATAAATTATTGTAATGGTACCTTAAAGTGGCCTGTTTTTCATTTTATATATACATATATATATATATATATATATATATATATATATATATATATATATATATATATATATATATTACAATGAATCATTCATGCAGAAAGTAGATTACTAAAGTTAATGATATAAAATGACGAAATCCCCTCGCAAACAACATTTTATGAGTGCATTAACCTACAAATCACACGATGAATGTTATGATACTTATTTTGAAAAATTATAAGCTGTATAATGTCTTTCTTTAATACGCAAGTACATTCAACTGTACATTCAGTCATCTTCAGGCATGGAAATTATTTTGTTTTAGGTAAAATTCAGGTAGCATCCCAGGCAAAAAAAATTAAATGCGAAGCGAAATATGATTTTTTTTAAATGTGTTATTGCTAATGAATACAGATATTTGGAGCGTTCAGTCGCAACTCTAAGGTTGAATTTTTCGAAAATTTAAGAGAGTAAGTTTTCTTTTACTGATATGGCAATTTAAGTTTTGTTTTTTTGTTTTTTGTAGGAATTTATCAGTCAATGATATATGAACTAAATTGTACAATAAATAGAGTAATGTCTCAGTTGTTATCCCGAAAATTTGCACATCGGGTTAGTTCTTTTAAATCAAATATGTGGCCCAGCTCAATTTATATTACAATGAATCATTCATACAAAAAGTAGATTAGTAAAGTTAATGATATAAAATGGCGAATTCCCTTCGAAAACAAAATTTTGAAGGTACATTAACCTACAAATAACTCGATGATTTCTATACTTTTTGGATGAATGATTCATTATAATATAAATTGAACTGCACATATTTGATATATATATATATATATATATATATATATATATATATATATATTCGTAACATATAATAGCATCATCTACATTCCAAAAAAGGCTAAAAATAATGGAAGCCTGATTAATAAAAGCGAAAGCTATGAACACGGACGCAATATCTTGACCGTATTTTGAAAAACGAAAACATTTAGAGCGCTCGGATTAAAAGAACATTCGGACAGTTTTTTTATATAATTTATCATCTGAAAAGAAAAAAAATACTAGATTGCATATGAAAGTGTATAAAAACTAAATCAAAGCATCTTGTTTGTCGCATTCAATGAAATTTGCATGAAAGAAGGATGGCTGCCTAAATACCCCAATATATATATATATATATATATATATATATATATATATATATATATGTATATATGCATTACAGCAAAAAATGAAAAACATTACCTCAACATAGACTAAAAATACATATGCTCTGTTAAATAAAAACATCGAGCTGTCGGTGGATCAGTTTTAATAATTAATATTACAGGGATGAAATCGAGGTAGATGGTTACGTTAGGAGGCCATTTATGTGTATAGGCGGGAGAGATAATAATTAACCCTAGCCTTGAATTGTAGTGATCGAGGAAACATCCTCTTGAGTTTCGGTTCCACAGGGAAGTGGTTCACCGGAAGAAGCTGCTCGAGTGGAACTTAATACTCATCGATGAAATACGGTGTAAATGTGGATGGATTTCTTCTATGTAACTGGCATGGCGCTTTATTGCCATGAAGCTTTCTCTTGGCGGGACCAGCGACTGTAGATTGTCCGAGAAATTTCCATGGAAGTAGCGTTAGAGCTGGGAGAATCTTGCCCCACACCGCCTGTCGGAGAGTAGTTGAAGGTTGGAGAATAAATCGACACCTACAAGAGGTCAGAGACGCTTTTGAATTCTATCAAGGCTGGAGAGTGAAGTCTTGGCAGCTCCTGCAGTCTACAGTGATGATCCTAACGTGCAGCACATTTGGAAAGTGACTGAAAACAAAGCTCATACCACCTGCTGACCCAAACCTTGTGATTGAAATTGTGTCGATGGACCAATTTAGAAGTTGTCAATGGATGAGCTAGCATCAAGTCACAAGTCATCGTGACCGAGGGTTTAAATGTTAGTGGACTTGATCTTGTCAGATAATGCGCTCTCTTTCTGAAATTCTAACAAAGGACAATTCATGACAATTGCAGTATAAGCTACAGCTGGGCTCTGTGACTATTGACAAAACACAAATGTGTCTTCAAGGGGAATTCTCTAGCCGCTCTAGCAGACAGGGATGCTCGCGTACGAGCGACAGCCTTTACTGAGATAACTCCGAAATAGTATGACTATGAAGCCCATGAAATATTATTAAATCATGCATTATAACCCACACCAAAAAATAACATGAGACATGACGTACTGAGATATGGAAAATGTTATGTAATTTACCTGCGCACGCACGGACACTCCCAGCTATAAATAAGAGCAGGAACTGCCTTTTGGAGAGAAGTTTCTAGCAGTCAGCTCTGACAGTCGGACTGAACTCTCGTTTGTATATGTTTGTATTACTATTTCTGTAATATATATATATATATATATATATATATATATATATATATATATATATATATATATATCTCCTTGTGCAGGTATGCAGAAAATAGAAAAGAACACGTTGGGTGCATAATCCGGGGTTCCTTAGTATTTTTGTTTTTATTTTTAAGAAGACAGTGCTCCATACAGAAGTAGAGCTTATATTATAATAATATTTTTTGTTTAAAATTTCTAAAATTTCGCTTGAGGATGAAACGGGACTAAACACCTCAATCCAACTTAATTTTATTAAATATTTGGATGATTTCGGCTATCGTTTTTGAAACATGAGAACTCTTATGTAGCGAAGGAATCATATTTTTAAATAAAAAATATTATTATAATATATATATATATATATATATATATATATATATTGCTGAAATGCTGCATTTTTTGCAACCTATGCATTAATCCTAAATATTAAATAAAGACCATACTGCTTGGGTACAAATGACGTCACAGAAGACAAATGCCAAGGAATGCTATAATTATTGTATGGTGCAAAGATCGATCGAAAAAATCCCAAAGATACCTAGTCTATCATTTTGCGTTGTTTGTTATGCCAACAAGATGTTTAACACAGGTTTTGGAATTCAAACGAAGACTTAAAAAACCCCTTTTAAAAAACCGTATAGACATGGCACTATTCCTTAAAATATTGTTATGGGAACTTACCCATAATAATAATGGACTATTCCTGACATTATAAATACTCCGCCTTTCAAGACGAGGAGAGATAATGGAGAGTAAGGACATTGGAATAGTGATACTTGTCGAGACAACACAGTTCACTCTAACCAAATCTGATAGTCATTACTAATACTTCTATTTCTTTATATTATATTTCTATTGTAATATATCTTTGTATTCCATACCTGTGTTCGTGTTATTCTTTCATTGGTTCATCACCGTGGTACAAGGAACTTGGACCATCACCGTGCTACAAGGAACTTGGACCATCACCGTGCTACAAGGAACTTGGACCATAACAAATATACATACTGGTGTAAACTCAATTCCTCTCTTTGTGTATTTATTTCTGGCCCTGACAAAGACACAACAGAAACCTTGACCAGATCTTTAATCCTCATTTTCCCTAAAACATCTACACGGTATAGCTGGGATAACCAATCCCGATTGCGGGCGCTTGCTTAGGCGCATCTGTGTTTATTCTACACCGACAAAGCCCAACAGCTACAGTATCTGGGAAAGAGCGTGTTCCCTAGCGTGATCAACAATTTGTAAAATTTGTACGCTCGGCCACGATGACTTGTGACTTCGCGCCAGCACAGCTATCGTCGGCCTGCAAGGATACCGTCTACCCAATTTCATTTACAAGGCTTGGGTATGGTTTTCAAGCATTTTCCAAAGATGCCGCAGTCTGAGATCGTCACCTCCAGTCCGATAACATCAGGCAGTCTTCGGCCTAATGAATCGACCATGGTTAAATTCGAACCAGGGTCTCATGATCAGAATGCGAACGTTCGGCCACGTGCCCACAGTCGTCGGAATCTAAATAATGAACATTGATATATCTTGTATATACAATTTTCCTTTTGTGTGTCTCCACTTAAAATGTATATATCAGCCAATATATTACATTTCATTTAGAGAGTAATTTTGGTGGCACTGAATTCCTTCTGAGAATATTTTTCTGCCGGGAGAGAGAGGAATCATTATGGACCAGCGGTAGACAGAATCCATCCAAGGTCTTTTCAATCGGGTCGATCTTAATAGAATATCGCCCGGAGAAGCATTGCTCTCTAATTAAGTTAGAAAGAAAGCTTAGAAACGTGAATTCAATTTGATAAGCGTGTGATGTCAATCAGGATTGAGAAGTAGCGGCAAGACAAACTGACAAAAGTAAGGAAGATATGAGCTTATTTTAAATGATCAGCTTGAAATCAAAGATCAAATCTCCCTACCTGTTGCGACAGTAGGGTTTGTTTTTTTTCATTCTGCAGATTTCATATTTTCCGTTATTATATGCTTTCCCGTGATTTTCGTTTTCAGTCGGAGGTCTGAAATTTTTATAGGTTTTCTCAATCAACTCTTACTTTCTTAGACAGCGAGCACCTTTCGCTAAATATTTCTGATACAAAGCAATGTAGACTTCTGAAGCGAATGGGATAGTACTATTTTTTCATTTTTTTTTTTTTTTCGTGTACAGTTATTTTACTGATATAGACCCCAACGCCTTAAACATGACTACCGTAAATTGAAGAGTACAAAAGTCGAGTTCTCAAACCTAGAAACACTTTTCCAAAACTGGGGAACGACTTATATGGCGGGTATAAATTGCAAACCTTCACCATCGCGTTAAAAACGATAGCACATCATTCCTAATAATTACTGTACACCACTTAACGAACTTCCTGTGGTGAACATATTTGGTGGACACATATGACATATTACCCCCCAAAAAATATAAAATAATGAAACAATGCAAATTCAGTATTTTAATAACGCTAGATCAGTCATTGTGTCCAACTGCTAGTACACTAAGTGTAAACACTGACTGAAAGAGAGTTTAACTCAGGCGGTCATTCAGATTGCTAGTTATAGCATACGAAGCAGTGGTATCAAAAAACTACCTAGTATAAAGTTTAAACTTTCTTTCTTTTTATGTGCCATGTCCTTTCAGGATGTAGGCGATCATGGCTCTCCCCCTTGCAGCTCTCAATAAGTTCCTTCCCTCTGCTTCCTCTCCCAGGCCACGTTCTGTTATCCACTTGATTAAGTCCGCCAGGTATGTCACGCGCTGCTTTTCCTTGTCTCGTTTTCCCTCTATTCGACCCGTGAGTATCAAATTCTCCAGGCCCTCCTTCCTCATTATTTAATTTTTATGCGCCATGTCTTTCAGGACGTAAACGATTCATAGCTCTCCCTTTCTATCTATCACTTGCAGCTCACAACATTTCCTTCCTTCTGCTTCCTCCCCCAGATCACGTTCTAACATCCACTTCCTTAAGTCAGCCAGGTATGTCACGCGTTGTTTTCCCTTGTCTCTCGTTCCTTCTATTCAACCCGTCATTATCAGATTCTCCAGGCCCTTCTTCTTCATTATGTCTCCCAGAAACTTCAGCTGCCTCTTCCTAATGTTAACTATAAGCCTCCTCCTTGTTTTCAACCTAAGATCTCATCGTTGCTCACACGATCGGTCCATGATATCTTTAGCATCCTTCTATAGAGCCACATCTCTGTCGCCTTTCTTCTTCATCTTTGAGGAAATCGTCCAATATTTGCTGCCGTAAAGAAGGACAGATGTTACGTAACAGCTCTCTATTATTCTTGTCTTGTCTTTGTTACCAAAGATTTTATAGGAGTTAATATTGACTTTACTGTGTTTGTCATTAGACCTGACGAATTGTCAGTGTTCGTTATGTTATACCGATGTAATATACGGTACCTACCTGTATGCTGTCGGTTGTAAGCTATGCAATGCATATAGACAAATATTACGTTCGGTGTCTAAATATACCGCTACATGGTGTGACCTTATGTAGTTTTGCCACAGTTTATTGCACACTTTCACCCACTGATAACCTACTGTATGTTTTAGAGTATATATATATATATATATATATATATATATATATATATATATATATATATATATAGGTATAGGTCTAACTCAGAGTTGTGAGCCAAAAACGTTCAAGTAGACTTGTACGCCAGGTGTCGGGATTATCTCACCGACAAGTAAGGGAGTGGGGAAAGGAAAGACGGTTTCAAGGCTTGCAACGAAAAGTCAGACGTTGCTTACACGCGAAGTCTTCCCTTGTAACAGTAACGAAAGTCAAATGACTAGTAACACTGGGTATTCTCCTCTGCGTAACAAGGGAGCTCTACAAAGGATCTGTAGAGAAAAGACTCAATTTGCGACTGAAAGTAGCACCATTTAAACTCTCAAGGTCTCCTTCAACGTGATTCTAGGTCTCGTTCAACATCATATGACGAGGCCAGAGCGTCTATAAAAATCGTCAATCCTTTGGCCCTGGTTCGGCCCGGGAGAAAAATTATTATTTTAGACGACGACGCGGCCAGAGCACATACTTCCCCCTCCCGACCTCGGTGAGTATAATACCATGGTCTTTTTTTACTCACAAAACAAATCGACTTGTACGCCAGGTTGACTTGTGCGCTGCATTTTTATGGTAGTGATGTGAACGTCCAAAATTTTAGCATAGGGACTTATGACTAACTGGGTAGTGGTCCAGCTGTGCGGTAAATAAGCCAGTCGTCAGAGAAGCCCTAATTTGCCTAACTTAACCTTGTCTGAAAATCCATCTTGTGATGGCGTCATGAACAAGAAACACAAAGGAAGGAATAATATTATATCAGCGTACTCATTCCTGCAATGATTGAAATGAATAAAGAGGCAACGAAATGTCTTGGTCACGAGTAGGTTGAAGGAAGCTACGAAGGGCCGACAAGTGAAGTAGTCACGGTCGCACTGGGCACGGCATGTTTGGAGATGAGAACTAGGATCCTAGCAATCGTTGTTTTGCGGCTGGCATATCAGTGAATAATAAAGCTAAACTTTATCAATTATTATTATTATTATTATTATTATTATTATTTCCTTTGATTTCTGGAGTTTATTCATTTCTTTTTGAGTCCCGCCCAGAGTCCTAAGGTTAGAAATGGCATCATGACATTTTCCACTTTTTGAAAAAAATCGAACATATTTTACATGCATATTAGGTTGGTGCAAAAATAATGACGTAATAATGTCGTTTTTTTTACCTTAAAAATACCTCAAAAAACGACATTATTACGTCATTATTTTTGCACCAAACTAATAAACCCCATCGTAAGCTGTGGGCTGTACTCGTAAGAAAAAAATTTTGTGTTTGTTTAAGGAATGTACTTCCAGGAATATATGAGTCTATTTGAATTTTTTCCAATCAATCCGAGGGCTCCAGCTACTACTGGAATTGTTAATGTTCTCATGCGCCAAATTTTTTGAGACTTTGATTTTAAGGTCCTTGTATTTTGATAGTTTTTTGAAGATCTTCAAAGTTACATTACAGTCTGTTGGCACTACGATGTCAATAAGGAGGGACATTTTGTCTTTGTGGCTTCTAATCACGATGTCTTTGTAGTTACCTTTGATTAACAGTCTGTACGTATTTCGAAATCCCATAAAATCGTTGCAGGACCTATCTCCTTAACCGGGTCTCTAAAAAGAATACCCGCACGGCCCGGTGGCTAGGATCAAAGTGTAGTATCTGCGCTTTGTGAGCTGCCGGGTCGGGTGTCTGTCGAACTCTCTGCTTGCAGAGAGGAACCCGGACGAAGCTCCGCCAAAGGGTAGGGTTTCGTTGGGGGAGGTTGACGGAACTGGCCCGCCTCGGCGGGTTTGGATGGTTATTTATTTTTGGCTGGGCCTACGGGCTCGGAGATACCCACATTAAAAAGACCTTGTGCCACATTCGATCCCCGTGGGTGGATTGATAAATACCATCGCCTTAACCGGGTCTGCGTGGTGTTCATATCAATTTCTTGCAGTTTCCTTTCCGTAAAAGTTGCAGATTTTCCAATCCAGATACTGGCCCTCGCTGTCATACCGAATTTTGTATTGAGTGGGTTTCAATATCGTGCAAGCTGATTCAATATGGTCAATCGTTTCTGGGTATTTATCACAGAATCTGCATTTTGGTCTAACAATTTTTTTTCAGTATGTCTGCTTGATAACTTCTAGTTAGCAAGCATTAGTTCTGTGCAGGAAGAATACATCTTCGGTTTCAGATTATTATTATTATTATTCCCTTTGATTTCTAGCGTTTACACATTTCTTTCCGGGTCCTGCTCAGGGATCTAAGGTTAGAAATGGCATCATGACACTTTCCACTGACAAAAGAAAAAAAAATATTACATAGATAAAGCCCTTCGTCAGGTGTGTGCTGTACTTGTCAGAACAATTTTTTGTATCTCCTTGAGGCATGGACTTCCAGGAATCCCTTCAATTAGTCTACTGGAATATTTTCCAACCAGTCCTAGGGATCCAACTATAACGGGGATTATTGATGTTCTCATATGCCACATTTTTGAGATTTCTATTTCAAGGTCCTTGTATTTTCACAGCTTTTTGAATATCTTCAAAGATACATTGCAGTCTGCAGGGACAGCTATATCAATAAGGAGGCACTTTTTTTGGTTTGTGGTCTTTAGGTAAAATGATTAACGTAACTATTCAAATATTTTGCAGCCCTTAGAGAAGAGCGCGATTTAAGAAAAAAAAAGACACAGCGATTATCAATGTTTAATAATATGTGAAGAAAATCGTTAACTCTACACTTGAACAGGTCATGATGGTAGTGATCTCGGAAGCATCCACTTGGGAGTTGATTATACAAAGCAGTGGATTTGTGGCAAGAATCTCCTCGGTGGAACTTACATCTCAGCAAAGGTATACGAAGGGAAGAAGTGTGTTTCGCTACAATTGTGCAGTATGACTAGTCTTAGTCGTTCAGGGTAGAACTGGTGGAACTAAGGAATGAAATTCGTCTTAGCACAATCCATGGAAATAACGATAGAACAAACAGTGGCTTGCGTTTGCAAAGTGAATTTTACACCTTTTTTTATAGATATATTCTTTAAACTTCAATGTGAAGGCGCCGTGAGCTCCAACCACTACAGACATAACATTTACATCTTACCCCAGACTTTTCCACAAACGGTCAATCAGTACAGATTATTTGCTGGCCTTTTCTCTTTAATTTGCTTTTGTATGTTGGTCAATATATATGGCCAATGGATACACACGGATCACAGCTTTTTGAATGTCACTAAATTTACTGAGAATAGTAACGAATAAGTTTTGTATTTTATATTGTAATTGTATATACTGGAAAACACTTTTATTCCTTTCTAGCATATTCGATCTAAAATCTTTGAATATTTGTGTATTCTTTCTTCCTGATCTTTGGGCTTACTGTCACGAAGACTCCCTGCCCACTTCGAACATTCTCATTCCAGATTCTTCTATTCTTCTAAGGCTTCTCAAGAACGATACAATATCTCGAAGAAAATTGGATTAATCGTTCTTGAGTGGTACATGCATTGGATATTAGAACTGAGACCATGCCTGTTTACAGCCAATTAAAATGCGACACGCAAGCTTGGTCAGGGCGATGATGTCATGAATCATACTTCACTGTCAGGCGTTGTCTTCCTTGAATTGAGTTACGGAAAGAAGACCAGCCGGGTGAGGCGATTGGACAAGGAAAAAGGGGAAAATGTGTGCGAAAGGGGAAGTGAAAAGAGAGAGACAGAATAAATTACGAAAGGCAGAGATATAAATAAAATTTGTTGCCGCATATATGTGGGTAATTAGACATGGCGATTATGCGCAGATATGGAAAAGTACTGAGATAGATTCATAGATAGATATATATAAAATGCAGAGATTGTGATAAATAAATAGATAGATAGATAGATAGATACGAAATGTAGATAGATAGATAGATAGAAAGATAGATAGACAGATAGATAGATACGAAATGTAGATAGATAGATATATAGATATTAGGTTGGTGCAAAAATAATGACGTAATAATGTCGTTTTTGACGTTAAAAATGACGTCAAAAAACGATATTATTACGTCATTATTTTGGCACCAACTTAATAGATAGAAAAATTATTCGAGGTTTGCAAACATTGTGATAGATATCAAATGTAGATAGATATGAAAGTAGATAGATAAATGGATATAAAATGTTTGTGATATGCAAAGATTGTAATAGATGGATACAATATATATATATATATATAGAGAGAGAGAGAGAGAAAGAGAGATAGAGAGATAGATAGATAGAAAAATTGTTTGAGATATGCAAACATTGTAATAGATAGATATGAAAGTAGATAGATATAAAAATATGCAAAGATTGTGAAAGTTATGTAATGTAGATACGAAATTAGATATGCAAGGATTGTGACAGATCGTTATAAAAATATTGAGAAATGAGGATATTGAGATAAATATGATCAGATTGATGTAGATATGAAATGATTGAGATAGACTAACAGGCAGTATGGATAGACATAAAAGTTGCATAGAAAGAATGAAATAACGGGCGGAGACAGCAATGACCATATTGAGACATACATTAAAATTAAAATTAGTCTAGCGCCTTTTAAATATGGGAAATATATATATATATATATATATATATATATATATATATATATATATTATAAATTAATTGATTTAAAATAGTGCAATTTTGTAAAAATAAAAATAAAATTATCTATAAGAACACCGGATTATATAGCTTACTGTTCTTTCTTTCTTTCTATATATATATATATATATATATATTATAAATTAATTGATTTAAAATAGTGCAGTTTTGTAAAAATAAAAATAAAATTTGTAAAAATAAAAATATCTATAAGAACACCGGATTATATATCTTACTGTTCTTTCTTTCTTTCTTTCTTTCTTTCTTTCTTTCTTTCTTTCTTTCTTTCTATATATATATATATATATATATATATATATATATATATATATATATATATATATATATTATAAATTAATTGATTTAAAATAGGGCAATTTTGTAAAAATAAAAATAAAATTTGTAAAAATAAAAATATCTATAAGAACACCGGATTATATATCTTACTGTTCTTTCTTTCTTTCTATATATATATATATATATATATATATATATATATATATATATATATATATGTGTGTGTGTGCTATTTATGCATGTCCATATCCCCCCACCGATTTCGATTAAATTTAATTTTTACACATGCTGCAATTTTATCAAGCTAGGTCAAGACCAAGTTTTCAATCTCCAGGCACCCTCAACCCGGTTTTGACAGAAAAATCGATATAACTAAAGGTGGTTACGCCTTTTTGCAAAAACCCAGGCAAAGTTACACACGAACACAATTGTTACTGGATAAAATGATGTTCTTTTCTCTTAATGCAAATCATATCTCATGTTACTAGTTTTATGTAGAGTGCGTGATTGTTATCCTGTGACATTATCTTTATACAAAAACATCAGTTTTTTCGTACTATTTAAAATAAAAACTTGAGTAAATTCTTCATTTGTCATCCGATTTTCTTTTAATATATTTGCCATCATGAATGAAATAAGATACAGTGGTTTTACTCCTGCTCGCTTTCCCGCGTATAACGAAAAACCACGAAAAACTGTTCAGATAGCAAGTTTTTCGTCTATAGCTCCCTGGTTTTTCAATGGATGCTTTCCAAATTTGCCATGTAATTTACATATGATACACAATTTGCATGAATGTTTCGTTTAGATTATTTCAGTTGAGTGGACGAAATCTGCGACCAACTAGGTTCTAAATCGGCTTTTCCTATTTAGCCAATAAAATCTTCAAATGATTCCATCCTAAATTAGCATTCTAACAACCGTTGTTGCAAAAATTATGTGAGAAGATCTATTGAAGCGTTAAAAAGAATAAATCCCAAAGAACCTTGTATTAACCCGAGATTTGCAGTAAACATACGAAGAAGCAAGGTGGAGGGAGTTCATGCATATGCACTTGCAGTTGAATCAAGCTCTGACGCTTCATCCCTGTTTTTGTTTGATTATTAGATTTGTGAACAATGCCATACTATTTAAAAGTTATTACGGCCATAGGAAATTTACTGA
>OZ010605.1:63682078-63697078 GCA_963932145.1 Acanthosepion lycidas | reverse complement strand
TCGCATTAATATTGCTGATTGATTCTATCTATGATTATTTCTTTATATATAAAATGTATGCTGCCTATTATGTTTATAAAAAACTATTGATCCCGCAGAATGAAATTACTGAGAAAAAACTGCTAAGACATATCACTATATTAATTGAACTATATACTTCGTTCATGTCATGTTAACTGAAAAACACTGGTAAAAAAAAAGAATGATTTGTTACTTAAAAGCGCAGAATGACCCCGTATAATGTATATTAATGAACAGTAAAGTTTGCAACGATAATGAAATTTAATAAGATAGACTGTATGTTATCTCATATGGTGTTATTTAACACTATTAGAAATATTGATTGACTTGGACTTGGGTCCATATCTCGACAAATCAAGAAAGATCGCCTTTTCTACGTTATTTATTACTTGTGAGTTTTGCTCAGCGGAAATTTGCCAAATGTTGTGTAATCTTCTTTTGTATATTGCATTTGAATGTGAAATCAACAAGTAAAAGTAGTTTTATTACATTTACAACTGTAGTACTGCATCATAATGTTGTTCAACCAAGAAACATTGACATCGGTTTTTACCATACTGAGGCAGCTGTTTGCATAAATCAATTTTTGGCGCATTTTGGGGGGTGCATTTCTTAAGATTTAAAGGTCGCTTTATACACGGTACAATATATATATATATATGTGTGTGTGTGTGTGTGAAATTATATATATATATATATATATATATGTGAAATTATATATATATATATATTTAATGTATTAGACATCCGAGAATATTCATATTTCTCTCACTTAAACCGTCTTTGACTCCCCTCTTTAAAACTTCTCTCTGTTAAATTTTAATCCCCATCAGTTTTGATACAATATTATATGTGTGTGTGTGTGTGTGTCTGCGTACGCCAATGAATGTACGGGCTTGTATGTTTGTTTGCGTAAGTATGAGTGGCGTTCCGACGACATTATTTCCTCCCACTTAGACTTTGCTGTTCTTCTCTCGTCTGTTACCCCTCCCTATAGCTTTCATTTACTCTAACATTCGTCCCACACTCTCATTCATACACTCTCACTAAATTTTATTTTTTATTCCCGGAGTTGTGTTTTCTGTTTTCTTTTTGAATTTGTAGGTCTGATGAATTGGATCGTATTTACGATTCCAGTGGAATAAATTATGACCATGGAATATTAGAGTTTCAGCCTTTTTTTTATTAAATCCTTACTCTTTCCTGGACATTGAGTTCTACCTGGATTCTATCCCCTTGGAATTATTTCTTAAACAAATATATATGTATATGTATGTGTATGTATGCATGTATATATATTTATATATTTTATATATCTGATTGCATATGCATGTGTATATTTACCACTAATATTATCTATCTATCTATCTATCTATCTATCTATCTATATATATATATATATATATATATATATATATATATATATATGTGTGTGTGCGTGTGTGTGCGTGCGTGTGTGTTAAGTTAATATTTCAAAATTCTTGTGTCAAATACCCAGAAGAGTAATAACTCTGCGAAGCATTTAATCCCTCATAGGTAAGTTCTGTGTAATTGTTATTTATTGATCATAAATATATATATATATATATATATATATATATATATATATATATATATATATATGTGTGTGTGTGTGCAATTTTTTATATATATTATTTATATGTTATATATGCGCGGTACTTATTGGAAAGCGCTCTATAGCCGTGCAAGAGTTAACATATTTAGTTGGATTGATATGTGTGCAACAATACATATAGGCATATATGCCCAGTACCACATTGTTCATATATGTTTATGTTTGAGTGTGTGTATGTGTGTGTGTGTGTGTGCGCACGTCAATGAATGTACGGGCTTGTATGTTTGTTTGCGTAAGTATGAGTGGCGTCCCGACGACATTTTTTCCTCCCACTTCCATAAAAACACCGATAACGACTTTAATTTGGTTCTTTTACAGCGTAAACCGAGTTACACTGAATTTATTTTCCATTCCGTTAGTCAGTTACCTAATTGTTGATCTTATGACAATCACCATATATGTGATTGACATACAGTCAACGACGAAATTATTCGTACACCCATCAGTTTTGAATATTTTCATCCATTTCTAATCTAATGCCCGTATGATGTCAGGTTTTTTATGTATTAATTTTCACAAAAAGGTTTCGTTTGGTTTGGTTTACAGCATATACAGCTCAATGGGTTATTTAATACCCACAAATTTTTTTATTGCTGGTGATATTTTTTTTGAACCATATATTGTTGGTAATATTTTATTTTTTCAAAAATGTATTGCCGGTGAAATTTTGTTTAATAATGTATTGCTGGTCATATTTTTTCTTTCAAAAATCTATTGCTGGTAATATTTTTTTTTAATGTATAGCTGCAAATATTTCTTTCAAAAATGTATAGCAGTTAATTTTTTTTCAAAAATATAGAGCTGGTAATATCTTTTGTTTTTAAAAATGTACTGCTGGTAATTATGTATTACTGGTAATGAAACTTATTTTTACATTTTCATAGTGATTTAACCCCAGTTTGTGGGTCGCCTATTTGCCCATAGCTGGGACCCTAACAACCACAGGTCAGGGTGGACCTGTGAACACCAGCAATTAAGAGGTGGTTCCACGCTCCTCAAAACCTGATCAGATGCCTTGTTGTCGGATGTAATTCATCGTCTTATCCCCGCCGCGGATGTAGTTTATCGTCATTCTCAGGAAGGACAAAAAAGAAAAGAAAAAAGGAATATAAAACTTTTCAAAACAATAGGTAGCGGCTGATGAGACGCTCCCCACACTTTTCACAGAGCTATTCCATGGTAACATTAACAGTATGAAGAGTAGCAGCATTCTTCTGGAACCACTGTTCCCCCTCATCAAGGTCCTCACGCTCCACGAGCTCTCCCTATCTGAGAGGCTGCTGTTTTGTTTCAATAATTGTGAAACACCCTGTATGTGTGTGTGCATGTGTGTGTGTGTGTGTGTGTGCGTTTCCGTTGAATTATTTTATTATAATTTTCCAATTTTCAGATGTGATAATTATTGTGAACATTTGTGGATAAGCTGTCCGAAGTTCATATACTGTTATTTCTGTTCCTGTAATTTCGACTATAGAAGTCATTATCAATAACTGGTGTTGTTGTCTGTGTGGTAGATGGAATTCATTTGTCTACATCCTGGTATTCATTGGGAAGCCGGACGCTTGAAATGGCCTGGCGTGACGTCATGAGGAACGTCTACTGGGAACGAGGCCGCACAAAACGAATGCGATTTATTTATTTTATTCTGCCAGTGTAGAGCTCCAGCTTCAGCCTTCCAGCAATATCCTTTACCTGACCCCGTCGCCTTCACTCCCTCGCCAGCGGAACTTGCAAGGGAGCTGTGTGGATGAGAATGAATGAATCAGGGTAAACCGCCAAAGTGATGTGGTTTGGGCTTGTATAGAACCATCCACACTTACCGGAACTGTTGATACACTCAGTCGGTGCAAATAAATGCCACAGATGAAGCCGACTTCTGACCTCAGGCTTTTCGTGTAAGAGTTGTCCATCTCCTAGACCAGTCGTGTTCTACAAAACTAAAGAACTTGGTCAGCCCTGTTAGGCACTATTTTTCCATAACTGGGAACTAACATGTGCTACCACCCCAGGTGAGGGCGGACCTGGGAACAACAGTAATTAACACACACACACACACATAAAAATGAACATTGACGTCAACACTTAGAGGCGACAGTCTGTTTTGATGTTAGACGCAGTCGTCTAGCATGAAAGAGCCTGTCGCCTCTAAGTGTTGATTTCTATATTCCCTTTTATATTTACACACGCTCTATCGCTGATATTGAGCACTTTATCCCATAAATATAGTACACATTAAAAATATATTTCTTCATATATATATATATATATATATATATATATATATATATATAATTTCTCGCTATTCAACTTGCTTCTGCTTTGTAATTACTTCCCTCCAAGTACCCCCTTGTGTTTTAGTGGCTTTACTGTCATGCCTGGGTTGATTTCGATTAAAAAATAAGAAGTATAGTTTCTTTTTTTGTTTCAATTCCATCTACCTGTTGGTCGATGCTCACATAATTGGTCCATGTTATTCTCAGTATCCCTCTGTAGAACATCGTTTCTGTTTCTCCAAGTCTTTTTTCCATCTGTAAGCATAAAACAACGCGAAAGAAAGAAAGAAGAATGAGTGAAATTTATGCATTGATAGGCGGGAAGCAAAATCATTGTAGCATGGTCAGGACGAACGAAAGAGTAAAAGAGAAGATTCAATGGCCGAATGATATATGGTATAATTAAATGAAAAAAGAAAGATGGCGCATGGGAAAATAAAAAGTCTTGTTACTTTGCAAGAAAGATAGAATGTGAATGTGCAAGTTTGTATTGTGACTGATGTTCCGATTTGTCACAACAGATGGATTGATTTGTTATAAAATCATTCCCAATTTCTCTTTTTCTTTGTCCCCGCATTAGACAACGAAGACAAATCGACAAAATGGCAGCTAATGTCTTCTTGAGGTTTGTATGGTCAGTGTGGACCGCTGAGAAATTGTTTACGCTTACTAACAAAACATATGAACAGACTCGCGTAGATATTGCAATTTGATTTAGGACTGCTCAAGGTTAACTAAAACCGGAAGAAGGTAATTATTGACCAAGCTTGTAAAAATGTCGGGCAAAATAAACGATATTGTATAATCACATAAATGACATAACGAATTTTCGAACCAGATGACTTTTTCAGGATTTTGCAAAGAATTAATCGTAAATATTTTGGCGACTATTTCATAGGTGTCGTGTTTTGTTTCGAAATTTATATTTTAAAATTCTTGAATTTTGATTAAAGTTGAAAATCAAACATTAGCGCCTTTATGGAGACCACAGAAAGATTTCCCGCGCAACAAATATCTCAAGATTTTCTGCGGAACAAATCTCGGTATCTGAATCTAATTTTACTAGCTTAATATTGAATAAAGAAACATTTATTTTACACAACAGCTATATAATTCTCAAAATACATTTTTGCCCGAATAACATCACCCATCAATGAAAAAGGAGATTATAGAAACAATACCTGTATTATTTACATTATTCGGACTGTTATCTTCATCTTCATTGCCATATTCACAACATTTGGGCCATTTTACTCTCCAGCCATTTCAAGGTGATTCCAGTTTCGAACGGAACCCTTTATTTGGTCCACCTGGATGTATTGCTCTATTTCCATGTGCCTTGCCTCTTCCGGATGTCTCAGTTATTTTCTTTAACTTAAATTTCCAAGTCTTTGGTTCACCATTGCTATGGTCTGGTATTGATTTCACAACGCTTTGGGTCTAGTTACTGGATCTAACACACATTTTTGTCCACTGGTCCATATGTTGGTTATATCTGCGTTACCTGTGTTGGAACAATGTGTAGAAACATATTTACATGCATGCATAGAGACACAGTATATATATATATATATATATATATATATATATATATATATATATATATATATATATATATACACCCTTGGGAAAGGTATGAATCCTTTTCTTCTCCCTCCAGCTTTGGGTAAAATAGCAGGACAGACTGGGTTCTATAGCCTTGGATGGCAACTGGTCTAGGAGAAGGACAACTCTGAATTCAAAACCTGCGGAGGGTCGTTTGGGAACCTTGTGGCATTCGGTGCACCAGGTCTCTGTATTCGTCCCTCCAAAAAGTGTGGATGGTCCTGCACGAGGCCTTCACCACTATAATCAAACCTCATATGCCGGTGTCGGGCTGTCGGTTTCCTGGAAACTAATCTGCTTGACCCTCATACATCGAATCTCGACGGGATAGTCGATCATATATATATATATATATATATATATATATATAATGTCTGATTAAATAAATTACAAACATTATGCTTGCTTAATTTTAGCATAATCTATTCATATTTTTTCCGTTTATTGCAATCAAATGATGGAAGATTGCACTGTAAGTGTTAAAATTACATGGAAAATAAAAGTGATTTTCACTGTTATAGCCCATTCTTTGCATCATTTGGTTAGAATACACGGGAAAATATCCGTTAATATGATCGGATTATGCTAATTATAAGCAGACATTTATTCAGACATGCCTAAAAGACAATCTTCTGCCTAAATACACACACATACACACACACACACACACACACACACATATATATATATATATATATATATATATATATATATATATATATATATGTATCCTTGTAAATGGCTTTTCCCTTATTTGTTGTTTGTTCCTCTGTTTTCTTTTCTCATTTTATCTTCTTTTTTCTCTCCTTTTTTAAAAATTTGATTTAAAACGTTTTAGTATTGACAAACTCCATGGAATTTAACCCGAGGAACGAAATGATCACAAAATAGGTACAGTTGTCGTTCATTTTTATGTAATTTATTTCTATGCTGTATAATAAATATATTAAGCTTTCTTTTGTGGGTCAGTTTTAAGATTTTATATTAATAGGATTCACTTGAATTACTTACCCACGGATTTTACGCACACACACACACACACACACACACACACATATATATATTACTTCAAACATTTTTAGTGGATAACCTTATTGAAATAGACGACCCTTTTATTTTAAACTGATTTTACTCTCGATTACATTTCTTGTCTCCTGCCCATATATAGTTCAATCATCAAAAGCATTATTTTAATTTGATGAAGTCCTAACTTATAAAGCACGTCACACAAAGTGTTTTTTACTTTGTCATTATTTTTTTCTCTCAAGAAGAAAGAGAGAAGATAAGCTCAGCTTGAATCATAAATAATTTTTTGTTCTTTTCGATTTCTCTTTTCTTTTGCAACTCCGTTCTTCAAGACATGCAATAAAATTATATTTGATCCAAGTATACCGGTATCACTCTATTAGTGTGGCTAATGTGTACAGCAATCCCTCGATTACTGCGTCTAATGTGTTCATTAAAAGATATGCTCTAATCGAAAACGCATTAATTGAATATAATAACTAATAGGAAATTATGTAATGTTATCTTAATTTTTTAATCTCATTCACAATTAATTTTTAATTTGCGTACTTTTTAATTCAAATATATATATATGCATATAAGAAGATGCAATAAAAATGCTATGAATTAATGTTTATTAATCTTACTACATATGAAGAGAGACGGGAGATCATTGCCCTCTGTACTATCAGGTTGAGATCATAGACAAAGAACACCATTGGAAAATTCATAAACTTAAGGAATCAGCATATATGCTAGGCCACAAAAAATGGGTACCAGTAATAAGGAGTGCCAGAAAAAAAGCGATAATAACAACAAAAGTTGCAATATGAGCTCTGGTAAAAACATGTGGTGATAACAGCATAAAAATTGCAATATGAGCACTGGTAAAAATGGTTGCTGAAGACATTAGTTTTATAATAGCCAGAAATTCATACACAGATGTTTTCAAGGACACATGGCAGAGTGGATAAATGCGTTAGTTAGATCCAGTGAAAGGACCTAAAGAGTGTGAGTTCAATACCTGGTTAAGGCTCTTATTACCAGAAGATAACTGATAACTGACATTAAACATGGCACGTGCAACTAGAACTGTCTACCCCGGTGAGCGAAATAAAAGTTAAGCTCGACATTCCAACCACCTGAAGAAGGCCAGAGCGTACAACGACCAAAACGTTGTAATAAATATGGAGACAAATAGTCCGAATAATGTAAATAATGTAATCTAATTTTCTTATGAAAAATTTATTTAGAGTACCTTACTGCATGGTATGCAACTATTCTTCATATAAATGCCTGTCCTGAGGAAATACTCTATCAAATTTTTCAAACATATTCTAATCATTAGTATTTTAACCTGAAATTTTATTTATAATCTTTCCATAGTAAATGGATAAACCTTTTATATTTTTTATTATTTTTTTTTATAAATGAAATTTCTGTATCTAATTAAATCGTCTATTTTTTTTTTTTTAACAAAAATCAGAAATTTACTTTTAGGACCTTCAAAATAAACATTGACATGTCAAAATATTGAAAAAAATTTAATAGAAACAAATATTCAAATATGTATTTTTATTACCAGCTATATTATATATTATAAAATTGATCTCTTTTTTTTTTTTAAACCCTTCTGCAATTACTTAGGTAACGTAATACTTGGCAAACAAAATAGTTACCCATTTTCATTTTTAAATGTTAGAAACTTTTTAATTAATCGGTAAGTATAAAAAATCAATTTTCAATTACTCTGATTAGACTGATGAATGATATACCTCACTAATCGAGTATTATTTATGCACTAATCGAATTTTGGTATATAAAAATTTTATTACACTAATCGAAAAAGTATTAATGGAATACACGTTAATCGAGGAATTTCTATATATCGTCGTTTTATTTATAATGTTTCTATAGTAAATGCATGGATTTTTTATATTTTGTTATATATTTTTTATAAATGCAATTTCTGTATCTAAATAAATCTTTCATTTTTTTTTTTTAACAAAAATCAGAAATTTCCTTTTAGGACCTTCAAAATAATAATGCAAAAATTTGAATAGAGACACATATACAAATATGTATTTTTATTATCAGCTTATATCATAAAATGTATTTATTTATAACTATCCATTTTTTGAACACCATTTTAATTACAGTGTAACCCGGATATAAGACAGTTGTCGTGACCGGAGAAGAAGTCTCTTATATCCGGGTTTCTCTTATATACGGGTTTGGTCTATTTTATATACATTAACACAGGCTCTAATTTGGGACCAGATAAAATATTTCTTATATCCGGGTTTCTCTTATATCCGGGTCTCTTATTTCCTATTTTACATTTTAGAAAATTTTTTATTAATCGGTCAGTATCAAAAATCAATTTTCAATTACTATTGTTAAACTGAAGAAAGCATAACGGCACTAATCGAGTATTATGTATGTACTAATAGAATTTTGGTATATAAAAATTTTAGCGCCCTAATCGAAAATGCATTAATCGAATTCGCATTAATCGAGGGATACCTGTATATTCAACGTTATTTGCAAGAGTTTCGTGCAATTCATCAGGAAGCTGAATATTTTTGAGTAAAATTCCATTGATTGAAAAAGATTTTAGACTAATTCTTAAATTTGGTTTTAATTAGAGAAACTTCTATTCTTGAAACTTTTGCAAAGATTGCAGAAGATAATAATCGGTATGGTGCTATGTCAGGTGAATATGGTGGACAATTCCCAAATTATTTTTTTCCTGTGTCTTACTTGCTGTAGTTAGCTTTATATTTTCATAAAATTCATATTATAAACACTTACATTATAAGTTCATCTTATAAATACTTATATAAATATTGAAAAATATAATAAGATGATGCTATGTCAAGTTAATATGTCGGACATTATAAAACAAACCAACCGAGTTCCAAATTTGTTTTCTCCTGTGTCAAACTTGCGTTATTTCGCTTTGTATTTTCATGAAGTTCATATTATAAACACTTATAATATATGTTCATGGTATACATGCAAAGATTGAAAAAGATTATGCTTCTATGGAGTAAATAAAAATGATGTTTATTTAACAATTTCTTTCTTCAAAACATAAAATAAAGTAATATGTTATTCAATTAAATAACCGCCATTAACATTAACATTAATCATATATTAGAGAACTCATGATTAACTTTTGAGGACGATTCAGCAAGTTTTCATGTGTAAAGGTTTTTCGACAAACTTTTGTATGTTTTTTTTTTTGTTTGTTTGTTTTTATTCAGAGAATTATTTCCACATCAAAGCGTTTTCGGGCGATCAAAAACGTAATAATCGGTTGGTCCAAAGTCAGATGAATATGGCGGTTTGGGTAGAAGAAGCAAATCGACATCCAATTATTTTTCCCGTGTTATCCTTGCTGTATGCGGCCTTGAACTGCCATTCAGTAGAACAACCTTTTTTTTTTTTAAATCCCCTATGTACGCTGCCATTATCATGAAAAACCTAATGAATATTACTATAATCCCAATATATTCTTAACAGGCATTCATGATTAATATTTGCCTGAGAAATTTTCCAATCAAATTGGTTCTCCAAAATGTATGGTTCTCATAATAAAACCATATATACTATTTTATCATGTTCCGTTCATATAGCATATATATATATATATATATATATATATATATATATATATATATATATATATGTGACTATTTCTCACGCCATATGCAAAAAAAAAAAACAAAAAACTATTAAAGACATGTGCTGGAGCTTTCCAATCTTCACTTTCCAGCCTTGATATCCCCCAAAATCATCTACGCGGCCTTTTCTCTGATTCTTTTCTTTTTATGTGCCGTGTCCATTCAGGACGTAGGCGACCATGGCTCTCTACTTCTCCCTATCCCTTGTAGCTCTTAATAAGTTTTACCCCTTTGCTTTTCCCCCAGGACCCGTTCAGTCATCCGCCAGGTGTGTCATGAGTTGCTTTTCCATGTATCTCTTTCCCTCTATTCAAACTGTAAGTATCAGAGTCTCCAAGCCCTCCTTTCTCATTACGTATCCCAGAAATTTAAGCTGCCTCTTCCTGATGTTAAGTATAAGCTTCCACATTGTTTGCATCCTCTCCAAAACTTCATCGTTGCTCACACGCTCACTCCATGATATCCTTAGCATCCTTCCGCGTACGAAATGTTGTAAGCCTCCTGCTACATAAATTCCTATTTTCATGAGAAATGGTCTAGCGAGCTAAATTCCTTAGCCTTAGTTTAACGCTCGCAGAAAAAAACACGCCATGCCTGCGTAAAGCGAGGAGAACAACCCTTATCCCCTTCGGAATCGATTAATGAGGAGTAACTTCCACTCGAACAGCATCTTTCTAACAAGAGCTATTTCATAGAACCGACCCAGATCACTACAACCTTAAGCTGTTCAATTCGTTATTCGTTGTCTATCCTACATATCCTGATAAACTTTGTCTTTAATAAGCCTCTACCTTGAGTGGCTCTTGGGTATTATATGGTTAACATTAGAAAAATGAAATGGAGGTTGCCAACTCGTGTCCAAGTACGGCCATTACTACATATCTTTTTGGAGAAAATCTACCAATGCGCTGAACAAATGTGGCTCTTTAACCCAGCAATTGACCTACATACTCTGTCACAAACATTGTACTTAAGATGTCCAACAGCGGGTGATACATTATCATGCAATTTAAAATGTCGCAGGAAAATGCTTCTGGATCCGCATGTCTTACCACAAATAATACATTTTATTTGCTTGAGGTCTACGGCTTTATAGTCAACTGACACTTTCCACTGATGCGTCCTCAAGTGACTTCTTAAATCCGCCATCGATAAAAACACTCTACCATAATTTGTCCGTTAGATCGGGCTGCCTGAACCTCTACCTCGAGTGTCTCTTGGGTATTGTATAGGGTTAACATTAGAAAAACAAAATACAAATGTCGCTGCATAAGGTATGGCTCCGACATATCTGCACCGAAAAGACAACGAAATTAGTGCCCTCAATATGAAAGTTCGAAATACAGACCACACTATTTTATCGTACAGTCACCATCATTTAGTGGGGTTATAGCTATACAACGCCGCTATGGAACATAGTTTGTCGTACTCATCTTTGTTAACACTGATGAAACGTATTGCATACAACAGAACAAAGATTGCATAGGCTGTGTCATTTCCATAAACGATCGGCATACGAATGACAATGTGACCATTTTTCTCTACTTAGTAGAACCACATGATTTGTACGCACTTATGAGTCATGCCTGATTTTATTTGATTTCTCACAGTCACAAGGTAAAGAGAAGTGTGGTTTACTGATTGGAAGGTCCACACTCTATTGCAACAACCGCATCTGATGTCGTGGATCAAAATAATAACGTTGTTGTTGTGAGACAGAGATAAGGAAGGGAAAGAAAGCAAAGGTGTCGGATGGGGAATAAAAGAAATGATATAAAAGAAAATTGCTAAAAGATAAGAAAGAAACAGAGAAAGAAAGAAAAAAAGAAAAAAGAAAGAAAGAAAGAAACAGAGAAAGAAAGAAACAAACAAAGAAAGACCGGTGTGTGATAGAAAAAATAAATAATGAAAAAGAACGCGAGAAAGTATCACTCAAAGAAAGATAGAAAGAAACAAACAAACAAACAAACAAACAAAGAAACAAAGAAAGACCGGTGTGTGATAGAAAAAAATAAATTATGAAAAAGAACGCGAAAAAGTATCACTCAAAGAAAGAAAGAAAGAAACAGAGAAAGAAACAAACAAAGAAACAAAGAAACAAACAAAGAAACAAACAAAGAAACAAAGAAAGACCGGTGTGTGATAGAAAAAAATAAATTATGAAAAAGAACGCGAGAAAGTATCACTCAAAGAAAGAAAGAAAGAAAGAAAGAAAGAAAGAAAGAAAGAAAGAAAATGAATAAATGTAAGATCAAATTTAATTCAAAATAGGCAATGGAAGTGAAAGAAAGAAAGAAAGAAAGAAAGAAAGAAAGAAAAAAAGAAAGATGAAAGTGAATAAGTGAATCGTCCACTTAATGCAGAATAAACAATCGGAGTGAGCATAAAAAAAAGTAGGAAAGAAAAAACGAAAGGAAAAAAAAAGAAAAAATGACTTTTTTTTTAAATAAAGAGGAGGCAACAAAGAATAGAAATAATTATGAAAGAAATATTAAAACATAAAAAAAAAACTGATGTATAATTTTGGGCATTCGAAATATTGACATATTTTCTCTCTTTCTTTCTTTCTGTCACTGTTCCTCCCTCCCTCTCATCTCTCTTTTTCACTCACTCACACAGAGATCCGCAAATAATTGATGTTTATTATACAAACTAAATCTGACAGGATCTTCGACACTGCCGAATGACAAATATGAGAGATGAATCTTCTAAGGTGGAGGGTCGATTTTGACACTTCCGCTCAATCTTTATTTTCTTGATACCCTGCCTATATACCTGAGAGGATTTTAGATGGATAGATAGATAATTAGCATATGGCGAAATATATATATATATATATATATATATATATATATATATATATATATATATGAAAGAAAGAAAGAAACAATATAGGTAAAATGGAAAAAGGACCAAAAAGAAAAAAAAAACAGAGAGACATAAAGTAAAAAAAGATGAAAAGAGAATGAGAGAGGGTGATAGACACAGTCAAAATGAAAAGCTGGAAAGAAAGAAAGAAAAAGAATGAAAGAAAGAAAACAAAGACAAATAGAAAGCAGGAAAAAGAAATAAATAGAAAGAAAGAAAGAAAGAAAGGATATCAGAAAGACAAAGAGACATTAGTAAATCAATATATAAATAAAGATAGATTTCCATTTTAGCTGTTTATATTTCTTTCTTTTTGTTCTATCTATCTATCTACCTATCTATCTATCTATCTATCTAATTCTGCTCATATCTATCTATCTATCTATCTACCTATCTATCTCAGTCTGTTCCTATCTATCTATCTATCTATCTATCTATCTATCTATCTCAGTCTGTTCCTATCTATCTATCTATCTATCTATCTCAGTCTGTTCCTATCTATCTATCTATCTATCTATCTATCTATCTCAGTCTGTTCCTATCTATCTATCTATCTATCTATCTCAGTCTGTTCTTATCTATCTATCTATCTATCTATCTATCTCATTCTGCTCATATCTATCTATCTATCTCATTCTGCTCATATATATATATATATATATATATATATATATATATATATATATATATGTCACATTTCCATAATCTATCTATCTATCTATCTATCTATCTATCCGAGTCTGCAGATTATATCAATCTGTTCATTTTCTATCTTTATTTATTTACTGCTTTCTCTTTGTCTTTCTGATATTTCTTTCTTCCTTCTTTTTTCATATATATATATATATATCTTTCTTCATATATATATATATATATATATATATATATATATATAAGTGTATATGTGTGTGTATGTGTGTTCGTTTGCACTAACATACTATGTCCATTTGACTTGTGTCACAAACATTTTATTTGAAGGATTCTTCTTGGTTGCACGCTCCTCAGCTCAGTCGATACGGACTACTTGATAGCCTCCACGCCTTCAAAAAATCAGGTTCCCGTTAGGATTTGATAATTTTAGAGAAAAGAAAAAATCTCAGTGTGCAACATAGGGTGGACAGCGAGGTTGTTCCAGAAAGGTGCTGTTCTTCGCGGCCAGTAAGAGTTCAGGGCATTGTGGGCAGTTGCATTATCCCGGTGAAGCAGCCACGACGTTTCCTAACACGACACTCACATGTCAAAAAAATTGCAATGGTTGTAGAGGGCTAAGATTTAAGTTATAACCTCCCTTTGTTCGCACTTTTGACCAAAGTTCACACAACACAAATATTTTCAGACGTACCTTGTGTATATATATATATATATATATATATATATATATATATATATAAGGTACTCTCCCGTCGAGTTCGACTTATGAGGTTTCGACGACCTCGAACTAATTATCTGTATGCCTATGACGGGAATGACTTTTGAGACCGACTCGATAATTGCACAAAAGACCACAAACGGTAGAGGAGAATGCATTGTACGCAAATGCAGCAAGAACATTGTTAGATGTCTTACTTTGCTTTCTCGTTTCATGTAGTCAACTGATCCTTACGTCTCAGTGCAGATATCAATGCTGTGCTTCATTAGCTGGAGTGTAACCAGAGCTGTTTTTTTTTTCTTTTTGGTGTTGAGCTGTTGTCCTGGAGAGTTCGTACATTCCAAGTGCCAAGATGAAGTTGATGTTTCGTAGAGTTTTTCGCAATACCCGTATATATATATATATATATATATATATATATATATATATATATATATATTCGACATATGAGGATCCGGCAACCTCATTCAGCTGTCATGTTTTTCTTTGCATGTGACACTTCAGTCCTGCATACACGTCCACATATTGTGCAAC
>OZ010605.1:63672227-63681878 GCA_963932145.1 Acanthosepion lycidas | reverse complement strand
AGTTTCATTATTATATCTAATACGTTTGTATATTGGGTATATAATAACAAGAATTCTAGAAAAAGGTAAACGAGAACACCAATGAGAGGTGACCCCACAGATAAGCCAAGTTTTTGCTTGTGGAGATTATTTGTTGAAAGAGACGAAGCAGAGGTTAGTGAGTATTATGCATATTTTTATAATTTTGTGGGCGGGTAGAGGAAGCTTATCTTTGGACATTTCAAGGTTGTTTGAGACATTTCGAGATGGCTAAATTGGTGTATAATGATTTGATGCCTAAGCTCACCATGAGCATGTTCTCTACATTTATGTTTCGTATTCTCTGGTTTAAGTCTCAGAGTGTTTGATATGGGTCATGTTGATGGTTCATAGTAACGCAGTTAGGACTTTTGCAATGGCTCTTGCTAATTTGTGGGGTGAACTGTTGATAATGGACAAAATAGGTTTGATTGGTATATAGGGTTCGCGTGTTTTGGGTAAGCCATATAGAATGGGTGTGGTAGGGTTGTATTCTAGTAATCTGCTCCAGTGTTTGTTTTCATTTTGTAGTATTTTCTTAACTGTTTTGTTTGTTTGTTTGTTTGTTTGGGTTTTATGGCATATCAACCACTGTGGGTTATTTAATGCCAAATCCAGTTTATATGAATTTTAAATGCCTATTTTGTATGGAATAAAAAGCGTATAGCTGGCAACATTATTGTTTCAAAGACGCATAGCTGGCAACATTATTGTTTCAAAAAATGCATAGCTGGCAACATTATTGTTTCAGAAAACGTACAGCTAGCAACATTATTTTTAACAAAAAACGTATAGCCGATATTATTTTTAACAAAAAACGTATAGCTGACATTATTTTTAACAAAAAACGTATAGCTGGCAACATTATTGTTTAAAAAACGTATAGCTGGCAACATTAATGTTCCGAAAACATTATCTGAGGCCTAGCTGTTGGACGTAGTTTATCCCCGTACCGAAGACGCGGATGTAGTTTATCGTCATACCCAGGACGCGGATGTAGTTTTTCGCCATATCCAGGACGCGGGTGTAGTTTACCGTCATACCCAGGGCGTTTAACTGTTTTGTTAAAACATTATGTGTCAGTGTTTACTGATTGTTTACTGGTTTTTGTGTAGGTGTTGTTTTTATCCATGAGTGATTCCAATTTATCAATATAGAAGTTGGTGGCCTTTATAACTATTCCGCATTCTTCATGGGGTGGGGTTAGGATGATGTATTTGTGTGTGGATTAGTTTTATAGTGACCGTATGTATCGCTTGGATAGCATAGTTCAATCGGTGTTTGTGAGCGTGGCTGCTAATATACCCTGTACGAAAACTTTTTTCCGGATTCGAGGTCGATCTCACCTTTCCTCAAATCCAATGTTGAATTTCAGGTCTAAACTTAAAGCTTCGGCCTCAGTGAAAGAAAGTTTCAAGGATTTAGTGAATTTAGTAATTTGTAAATTTTATACCTGCTTTGGTTTAATTAACTGCTACTAAGCTCGAATAGAGGAGGCACGGTAGAATAATGATAGCGATTCGGATTGGGAAAATCGGAGAGCCGTGTTCTAATTCCAGTCGAATCCATTACATTCACTTACGTGCCAATACCCTTGGAAAGGGTATGAAAGCTCTTCTTCTCCATCCACTCGCTATGGGTAAGTAGTAGGACAGGCCGGGTTTTAATGGTCTACCACAAAAAGAAAGGGAAACCTACTGCGGGTTAAAATCTGCCTCGAAAGATATATGAACCCTAAGCGTGTATCACGCATGGCACAGAACTAACTGAAGCTTAGGATACATAACATGCAATTTTTTGGAGATTAAATCTTAAATCAGCCGGTTAGATAGATTAGGCAGACCTAAAATATTAAGAAAACTTTATCAGTAAATGGATATTTTCGTTATTATTATTATTATTATTATTATTATTATTATTATTGCCTTTGTTGTTGGTGGTGATTATATAATAAAACACTTCAGGCAGAGAAAGCCGTTCTGGCAAAAAGTGAACTAGTTTTGCCAAAGACGCTGACGCATCCTCCAATTTGTAATACTTCGATATCCAAAGAGAGTATACAATTTTTCTATCCATATATATATATATATATATATATATATGTATGTATGTATAATAAATTAACCGATTTAGCGAAGAAACTATATTTTAAATCAGTTAATTTTTAATATTAATGCTCTGAAAATCTGTAAGTTTACATTGAGCACTGTTTTGTAAAAATAAAAATATCAATAAGGACATCGGATTATATATCTTACTGTTCTTTGTTTTTATTATAATATATATATATATATATATATATATATATATATATATATATATATAGAGAGAGAGAGAGAGAGAGAGAGAAATAGAGAGAGAGAGAGATGGAGAGAAAGAGAGAGAGAAAGTGAGAGCGAGGAAGAAAGAAATTAATCGAGACAAACCCACCTAACAAAAGTAATACTGGCCTGAAATGCCAAAAAAAAGGGGGGAAAATCATATGCAACGCTAAACTCAACAAAACCAGTCTTCAATAATCCTCACGATAGAATCCGAAACAGAAAACCAATGTCGAAAAAATCTGCAACTGGATCTAAACCCGAAGAAACACAGGGAATTCATTTTTAATAAGTAACTTCGATCTGTTGACCCAGGGTTAGGATATCTGGGACCAGGTTTCACCTAGTTAAAAAAAAAAAAAAAAAAGATGATAATACCATTTTTTGAACCAAGCTCGAAGTTCAGGTCAAGCATTTATCGGTATTTACTCCCCATCTCCGCAGTTGTTGAATAAGGGACATGGTAGTCGAATCCATTACATTCGCTTACGTGCCAATACCCTTAGAGCAATGACGAAAAATTGTTCGATGCCCATGACCACTCTCTTGCAGGTGTCGACATACGCCACCATCTTTAGTGCAATGAGGAAAAAGCTACCTCAGGAGTGGAATAGCCGGAATAGCTTAATAGAGGACAACAGATTCTAAACTTATTATTTACTTTCCCCCACACCGCTACCAACGTCGCGCTCGCGTCGATATTTCACCGTGCTCCAACATTAGAGCAATTGGGGAGATACTGCTGCAGGGTTGAAATCTCCGGGGCCAGGCACCCTTCATTTCTGTGTTGCGATTTCTCCGAGGAGCGAAACACGTTTGAGAGATAAAATGTAGTTTGTTTATCCAAAGGCAGAACTACACTTGTTTTTCTTTTTTGTTTTGTTTTTTTATCGTTTCCAGACAGTGACGGGATGTGGGACAAGGCCAGTTTATAGTGGGTAACCCAAGTGCTTGCAACCGGGTTAAGGCAAAAAAATTGCCCGTTTCCCTCAACAAACGTCACGCCTGCGTCGATACTTCACAGAAACCCCGTCTATGGTGCAATGAGGGAGGTGCTGTCAGAGTGTTGGAAACTCCGGGAGCAAATAATCTCTCATTTATTTGCTGCGTTATCTCGGAAGACAGAAAAAAAATATTGAGAGATAAAGTTCAATTTGTCCGCCCGAAGGCGGATTGCATTTACTCCCCGCTGGCAGGATGTGACATAATGTCAGTTTAATATAGGGAGCCAAACGCGTGCACTCGGCCCAGGTTGGTTGCGCTGGCATCGGTATTATCACTGGTCCTCTCTTCGGGGAAATGAGGGGGCTACTGTTCGTCAGAACCAAGCACCTCTCAATATTATTTCTATTTGGGCCCTGTCCGAAGACAGTAACAGAACTGTGAGATAAAACGTAACGCTGGCGTCGATACTTAACAGACCCTCCCTGCTTGGTGTAATAGGGGAGGTGTTGCTGTAGATTTGGAATCGCCGGAATCAAGCATCCCTCATTTATTTGTTGTTTTCTTTTCGAAAAGATAAGCACTATTGAGATATAAAATGCAGTTTATCCGCCTGAAGGCAGATACTACTCTTTGATCCCAGCCCCTACCCCGGAAGAAAGCTATAACTTTTGTTTATCAGTTCGTTATACGTGTCAGTGTTTTCTTTTTCTTTTCTTTTTTATTTGTTATCTTTTCCATACGTGTGCTATTTGACGGATTCTGAAATATATGCTATATTACAAATAGAAAGTGTTTACTCTCTTGCTTTATTTAATTTAATCAAATCTGTCAAACGATTGGATTTATTCACGTCTTATAATTTTTCTCCATTTTCTTTGCAGGTAAGATGGTTTTTCCTCTCAACACTGAACGAAACAACATGAAATGTAAATATGCTCCACTTTTATCTTTTGCCATCATCATTTGCCAAAACTTCTCCGAAAAACAAAGCGATATATCGCTTAGCCATTTTGTCTTCTTCACAGACCTCGCCGGTGTTTTGAACAGGAGTAGAGGTTTATCCCTTGTTTCTTGTTTAGGATTGGGTTTCTGGTTTCTTCTAAAGTCTACTTTAGATCTATAATCGGAACGTCTGCGCCTGTAATTTTATTCAAATGTCTATATATTTTATTTACTTGTTTATCCTCCACCAATAGGAATACACCAGTTCATACACTTCCACGGTCTCTTGAACGCGAGTAAAGGTTTATCCCTTGTTTCTTATTTAGGATTGTGTTACCGGTTTTTTTTCTAAAGTCTACTTAAGATCTGTACTCCTAACGTCTGAGCCTGAATTTTTATTAGAAAATTTATATATTTTATTTATTTTGTTATCCTCTACCAACAGGAATACATCGGTTCATACACGTCCACGGTCTTTTGAAAAAAAGTTGAGGTTTATCCCTTGTTTCTTATTTAGGATTGGCTTTTCGGTTCCTTCTAAAGTATGCTTCAGCTCCATACACCTATCGCTTGTTATATGGCTAATATAACTCCAAATAGTAAGTCTCTACTCTGAGTGGCACTTGAGTATTATAAGAATACTGTTGTTTGTGGGAGTTCTTGGAATAAAATGGCGTAGATCGTGGTAGTCTCGCCCACCACAGAATTTTCATTAGTGACCGTGGATTGTGCAGTAGTTTTTGTCCAAACACAATTGTTATACTGCCAATATCTCGCCCATTGCAATGTTTTTTCTTATCAAAAATCAAATCCCAAAGTAAAAGGAACACGATTTGAAGACGTCCAGATGATACAAGAGAATGCAAAATGGCAGCTGCTAGCTATACCCAAAAAGGGGTTTCAGGAATGCTGGACAAAATTTGTGGATCTATAAGGGGACTAGATAGATTGAGATTAAATCCCGAATTAAGGTGTTATAGTTTCATCATTTCTATGATGTCAATGAACAATTGTTGCTACTTTTGTGATGCCAACGAATAAACGTTGTCACTTTCGTAATGCTCGTTGTAGTAGACACTTTGTAATCGCAGATTACAACTAGAGTAAGGCCATTGAAAAATACTGGTTTCAGACGCCTTCGAATATCACTCGCACTAATAGTACTTGCTCGATAATACTCGCTTGAATAATAATCCGTATATTGATCTGAATAGATAAACGGTATAGAGAATGAAGTAGAGAATAGCGGTCCGTACAGTAAAAAGAGAGGTCGAAAGGCATAAACGAATTTAGATAGAGAGATAGATAGCCGTAAACGGGTTGAGATAGATAGATAGATAGATAGAAAGCCATAATCAGGTTTAGATAGATAGATAGATAGATAGATAGAAAGCCATAATCAGGTTTAGATAGATAGATAGATAGATAGATAGATAGATAAATAGATAGATAGATAAATAGATAGAAAGAAAGCCATAATCAGGTTTAGATAGATAGATAGATAGATTGATAGAAAGAAAGCCATAATCAGGTTTAGATAGATAGATAGATAGATTGATAGAAAGAAAGCCATAATCAGGTTTTGATAGATAGATAGATAGATTGATAGATAGATAGATAGATAGATAGATAGATAGAAAGCCATAAACGGATTGAGATAGATAGATTATTAAAAAATGAGAAAGTAAACGAGGTTTTTGATTAATTTGTTTTTACGAATTATCAACCCTGTGTGGGGCTTATTTAAAACTGAAACACATTTCAGACTGGAGAAGTTTGCTTACAGTAACCCGTGTTCCCAAACGGTCCTCTATCTAGATATTGACCGAGCTGGACACTATATAACTTTGTTTATTAAACGAGAACCGCTTTTTCTCAAGTGATTTGACGGCAAGCGTAGGGCGTACTGCAAATGAAAATTAACTTTATATATAAGTGATCACTCCATTGTAGAATCGCAAAAATGTAGTACTTAAATAAAAGAAAAATGAAAGATTATACATAAATAAATGAAATTTATTCTTCATTCTCATATATATATATATATATATATATATATATATATATATATATATATATATATATATATATATATATATATTTGCGTTTGTGCACTTGCGTGTGTCTTGATGTTTTGGAAATGGATTTGATTTCGTTTTATTCTAAACATTTGTAGATGCGACCACATATCTTGACAAACATGATACAACAATATTTTTTTTCATGTTTCTTTTTCAGTTAACGTTTGTGGGTGCGTGCTTGAATCATGGTCTAAATAATGTTTCAAATGAAATATATAATTTTTGTTTTTGTATTTTTGTGTCTGTGTGAAAATGTCTAGATTATTTTTTTTTCTTTTCAGCTTCATCTTGGTTCTTTGTAAAAAAACATTAATCTTGAAATGTATGCATTCTTCATTTATTTTATTTGAGGCGCTTGCGCGTTTGTGCGCGCCTGAATCGCAGTATGCGCGCGTAAGCCATCAATCGAATTTTGATTTAAAAAAAAAAAACGGACATTAATATCTTTTTTTGATATATTGTTACTTTGATCTGTTAATCTCATGCAAATTTCAAGCTAAAAATAACTCAACATCTGTCCCAAAACTGTTGTTACATTTCATGTAAGAAATTTGTATGTAAATGTTGCAAATACCGTGGGATAGATATTTTTAGTAGATATTTTTCATATTAAAACTACTTTGTTTGCATGCATATTTGTGTATTTTTGTGGGTTTTTTTCCCGGCTTGTTACTAGTCTGGTTTATTTTTTTTCCATTGTGGGAATTGTGTATGTATTTGTGAATTTAATTAACAAATACGACCTGACCAAAAATTTTTGACTGCCTCTTCTTCGCAGCTTAGCGTCTTTAATAAGTGATAAAACGATACAATCCCCAACTTCATCTCCTACTAAGGAAAATGAAGGTCAGGCAAGAAAAATACTAAGCAGATATTTTGGACAATTTGGGGATTTCTTCGGTTTCACTGAGTAAATGCATATGCAAGATTAATAAAGCAATAGAAATGACAGTATGTCTTCAACCGTAGCAGCAGCAGCAATCAAAACATAAGCAGTAGCATCAGTCAAAATATAACAGATAACAGAAGCAGCAACTTCAGTTGCAACCTAATCAGCCGCCAGGTTAAATTTAAAGCTTTAATATTCCTCTTTTTTTTTCTACAGTAATTAACTTATTCGACAATGGCCTAGTGCATAAAAGCGTCGGTTTGTGAATTTGTATAGTGGTTGTGAGTTGGGAAAGTGTGTACTCGCAGTCAGGGGAACTGGTGAGCAGTTACGGAAGAGTATCTAAATAAACTAGGAACATGATCAGTGGAACGAGAAGAGAATCTACCCATTTAGATATAATAAAGATTTCAGTTCAGAATTCCATGAAGGTTACCTATGTATACCTGAGGAATGCTGGAGAGCACAGCGGCCGGAAAATTGTGATAACAACTACATAGACGAGGACAACAGTCCGAATATAAACAGTATATTATTATAAATAATGATCCTCAAAATTCAGACAAAAATTTAATTTGAAATTTTCCTTCAGTAAATTTTCCTTTTTTGATTTGTGTGTGTATTTCAACATATACCACTTTTCTCTTTGGACAGTATCTGTCGTCTCATAGGATTCACTGTTTCCCCGACACATAAAAAAAAGACAAAGTATTGTTATTATATATAGAAAACCACCGATAGGTTACAGTTTTTACAGAAAAATGCTAATAGCGAAATTTGCAGGAAACATTCTACATTCAATAACATAACTCTTGATTGAAATATATATATATTTTTTTTTGCTTAGAACCGTTTTTAAAAGCAATTAGACTCCCCAAGTCCGGTAACTGTTATACATCTTTCTAATAGAGCTATTTATTTTTCATCTGACAATATTTCTTAATATTCGAAATGTTATTTTAGTGGATACCCATTTTTGAGTAGACGCCATCTATTAATTGCGACTGCCAGTCTGTTCGTTTGTGAAATTTAATAAAGAAAATTTGCTCTTGGGCAGAACTCGAATTTGCGTCAGCTTTTGTAAGGAAAACTGCTGTCTGATACAATCTGCTTTTACAGAGAATTGGACGTAATTCAAAAGATTTAAAAGAAAAAAAAGAACGTTTAATCAAATACGTGTATCCTATAACATAACGTTTGGAGCAGCACACACATGCACTCACTCTCTATCTCTCTCTCTCTCTATCTCTCTATCTCTCACACACACACATATATATGTATTATGAAATTTTCACATAATAATGTGTGACGTCATTTGTTTACATTTGATACGCCATGAGCAGACATGAATGTACGTAAGAGATTCATGGAAGATTGAAGTTTAAAAGCAAAAAAATTGACCTTACTAACCGGACGCTCCTTCGTGACCAAATCGATAAATGCACGTCAAGCTAAATGACGGTTCCGTATAGGATACAGGTTCGAATCCTTCTGTGAAAATTTCTCGGACATTCAGGCCGGTAAATGTTGTTTAATACTGTTAATTATAAGCAGAGCATTTACTTAAATATTTGTATCTATAAAAAGAATGTTAAACGAAAATGTCTTAATATATATATATGTGTGTGTGTGTGTGTACGTATCATTATTATATAATATATTTCAACATGTTTTATATAATAAAACATATTGAAATCTCTACACAAACTTTCATATTTCAGTCTCATACCTGTAGCCGCATGTCATTCTACATTATACTAACCTACAGTCTACAATGGATGTTAATATATTGTTTTAATAATACGGCTATTATTAGATTGTTTGACTAATATAAGATTGCTACAAACATTATCACCGTGTCTTCAGAAAATCGTTTATTCATATAGTCATTGTATCTGGAAATAATTTCGCCCCTCTTTCAATGTCTGGTACTAACTTTCAACTATATTATTCATTCAGTCATATTACGCACATGCAAAGATATCCAGAACTCATTTTGACTCGTTTTATTCATATAAATTCATTGTATCATTATTCAGTCTTCGAAGAATTTTCAATTTCTTTCTTCTTTTCGATCCTTCACCTAAATTGATTATTGGGAGATCAACGTGATTTTTAAACCAAGTGTCGTTACTCTTTTATTGGGCTGATATATAGTGGCTCGTGTGTATGTGACAAGCAATCTAGAGATATTGGTAGTAAGTAACTGTTAGCATTACCTCTATAGAAAATGAACTGGAATGGGGTGGATCCATCTTTTCCAACATCTTTTAATTCCTCGTTGCTTACATACACAACCTAATTCATATAAAAGCCTCTGGAAAGAGGGGCGACATCTTTCACGAATTTACTTAATCCTCTCGTGGCCTACATACACAACCTAATATATTTCCAATGTGCTATAGGAGAAGTTTTAATCAGAAGATCGAATTATGACAGTATAGATTTGGTTTTT
>OZ010605.1:63649727-63662227 GCA_963932145.1 Acanthosepion lycidas | reverse complement strand
AATTGTTGGCTGGACAAAGATTAGGAGATATAACAGCATTTACAAAGAAGAGGAAAATGTGGAGAGTCATAATCGCCCACGTCTTCAAGTAACACACCTCATAGAAGAAGAATGTGTAATTTTGAGAGGCAATTTACTATAGAAAACCGATCACGTTCTTTATGTTTATTGACTTTGTGTAAATATCTGACGAAACAGTTGTAAGGAGATATAACAAAATGCAAAACTTTATTTAGGGATTAGCAGCATGGCCCGGCGTTGCTCGTGCTTGATTCAAAAATCGTACGACTCATACACCAATCACTATCACTTGACTTAAAATATTTTTTCCCTTCCTTGCCTTCAAAAGGGTACCCTTTGCCGTGCTGATGTTGCTACATGCCTTACTTCTTGCCTATCTCACACTGCGAATTTTTTCTAAGCTCTATACTAAACATTAAATCTGTTACGAAATAAGAACTAAACAAAATGAACACAAAATGATCTTTAAAAAAGGACTCGTAACTGAAAACACCGAATGAAAAATAATGTTAACAACAAATACTTTTTCACACCTAACCCAGTTTTGCGGAATCAGAATGAACGTTGATTTTAAGGAAGCGAATGAGCCAGTTGGAGTAAAGAGCCATGTAGTCTTAAATTTTCCCACTTGTGACGAATGTAGCTATCGATTATTATTTTTTTGCATGCTAGCATGCTATTTAACATTCGTGTCAGTCAGCTGTTGGCTCTCACGCTGGCCAATAGAATCTTCCTGCCTATTCGTGGCAGCCAGCTATAGGCTCTCACTATGGCCAGTACAAAATGGCCGGAAACTACATGAAAACTGCCGCAGAAGCAAGAAAAAATCGATTATTTCAACTATCGATGGGAGTTGAGAAATGCAAAGTCGGTCTTGGGCTTTCCAGTAACTTTGAGCATGGGCATGTAAATTATGGTGCAAATCCGTCAAAAATTGCGGCCGTTCATTCGTTACACACACACACACACACACACATCCTGCCTTTTATAGATTGAGATAAAAAGGACAGGAGGTTGTGGAGAGACATCATCACCAAAATCCCAAAGGAATATGGCACATAGAAAATAACAAGATTATTCCCATTATCAAAGATGATGGCAGATTTGAATTCATTATTTTAAACAGAAGTCTCACAATGTAAACATTTTTTTTTTAATTTTTAGACTCTGCTATTTGAGGGAGACATGCTTTAACAGGTTTCCCCACCAGGCTTTTCTGATCTCAAGAATTGGTAGACGCCCAATATGATTAAAGGCAAAACATGGAGGAATCTTCTTTCAGGCTCAAAGACCTTCTAGCACAATGGAATAGACTAGACTACATGTCGGTGTATACATGCAATGCCTTGATGGCACGCCGTCGACGGGTGTACGGCTTCCGCTACAAGAGTCAACAGCCAACACAGAGAATTTCGTTGATGGAATCAACAGCACGCGTCTGTGACATATGTGTGGCTTCAGAATGAAAGACATAGTCCTTGGTTTGACTTGGATAAGAATTGGTTGTAACATGTCTACGTACCCAAGACACGGTACAGATAAATGAATAGCGTCCAGATATTCAAGCCGGATATGTGCAGTGAACTGAACAGGACCTCATCTGCACAGCGACCCTACAACGACAACCTGTCATCAGATAGATAATGATCATGATTATAACGGCTTAGTAAACTTCTTCATTCTGTCCGCCATTATCTTGTTCCGCAATTGCAATGGATTTAACTCTATCAAATATTTTATGTGTATTATTATGAAAAATGAATAAATAGAAAAACCTTAATTTGCTGCTTACAAGATATATTTTTCCCTATAGAATTTTCTGCTTATAAGAAAATGTTTTCCTCATGGAATTTGCTGCTAATATACACATTTTTCCTTATAAAATTTGCTGCTTATAGAACACATTTTTCCCTGTAAAATTTGCAGCTAAGACGCATTTTTCCTTATGTAATTTGCTGCTTATAAGACGCATTTTTCCTCATAGTATTTGCTGCCTATACGACGCATTTTCTTTAGAGAATTTACTTCTTACATGATACATTTTTTCTTGTAAAATTGGCTACTTATAAGACGCATTTTTCTTATGGAATTTGTTGCTTATAAGAAATTTTTTTCCTCATGGAATTTGTTGCTAATATGACACATTCCTCCTTATAAAATTTGCTGCTTATAGGACACATTTTTCCTTGTAAATTTTGCTACTTATAAGACGCATTTTCCCTTATAGAATATCTAAAAAATAGTCTTATAAATAGAAGGTCTGTGACAGAAGTTATAATTTTGGGGTGTGAGGTGAGCATCAGCTCCGCATTTATATCCTATTTTTGAAAGTAAGACAAGGATGATGTTTGATGAATTCGTTACGATATCTGGAGATACCAGGAAGCGAAAAGTTTAGGTTTTAATGGCATTATGCACCATAAATTATCTTGTGACCATTACATTGTAAATAGTTACTATAAATTTAATATTTCTCGGCTTGATGAATTTTTCGGGATCGGTTTGGATTTTATGATATTCACTGAATAAAATATGGGACAGAGGAGAGGGCTATGAAATACAGAGAAAAAATTTCGATTTCTTCCTTCAAAAACTGGAGATCTTCTAACGCATCGGAGCGTCTCATACACAACAAGTTAGTATATATATATATATATATATATATAAATGCATATATATTTAAATGCATATATATATATATATATGCATATATATAGATATATATATACTTACAGATATATATATATACATATATATATATATATATATACATATATATGTACATACATATATATACTTATATATATATATATATATAAGTATGTACATATATATATGTATATATATATATATGTATTTACATATATATGTACATATATGTGTATATATATATATGTATATTTGTATATATATATATATATATATATATATATATATATATTTATTTATTTATTTTTTTTTTTCGTTTCATTTAATTTTTGGAAGTGCTATCTGATGATCAAGCGTACTTTAAAAGAACTCTAGTTAAATAAATTATTATCATGGTACCTTAAAGGTGGTCTGTTTTTCTTTTAAATATACTTACACACACACACACATATATATATATATATATATATATATATATATATATATATATATATATATATATATGAATGAATGAATGAGACAAAGATGTAGATATTTATATATCAAGAACAATATTGTGGAAATTTTATGGGATGGTGGTCTACACATGCGCACGAACGAGGGATGCTGGGAAATTTAAATTTAATAAATTTTTATATTTTAATCTAGCACATTTCATTTAGATTCGTTTTATTTTCATCACTTTTATTAGCAGTGTTTGTGTGCATGTGTGTGTATGCCTGTGTGTGTGTATGGCTGTGTGTGTATGCCTGTGTGTGTATATGCCTGTGTGTGTGTACAGTAAGAGTGATTGAGAGAACGAGCTAGAGAGTGAAAAAGATATAAAATTTGTATTTTTTTCTTGATTCTCATGTAAAAAAATAAAGAAAAAAAAAGAAAACATGTCAAATCATCGACACAAACATATAAAAAAATAGAGAAATCGCATTAATCAAGAATACATATGTTAACTGAAAAAAAAAAAAAAGGAAGAAAAGAAAGACTGTCGACCACTTCCGGGGACTCTTATTTCCCAACAATTGGACGGCAGATAACAGGGCATTAATGTAACAAACTCACAGCGGAAAACGTACTGAGAGATTTTCCTGTAAGATTTCCAATTCCGCGCATGCGTACATACGTTGACAATAAGCACGTAATGCGGAAGGTAGGATGGACACACACACACAAAAAAAAAAACACAATATAAAACTAACATAAATATAAACAAGAGGGGAGAGAAAAAAAATAGCGACAAATGGCAAACTAAACAAAGTAAAGAAAGTCCATCAATGAAACTAATTGGATTTAAAGAACGGACTCAGCATCAGCGGAATAACTAAATTAATGAACGAATAATAAAAAGTACTTCGATTGGTAAAAGAGGAAAATTACAACATATATATATATATATATATATATATATATATATATATATATATATATATATATATATATATGGTGGGGAATAAAAGACGTTTGTCCACAATTAGAATAAGAGTTAGTTTTGGAACGGACGGATTTTTTTTTTTTTTTTATCTAGAATAGTCGGGAAAAATTCTTTTTTTTAGGTAAAAGCAGACATATGCGCACGAAAACGAAACTGACTCCCCCCTCTCTCTCTCTCTCTGTGTGTCTCTCTCAGACTCACACTCAGACAAACACACACACACACACACACACATATATATATATATATATATATATATATATATGGCGCATATATATATATATATATATATATATATATGGCGCATATATATATATATATATATATATATATATATATATATATATATATATAATGTGCCATAGTAAATGATTACCATTCAGATTGACTTATGTTAATATATAAAATGAAACACGTATATACTCAGCCCGAAACACGCATACACGACATGGTTGCACGCACGCAAGTACACACACACACACAGACACACATACACACACATATATACATCCTTGCAGAGTTGTTGTTGTTGTTGTTGAGTGTGTGTGTATATATATATATATATATATATATATATATATATATATATTGCAGAGGTGTTGAGGTTTCATACTGAAACACACGCTGATACTAATATATACACATACACACATCATACACACTCCCAAAGAAATAATAGATAACATAGACTTAACACACAGACATGCGATTCTCAGCAAACATTAAAACTATCAAAATGACCAAGGCGGTAATTCTTAAAGTCAGGTATCACCCATCCTCTATCTTGGAATAGGCCGTTTGACCAACACAATGGCTGACCAAAATTAACGATGAAGAACTAACTAAAACTACAGACAAATTTCACACTCTTCAGAAACAGTCATTCCCTCCAGTAGTTCACTGCTACGAATAAACTAGGATGTTTTTTCTCCTGATGATGACCATGTTGTTCGAAACTATTCGAGGAACCTTATTAAAATAATAAAACAAAAAATATTAATATACAACCATGTGTGTCCGAAAAGTTTTATTTTTTACATATTTGTTATTGTTTAAAACAAACAAAACACACACACACACAAACACACACACACACACACATATATATATATATATATATATATATATATAAGTAATGAAAAACAAACCACTTTAATGTACCATTACGATAATTTATTTCACCTAAATCCTTTTTTAAGGATTCAGGATCATCAGGTAAAACTTCCAACAACGAATTGAGAAAAAAAATGGGATTAGAAATTGGTGGGTAGTGTAATTTAATAGAGGGGGTTGAGAGTGGTAGTTAAAACGAACAATATAAAGTATAGGGAGGGGTTAATTTTATATCTCTCTTAAGTATGTTTTATATTGGAGTAGGAGGAGTGACAGAAACTTGACCTCTTTAGATGGTTAATAAAACGGAAATGAATTGTAGAAAATGTATACAAGTGAGTCTTACGGTAAAGAGAGAGATAGGGGGGAGGGGGAAAGAGAGATGGAGTTGTTATAATTTTGTTTTAACAAAATTATGTAAAAGATAGTTTACAATGTTTGATAGAAAATTCGATGTCTGAAAAAATTTTTGTTATTAACTTAAATGTTTAATTTTTTAAGTAAATAGATTTACCTGATGATCCTGAATCCTTAAAAAAGGATTTAGGTGAAATAAATTATCGTAATGGTACATTAAAGTGGTTTGTTTTTCATTACATATTAGCTCTGTCCTAACATTGAGCTCTCAGGATTTCATCCCCTTTGGATTTACCAATTCGGTTTACCAAGTTCCTTATAACTTAATTATTTATATATATATATATATATATATATATATATATATATATGGGTTTATGGGCCTGTGCGTGTGTGGCTGTGCTACGTAATCGACTGATTGATAGATTTGCTTTTTTACAAATTAATCTTTTTTAAGGATATTTAAAACCGAAATATTTTAAATATTTAAAATATTTTTGGATGTAAAAATATTTGGGATATAATTATAATTTTCTCATACAAATTTTAATTGTCAACGTTTAGCGGGAAGGAAAAGACATGGATTCAAACCTTTCCCAATGCTTTTTGCACACAAGCGAATATAACGAACCCAACTGGAATTCAAAATCGGTTCTCGATTACCTCCACAGGCGGGCACCTATCTAGGTACTAATCAGCTTCAACGTTGCTTAACTTCCGTGATCGGACCAGTTCGATTTCAACGTGTTATGGCCGTAAGTCTGTACACAACTGGAACTTGATTTTCATTCAACTATATATATATATATATATATACATATATACATATATATATATATATATATATATATATATATATATATATATATATATATATACTCGTAGCATGGCCCGGCTTTGACCGTGCTTGATTCAAAAATCGTACGACACATACAGCAATCGCTATCACTTGACTTAAAATGTTTTTGCCCTTCCTTGCCTTTAAATGGGTGCACATGCCTTACTTCTTGCCTATCTCACACTGCGAATTTTTCTAAGCTCTATACTAAACATTAAATCTGTTACGAAAAAAGAACTAAACAAAATGAACACAAAACGATCAGCTTTAAAAAAGGAGTCGTAACTGGAAAAACCGAATGAAAAAAGAATGTTAATAACAAATTCTTTTTCACAACCAACGCAGTTCTGCGGAATCAGAATCGACGTTGAGTTTAAGCAAGCGAATGAGCCAATTGGAGTAAAGTGCCATGCAGATTTAAATTTTTCCCACTTGTGACGAATGCAGCTATCGATTTTTTTTTGCATGCTAGCATGCTAGTTAACATTCGTGTCAGTCAGCTGTTGGCTCTCACTCTGGCCAATAGAATCTTTCTATCTATTCGTGGCAGCCAGCTATAGGCTCTCAATCTGGCCAGTAGAAAATGGCCGCAAACTGCATGAAAAGTGCCGTAGAAGCATGAAAAAATCGATTATTTCCACTATCGATGAGAGTTGGGAAATGCAAATTCGGTCTTGGCCTTCCTGCTAACTTGGAGCATGTGCATGTAAATTTTGGTGCAAATCCGTCGAAAATTGCGGCGGTACATTTGTTACACACACACACACACACACCCACACACATCATGATTTTATAGATAGAGGTATATATTTGAAAATATAGAAATAGGTAGTATGGATATAGGAATTTCATGGTGACTTCGCGTTAAGGCCATATGTAATCATTTTCCGATCTCTACTGGGGATTATGTAAAATGGAAGAGAAAACTGTCTTCTCTGAGTTTTTTTTTAATGTTAACGGTTTATTTATAGGAATTCCCCTTAGAATATCGACTAAATGTATTATTTTATTCATTTTAATATTTCAAATATTTCTTTATTTGATTCGTATTATTTCCCATATTTTCCTTTTGTCTTTGGTTCTAAGCATGATTGACTTGTAGATAGCGTAGTAGGAATTTAATTTCCGTTTCTACATTTACCAAGAAGATCCGGATTTTTGTTTATTTAAGCGTGTGCATATCAATGTTAACCCAATTACTTTTTGTATATACGTCTCTAATCTTATGAGTTATCATCATAGAACATCATGTATCATCATCATAGCAGCAGAGAAGTAGCAACAATGATTTATATTCATATACTGGACAAAAAATTGCTAAACGTATTCACGATAATTGAAAGTACATTTTACTGTTAATATTTACCAGAAAACGAACACCGTGTTTTAAGTGTTTACTAATGTCTTTCTGTGACATATATATATATATATATATATATATATATATATATATATATATATATATATATATATATATATCTGGGTATAAAATGACAATTGGAAAAAAGATCTTAGATTTTCCCGACGCGTTTCGTCTTCCGACTTTTTCAAGGCAAAAATGAAATCGAAATGTTCTTGTTGTTATAGTTACATTAAAAAATCCAAATTTAAAAAGATAGACGCTTCTGTCTAAGCCTTTTTTTTTTCTGGTTAATGTAAATTACCTTTATAGTAAGAGATTTTTTTTTCTTCCATGTCAACAACATAGTTAAATTCCCAGATCAATTCTGTGGACAAGAAGTATATATATATATATATATATATATATATATATATATATATATATATATATGTCTGGATCATTTTTATTTTATTTTGGCTTTATATTGTTGTTTTGTTTCCTTTTTGTGTCCGTATTATTTGTCTTCCCATTTTCTCATTTTAGACTCTCCTTATACGTTACTGTATTTCACTTTGATGGTCTTACTTTACAGTTAGTATTTCTCCAAAACAGTTGTAGTTCTGGACCTCTTCCAGTTCTTCATCCTAAATATTCATAATCTTTTTCAGAATGTTAAATTAAACATTACTTTTTTTTATTTGGGTACATATTAAAGCTGTACTGATTCAATTCCTATTCATGCCATAGAAAACCTGTTGTATATGATATGATCTATGCGATATTAGTAAAACAAAGTATTAAAACATAGTATTAGTATATCATTCACGTAGTCTGGTTTGTGTGTCATAGCGCCACAACGTATCTATGCTAGGTGTTACTGGTGTAACTTCTGTATCAAGTAGGCTTTTCCAGATTGGTGTGACTAGTCCAAGACAAGTTTTTCTTCCCCTAGATCGGTTGACAACCATGGTTATTAACTCGAAGTTGCGCTGGTAGCGGAGAGATTCATTCATACACTATCCGCGGTTATTTTCGTGAAAGTGAATGCAACGTCGTTGACTAAAATTTATAATCGGCTTGCCAATCCCACATCTATTGATGGTAAGGGAGATTCGAAATCTTGGTCGGTTTTTCCCCAAATTATTTTTCGAAAAAAACGTCGGAAAATTTCTAAGCGGTCAATATATATATATATATATATATATATATATATATATATATATGCTATAGTCCGGTTCCTTGTAACACGGTGATAGTCCAAAATAGAATCAATAATGATGAACTGGAACACAGGTATGGAATAACACGAATATATTACAAACAGGAAAATATACAGAGAAGTAGAAAGTGTTAGTATGAACAATCAGGTTTAGTAGAGAGAACAATGTAGTCTCGACCAGTATCACTATTCTAATGTCTTACAGTAATTGTCTGAACGTGACTCTGTTTCGGACTGCCTCTGACTCGACTCTTGACTCGACTTAAGCTACTGACTATATTTAGTCACCCCCCCTACGTGGGTATCATGTGGCACAAGGCCGGTTTTACGTGGGATCTCCGAGCCCGTGGGATCGTCCAAAAATATGCACATTGAACCCGTATAAACGGTTTACCTCCCCGAAAGAGACACCGCCCTTCGGCGTAGCCTCGTTCGGGTTACTCCCCGCCCCAAGGAAGAGAGTTCAACCGATCAGCCGGTCAAGACTTGAGCGACTGACGATATTCAGTAACCCCTCTCCTAACGAGGGCGTCATGTGGCACAAGGCCGGTTATTTAATGTGGGATCTCCTAGCCCGTGGGCTCGGCCCAAAAATATGCCCATTGAACCCGTATAAACGTAGCCTCCGGGTTCCTCCCTGCCCAAAGGCAGAGAGTTCAACCGAACAGCCGGTCAAAACTTGAGCGACTGACGATATTCAGTCACCCCCCCACGAGGGTGTCATGTGGCACAAGGCCTTTTTAACGTGGGTATTCCGAGCCCGTGGGCTCGGCCCAAAAATAGCCCATTGAACCCGCATAAACGGGTTCCTCCCGTCCGTAGGATGAGAGTATAACCGATCTGTCGTTCAAAACTTGAGCGACTGACTACTTGCCTACTCCTGAGGCGCAGTATTTATTAAGTATGGAATGGTTCATTATTATTATTATGTATAAGATCCCATAACAATATATATATATATATATATATATGTAGGTAACTAGATATAGATATATATATATATATATATATATATATATATATATAGAGAGAGAGAGAGAGAGAGAGAGAACTCGATGTCCAGGACAGAGTAAGAATATAATATAAAAGGCTGAAACACTAATATTCCATGGTTATAATTTAATACATTGTAATCATAATTACGATCCAATTCATCAGACTTACAAATTCAAAAATAAATCTGAAAAATATAACTCCGACTATAAAAAACTAAATTTTAGTGAGAGTATGTGTGGGAGTGGGAAACAAGTGTGAAAGGAAAATGTCTGAAAGCTCTAGAGAGAAGGAGTAACAGAAGAAAGAAAAACAGGAAGGCCTAAATGTGAAGGTGGGGATTAAAATTTAACAGAGTCAATTTTTAAATAAATTATAACCATGGAATATTACTGTTTGAGCCTTTTATACACACACTAACGCACACACACACACACACACATATATATATATATATATATATATATATATATATATATATATATATAAAGAAGAGATATATTCAACATATTAAATGTTGGCCAAATGCATATTAAAATATTGTTACTACACATGAAATAAATTTTGTTGAGTGTTGGTTAATTTTGGCATTAAGGGTGTCGAAAATTAGAAGTTTGTATTTGTTATTTTCGTGGTGTAGTATATTGGTGCTGTCAGCTAGTATATATATATATATATATATATATATATATATATATATATATATATATATATATATGTGTGTGTGTGTATTTAAATATATTAAATTTAATACTAAAGAACTTTGGATTATTTACCTAACCAGTTCTTTCCTATTTTCTATATATTTTCACACGCACACACACACACACACACACACACACACACACACACACACACACACACACACATATATATATATATATATATATATATTTACTAACAAGCTTCGACCGCTTCTTATTTCTTCGCAAAGTAAGATATATCCACTACTTGAAATCTTTGAATTCGTAGCGGAATCGAGCTCGAATTTTACATTTAATCGTATAGATTCCATAATATAGGTTTTACTCAATTAGCTATTATGTTTCTCTAACTCTTCAAATGTTGAATGTATAATTAATTCTAATTTCTATTTTCCCATCTATACACAATATAAATTTTATTTTATAAATTTTCCCCTGTTCTGTCATCCATGAAATAAAAATAATTGTACGAAAAATAAGGATCTACGTACATCAAATTGTCTAATGGCAACAGAAGAATTATCGTCGAACTTTTAAAAGATAAGCTTAAACATTAGTTCAATTCTTAAATGCAGCGATCAATGTTGAGTTTTTCTATAGTTTATTGATGCCTATCGCATCTATCCCTCCCTAGCTATTGCGATGATGTTCAAACCAAGACTCCTCCGATAGGGTGGTTTTTAATCTAGTTTATAATAAAACGTGCACAGCAATTTTGGATACAAAAAAAAATAAGAGTTAGTCCCACTGAACCATGAAAGCAACGATAATAATTAGTATTATATATTAATATGTATTTTTAATTTCGCATAATTTGAAAACCTTGAACCTTAGCTCAACGAAAATCGTTCCCTGCGCCTAATATTTCTAGGGCTTTTCAATGAGATATGAATCATGGAAATCGGACGAGTAGGAGCGGAGGAGTTACTTAGAAAACACACGCACAAACACACACATATACTGTACTTTTTATATAAGCTTATCATTGCAAATAGTTTAAGACGAAAATAGACTTGTACATTAATGGTCGGGTAATAAGTAGTTTCATTATTCATAAGTAAATGATATTCATTTACTGTTAATCAGTCTCAGTGGAGGTCATCATGATAGAAGTCTGACAAAAAGTGAAACCATTAACAAATTAAACGAAACCAATGATACTCTTTCTTAAGCTGGCACTAAACTAACTAAAGAAGAGGAATGTTTCCTCATCCCAATAAATAGACACGTCAGCTTTTTATGCATAATAATATCTTTGGGATTTGATGTCGTCATACGCTTTTCTTTCTCAAGTGAATGTAATTTAATTTAAGGAGATTTACCCCAGCAAAAGCGATAGGGGTTAATTGGATAATGGAAACGATGGGGGAATATAAGCGATGATCATCACCTAATCTCCCGGGTTTGAAGAGCTTGACCGACTCGGGGCTCGAATGGAGTTCTGCGTTCTGTCGAATCGTTTCAAGTCTGATTTAAAAGCACGGAGTCATTGATGAGATTGGAAACTGTCGAAATAGGTGGAACGAGAAGTAACTAAAGTGATATAATTGTAATGAAACAAGTGAAAAGTCAAGAGTCGGGATTAAGTTAAAAGGCGGGAAAATGAATAAGAAAGTGAAAGTAGGCTGCAAGGAATGTGAAACTGAGAGTTCAAGAAAGTGAAAGTGAAAGTCGACAAACACGGGAGTGTTTGTATGTGTATGAATGTGTATGAATATATGTGTATATATATTATATATATATATAATTTAAATATATATATATATATATATATATATATATATATATATATATATATATATATATATATATATATAATGTGTATCATGTTAAAT
>OZ010605.1:63627227-63644727 GCA_963932145.1 Acanthosepion lycidas | reverse complement strand
TCCAGAAGAAGCATGGGACGCGGAACTAGAACGGTCTACCCTGGTGGAGGAAATAAACGGTTAAGTTCGCAATTACAATCACCTGAAGAAGGCCAGAGCGTGCAACGGCCGAAGCGTTGTGAAAATGTCAACAGTTCGAATAATATAAATGATTTATAAATGAAAGTCAATAAAATGGCTGTGATGTTGAAGTTTAATTCCCAATGTATGTATAATGTCATTTTGGAACCTTATTTTCTGTTCAACATTTATGTCATCAAATGTTCGATTTACAATGTTAATATACTGCTACACCAGACTTTGATTTGCGTCCAATAGCTTCTCGTGTAAAAAAAGCTTTACATTTGATATTCAATTTATAACATTAATATAATGCTACAACTCACCCTGACTTTGAGTCCAATATTTAAATGCTCACTGAAAATCAAAAGACCGTAAAAGATTTCCACAAGCGAGAAATGTAAGAGAAGAAAATCTTACCATAAAACTTACGGTTACACCTTGCCATTTCAACTGTAAAATGATGTGACCTTACTGTCATTCTAGTAATGCGCATAATTTCGTAAAGTCTAGGCACCACAGTTGAAAGTTCATTAAAACAATGACCATGAAAATATTCCTAAAAAAAAAGGTACAAGGACGCTACAATACGGTGATGGGAAAGTGATTGAAGATAATATTCCAGCTCAGGGCTTTTTTGGATGGTATCAAAAATTTCTAGATATATAGTAGGAGCATCAAACCATATATTGCAGAAATGTCCACAACATGAATGATTAGTCGACTTATAAATATGTAAGATATATTCTGGACATAAAAATTCTCTCCCACGACATGGTGAACCAACTTTCCTAGCAGTATACATAACGCGTCCTGGGTAAGACGATAAACTGAAACTGCCTCCTGGGTAAGACGATTAACTATATCCGTGTCCTGGGTAAGTTGACAAACTATATCCCGCAGCAAGGCCTTTGATTAGGAGGTTTTGAGAAGTATGAAACCACCTATTAATTGCTGTTGTTCCCAGGTACACCCTAATCCATGGTGGTAGCATTTGTCAGGCTCCCAGCAATGGGCAGCTAGTTAACACCCCAAAAGGGATCAAAACACTATGAAAGTAAAAAAAAAAAATAGGTTTTAATACCAGCAATACTTTTTCGGAAAAATTATTATCAGCAGTACATTTTTGTAAATGAAAAATATTACTAGCAATATATTTTTGACAGAAAAATATTACCAGGAATACATTTCTGGAAAAATATATTACCAGCAACACATTTCTGGAAAAATATATTACCAGCAACACATTTCTGGAAAAATATTACCAGCAATACATTTCTGGAAAAAAGTATTACAATCAATACATTTCTGGAAAGAAAAAAACATTACAAGCAATACATTTCTGGAAAAAATATTACCAGCAATATATTTCTGGAAAAATATTACTAGCAATACATTTCTGGAAAAAATATTGCCAGCAATACATTTCTGGAAAATGTATTACAACCAATACATTTCTAAAACGATATCACCAGCTATATATTTCTGGAAAAAAATATTACCAGCAATACATTTCTGAAAAAATATTACTAGCATTACATTTCTGGAAAAATATTACCAGCAATACATTTCTAGAAAAAAGTATGACAAGCAATACATTTCTGGAAAAATTATTACAAGCAATACATTTCTGGAAAAAAATATTACCAGCAATATATTTCTGGAAAAAATATAACCAGCAACACATTTCTGGAAAAAAATATTACCAGCAATAAAAATCGGCATTAAATAACCCATTGAGGTCGATATGCAGGAAAACAAAAGAAAAGAAAGGTAACAAAGCAGGCTTAACTATTGTTTCAATTTAATCATTAATCATCATGTCAGCAGAAAATGTCGGCCCGAGATGGCGCAATTGGTCCCTCTCCTGGAGATTATCATCATCCATGCTGACTGAAGCCAGAAAACTATCACTTAGACGATTAATGGAAAGCTATTACCTTTACTGTGATCATAGTATTTAATCCTTTTTCACTGTTTACATGTGGTTAAATTTCTGTCGCTTTCTACAAGGGCAAGTTTGCGGTTTGTCCTTTCAAACTCCCACCGGGAGTCAACGTAACGCAAGTGTTAAGCAAGTGTTAGTCAACAGTATTTTCGGCCCTTAAAGATCTACATTTAGTCTCGACGTATACACACGTATGTACGGCAATTTTAAATGAGCCACTATCGACATTATTTATTAATTTCTTTTCTCTATGCGGACAAGCACGTGTCGGCCTTTTTTTTTCTCGTTTTCCCCTATTTCTAGTTGCACGACGATATAATTAGAAGAGTTTCATTTCTTGCCCTTGGCAACCTTTCAACTCATAATAAGCCAATATTGAGTTGGTGCCAAAGTGAAATAAAATGGTAGATTTTGGCATTTTCCTTTCGACAACGTACATGTAGTATCTGCCGGTCATAGATCTATACACTTGTCTATTCGAACAATGGCTTACACCTGTCAAAACTGTCAGTGTATATTACAGCAGCACTTAAAACGCATATTTAAAAGAAGTGAATCAGTATTTACGGTTTGACAGCTTTTTCGGTATTTCATAAAAAATGTCGACTATTTTCCTTATCATCGTTTCGTTTTTTTTTTTTTAAATTCGTTTTGCCTCACAAATTTTCTTACTTACTCAAAATCTGAGATTCTGGATTTTTATCTGAACTAGAATTTTTTGCACAGTATTTAGTATTGTTGAAGTTACTGGTAATTTTTTTTGTCCTGATTTACATACTGTACGTTTTGATTTACATACTGTACGTTTTGTTATACATACTGTACGTTTTGATTTAGATACTGTACGTTTTGTTTTACATACTGTACGTTTTGTACAATTTCACAAACCGATCGATGAAATTTTAATAAACTGATTTGTTTGGAAAATAGTTTGCCAAATACCCTACTTCACGGTTTGATAATTAATTTATTTAATTTAATTTCATAGAAGATATGATGCCTTAACACACACACACACACACATATATATATATATATATATATATATATATATATATATATATATATGTATGTATGTATAACATTTTATATATTCTAATGTTGTATATAAAATGAGAAATACTTAAATAGAGTGGTCCCTCGTAAAAATATGGTAATTTTGAGGGGAAATAATTAGTCAGAATTTTAAAATATTGATTTCTGTTCGATTTAGAATTGGGTCTCGTTTATAATATCGATACGTTGTTTAATCAATCCCTGACTTTTAGAGTTATTGGACTCAGCTGTTATTTACAAATGTCAACTTTGAAACTGCTAACATTATTGATATCTGCATATTTTAAACATTTTCTGATCTTTTTTACTTTTTAAAAACGTTTTCCTTTTTAAAAACATTTTACTTTTTAAAAACATTTTTTTAAACATATTTTTATAGGATCTCTTCATAAGCACATGCACAAGCATTTGAGGTTAATAATTACTTAAATGAAAGCTAAAAATATGCATGATTTTATTATCTACTAGAATTTTTAGATTTTAATAATTTTAAATAATTTCTTTAATTTGATATAATTTTATAGGACTTCATGGTAAACAATATTTTTTTAAGAAAAATTTACTTTTTCAATTTCCGTAGGGAAGAATAAATTGTTAGTATTTCATACTCTTGAGCATGCAACATAAAATTAGCCATGCGTAAATATTATTTTCTTGAGTAAAATTACAACTTTTGAAGCGTTTGGCCTTGTAATATGTTTATAGTCATGACAAACTCAGAGTGAACTGGAACGTGTATTTTTGTATATGAAAAGTTAAAGAAACTTAGATGTAGATAGGTTGGTCTATGACCAGGTTCACATTTCTCCCTAGTCATTTTGAACGGGAATAGAAGTTTATCACTTGTTTCGTGGTTAGGATTAGTCTTCTCATTCTCTTTCACTGCCAGTAGCCCCTTGCGCCTTAGTGGCCTTATTGCCTTGCTTGGATTGAATTAATTTTAAATTAAAAAGTAATCAAACAACAATATTGTATTTTTATTAAATAATTATTCGTTATTTTAATCATTAAATTGTTTTTAAAATAGTGGAAGTATTTTTTTATGATAGATAATAAAACTTTTAAAGAAAATTTATTGTACTAACCTCAGCACCCAAAATAAAACCAACTGTTCTTCTTTGAACCTCCTTGCCTGCTTGCATTTCTCCCCAAAATTTAGTTTCGACCGGTCAATGTATGGCTATTTTAGAGGGTGTGACGGCCGGACGGATGGACTAACGGCAGTTACGGAATTTTATATAATGATATCACGAATAAATTATTTTTTTTACAAAACTATACTTCAAAGCTTATTTTATATATATATATATATATATATATATATATATATATATATATATATATATATTCCAAGAGGATAGAATCCCGGTAGAACTCAGTGTCCGGGACAAAGTAAGAATATAATATAAAAGTCTTAAACACTACTCTAATATTACATGGTTATAATTTATTACATCGGAATCGCAATCACGATCCAATTCATCTGAGCTACAAATTCTAAATTATATATATATATATATATATATATATATATATATATATATATATATATATATACATATATATATATATATATATATAATTATTTATCCGAAAATTTTAACATAAATATGTTGTAAAATCACTACAAAAATAGCTATTTTGTTTCAACTCTGCTGGTGTCTTATCAAGTGACCTGTTAAGACACCAGAAACAAATTGGCTATTTTTGTGTTGATTTTATAAAATATTTATATTTTAATTTTTGAATAAATAATTATACTTGCTCTACTTTGTATTGAGCACACTTTTAAGAATAATAATTTGTTGATTATTGGTATTTTTTTCCATATACACCTATTCTATACTTTCATATATATATATATATATATATATATATATATATATATATATATATATATATATAACTACACATGTCAGGGAAACCCTTCGGTTTCTTGATTTGCTAATGCTCAAATAAATTTCGAAGGAAAAAAATTGTTAAGAGCTAGGAAGTAAGCTAAGAAAGAGCTAGGAACATGAACGTCTGTCGAAAATAATCGTACAGCATACAGGTCCAAACCCCAAAGAAAAAAAAACGATACGAGTAATGAACTAACTAAAAAAGTGCTCAATGCAAAAGCAGAGCAGACCTAGGTCAAACCTAGAGAGCCAGACAAACCTACCAAGGTTTCACCTATGCGGTCGTCAGGGAAGGCTGGCTTCCGCTAGGTGAAACCTGGGTAGGTTTGTTTGGCTCACTAGGTTTTATCTATCTATCTATATATTCCTCTCTCTCTCACTCTCTCTCTCTCTCTCTCTATATATATATATATATATATATATATATATATATATATATTCAATATCCAGGTAGGCAATTACTGGCCACTACTTTAAGTTTCATGTGATTACACACAGTCATTCTTTACTGGTTATTGAATTAGTATTGAAATCCTCTGTCATTTTATGGCATTGAGCACTTTTATACCAAAAGACTAATTTTGGGCAGACTCTATTTAGAGCTGCTTATTTAAACCTTCGAATAATACACACACACATACATACATATATATATATATATATATATATATATATATATATGTATATATATATATATATATATACTTTATTTTAATAATATATCAAAAACGTGTAAAAAACGCAACACAAATTCAATCATATTTCTATTGCGTATCTCATCAATATTGATCTACTTTTCATTGAGCCCCCTTTTAAAATGAATGTTTATATATATATATATATATATATATATATATATATATATATATATATATATATATATATATATATATATATATATATATCATTGGACAAGCTTTATTAACGTTGACGTGACTGCATGCGCACTGAAGAGAAAAACTGTGAATCTATTCGATATAATTTCTCCAGTTCATGTTTGTGGAAAAAGAGAACCCAAACTGGTATAGAGTTTTGCCCTCCTGGGCTTTAGCTTCGGTCACGCTCTGATAACATAGAGATTTTGTTCCAAATTAATGACTTAACATGGATATGTTTGAATTTCAATAACTCACAAGTGTCAATCAATTGCAGATCAATTATTCTTTTATTATTACTCATTGCTTAAGTCTTTATTTTGGGCTATCAATAACACATAGTTTGTTTTACTTCAAGTCCAAGTTTAGAAATTAACTTCAAATTGAATAAACTTTGAACTTGTGTATTAACCGAGCTAATGTAGAAAAACAGTCAGAAAACCAGACGTATCTGGATGAGTAAACCTTGGACGTATCTGGACTAGTAAAACTAGGACATGTCTGGACGAGTAAGTCTTAGACGTATCTTGGCGGTTCAATCTTGGACGTATCTGAATGAGTAAATCTTGGACGTATTTAGACGAGTAAACCTTGAACGTATCTTGACGATTACATCTTGGACGTATCTGGATGTATCTAGACTAGTAAAACTTGGACGTATCTGGGCGCTTCAATCTTCGACGTATCTGAACGAGAAAATCTTGGACGTATCTGGACGAGTTAATCTGAACATATATGGACGAGAGATCAAAAATTAGTATGTGTAACTTAGCCTCCTTTTTGCAGTGAGGAAGATATTGATTTGAAAATTCGTGCAAAAATCAAATTAACTTCATGAAACATGCAAGCGATATTTGTAAATAGATTAAATAATTGTAAAAATCTCATCTATTTTGAAAATCGTTGTAATTTTTTTCATGTTCTCCAGATTTATTTGTCATATGATCTTATAATTTTTTTTCTTTTCCTTAGATAAATTATGCAAAGACAATCCAAATGTTTTTTCTTCCAAGCGCTTTCGGCTATACATTTGTCATTATAATATGAACTATCGCGTAATTATCATATCAATCCTTTTTCAGTTAAAAGCAATTATAATTTCTCCTTCATAATGGCTAAAGTTATAGCAGAAAGCACTTGGGAAAATAAAATATTTCGACGGAAAAGAAAAATTACAAGATCACATGAGACGTTATAGAAAAAAACTTGCATTAAAAATGAATTGCTGCCGAAATACATATTTCTTATATATATATATATATATATATATATATATATATATATATATATATATATATATATATGTGTGTGTGTGTGTGTGTATGTGTGTGTGTGTATATAGGGTGTATCAAGAATATATTTACATGTTTGGGCGACCAATTCCACACGCAAAAACAAGGATAAAAGTCCATATAAAATATGTACGCGAATCTTACTTTTTTGAGTTATTAAATTCAAAGAAGGTTTACGGTGGATGGTGTCTTTTGCCTTGCAGACTAGGTTACATTTGTCATTCGTGTACATTTGAAACTAATCTGTCTTCAAAATTTAACGTGTGTAGCATTGATTTGACTGAAAAATGTTCCGTTTAACAATTACAGAACATTCTTATCGTGATCAGGCAGACGTTATTTTTCCATACTGCCCCATGAATGCTATTGGACGTAAGGATGCATTGTCATATGATATTTACGTTTCCACACTAAAGGCAGCTGAGGCATCCACACTTTTCTGTTGTTTAGAGTCTAGTGGAAGATGCAGGGTCCGTGGCACCTAACATATGTATTTTATGCAGCAAGCATTAATAATGCATATACGCTTCATCAACGTGCCATAGGGGCCTAGCAAAACATTCGACGTTTTGTGGGATTATTTGAAAGAGTCCGCCAGTCAATGATCTGACGAGTGTATAGTTATGAGTTATGAAAACTCAACAACAGCAAAAAAAATAAAAATCTGGCCAGAAAATCAGAAAATATTATTTAATATAATCTCGCTCTCTCTCTCTCTCTCTTTATCTATCTATCTATCTATCTATCTATCTATATATATATATATATATATATATATATATATATATATATATAACGCAGATCGGTTGTGTCTAACAATATGTGCTTCAGCAAATTACTGGAGTTTACGCGTGTAAAGGCGAGAATATTTCTGTAAACAAATTCTTCAGTATCAAAAAATTGAAAAATTAATAATATTAATAAAGGTGATATATATATATATATATATATATATATATATATATATATATATATATATATACGAGAGAGAGAGAGAGAGAGAGAGAGAGAGAAAGGGTAGACCATTTCCCCCAGCATCAACTGTCGATAATTGAAAAGTCATCCTGTCAAATCTGAAATAACAATTATATAAAAGTAATGCCAGACACTTTAACAATGTTTACGAAGCCAGGAGGTAAAAAGACAGCCTCCGTGACAGCGCAGGCATCGACAATGATTATTTCTTAAGTATATTTAAATGTTAAGACCTAATAATAATGACTGTGCAAAATGTCTGTTTCTTTCATTGTTTAATATCACTTATTTTTTTTTAAATAATTTCAAAACAAAGAAGGTGATGAAGTCACTGGTTTTGGTTTGGGTTGATTTGTTTTACCTTATATCAATCTCAATGGGTTTTTAATGCCGACAAGATTTTTATTGCTGGTAATATCTTTTTGGGAGTTGAGGGTTATTCTATGCCATATCAACCTTAATGGGTTATTTAATGACGACATGACTGTATTGCCGGTAATATCTATTTGGGAGGATTGTTTGACGGCATATAAACCTCAATAGGTTATTTCAATCTTTTAACTATGAAATCTTTACTGAAAAATAAATTTAATAAAAGTGTTTGCAAGACAGGTTTTCAGCTCGTTTCTATAATCGTGCGTCTCCCGCATTCCTTAATTAGGCAATTCATTAAACGTTTCGCAAGATATTTACGGCTTGTCACTACCTCATAAACAATTGAATATTCCGGAACTGACAAATCACAGACGTAACTGTCATGAAGTGGACAGAGTATATTGAATCAATTCAGAGGTCAACTGCCAAAAACTAGGTTCAATGTGTCATGCTATTTACCTTGAGGTCCTTGATAAGATTCAAAGAAGAATCAGCAATATTCGCCTCTCCAGAATATATTTTATATATCTATAAGTCAATCATTCCTTCATGCTTAGAATATAGCTGCCAGACATGGTCCGGTAACTATGCTATTTACCTTAAGCTCCTTGAAAAGATTCAAAGTCGGATCAGCAATATTCTTCTCTCTAGACACTATCTTACATATCTATAAGTCTACCATTCGTCAATGCTTAGAATATTGCTGCCACATATGGTCCGGTTCCACTGCTATTTACCTTGAGCTCCTTGTGAAAATTCAAAGAAGAATCAGCAATATTCTTCTCTCCAGAATCTATCATACATATCTATATGTCTACCATTCGTCCATACCCAGGATATTGCTACCACATATGGTCCGGTTCCCCCGCTATTTACCTTGAGCTCCTTGATAAGAGTCAATGAAGAATCCGCGATATTCTTCTCTCCAGAATCTATCTTACATATCTATATGTCTACCATTCATCCTTGCATACAATATTGCTGCCACATATGGTCCGGTTCCCCCGCTTTTTAACTTGTGCTCCTTGATCACATTCAAATAAGAATCAGTAATATTCTTCTCTCCAAAATTTATCATACATATCTATATGTCTACCATTCGTCCTTTCCCAGAATATTGCTGCCACATATGATCCTGTTCCCCTGATATTTACCTTGAGCTCCTCAAAATGACTCTAAGAAGAATCAGCAATATTCTTCTCTCCAAAATCTATCTTATATTTCTATAAATCTACCATTCATCCAAGCTTAGAATGTTGCTGCCACATATGGTCCGGTTCCCCTGCTATTTACCTTGAGCTCCTTGATAAGAGTCAAAGAAGAATCAGCAATATTCTTCTCTCCAGAATCTATCTTACATATCTATAAGTCTACCATTCATCCTTGCTTAGAATATTCTGCCACATATGGTCCGGTTCCCCCACTATTTACCTTGAGCTCCTTGATATGATTCAAAGAAGAATCAGCAATATTCTTCTCTCCAGAATCTATCTTACATATCTATAAGTCTACCATTCATCCTTGCTTAGAATATGGCTGCCACATATGGTCAGGTTCCCTTGCTATTTACCTTGAGCTCCTTGATAAGAATCAAAGAATAATCAGCAATATTATTCTCTCCAAAATCTATCATACATATCTATAAGTCTACCATTCGTCCATGCCCAGATTATTGCTGCCACATATCTTTCGGTTCCCCCGCTATTTACCTTGAGCTCCTTGATAAGGGTCAATGAATAATCCGTAATATTCTTCTATCTAGAATCTATCTTACATATCTATATGTCTACCATTCATTCTTGCATATAATATTGCTGCCACATATGGTCCGGTTCCCCTGCTATTTACTTGTAGCTCCTTGATAAGAGTCAAATAAAATCAGCAATATTCTTCTCTCCAGAATCTATCATACATATCTATAAGTCTACCATTCTTCCTTGCTTAGAATATTGCTGCTTCATATGGTCCGGTTCCCCCGCTATTTTTTTGAGCTCCTTGATAAGATTCAAAGAAGAATCAGCAATATTCTTCTGTCTAGAATCTATCTTATATATCTATAAGTCTACCATTTTTCCATGCTTAGAATATTGCTGCCACATATGGTCTGCTTCCCCTGCTATTTACCTTGAACTCCTTGATAAGAGTCAAAGACAATAAGCAACATTCTTCTCTCCAGAATCTATCTTACATATCTATAATCTACCATTTGTCCATGCTTAGAATATTGCTGCCACATATGGTCTGGTTCCCCTGCTATTTACCCCGAGCTCCTTGATAAGATTCAAACTGTGATCTAAGCTGGCAGGATATAGCCGTAAATTCTATTCTAACGTTTGTTTTCTTTTCTGGCGCGTCTCCCTTAAGGAATTCCCTTCCGGGCCCCATGCTTTCCAGCCAACTTTAATCTGCAAAAATTAAAATGCAATGTCAATCGCTATCTACCGCGCTTCTGAGTACTCTTTCTTCCTCATTAGTAATATTTCTCTTTCTAATTTTTCCCCCTTTGTAACCCATTCGGGTTTAACAGCTTTACTTCTTTGCATAGTGTGATCTTTCTTTTTATCTGCCATATCCTTTCAGGACCTAGACAATCACATGTGTCTACCTTTCTCTATCCCTTGCAACTCTCAACAATTCCTTCCCTATACTCCCTCCCTCAGATCACATTATGTCATCCACTTGCTTAAGTGTGTCAGGTAAGACAGGTGTTATTTTTCCTTGTCTCTCTTTCTCTATATTCGATCCGTGACTATCGGATTGTGAAGGACCTACTTCCTCATTATGTGTCTCAGAAACTTCAGCTGTCCCTTAACTATAGTCCCCCTCCTTGCTTGCAACCTCTCTAAGACTTCATCGTTGCAACACACGCTCGGTCCATGATATCCTTAGCATCCTTCTGTAGAACCACATCTCTGGTGCCTCCATTTTCGTCTTCATCTTTGAGGAAATCATCCAACATTTGCTGCCGTAAAGAAGGGCAGATGTCACGTAAAAGCTCAGTATTCTTTTCTTTGTTACCAAAGAAATCCCCCTCTTTCGCAATGATACCGATTAAAGAAAGAAAGAAATAAAGAAAGAAGCGAAGATAGAAATGTTTAACGTCTGTTTCAGTCAAATGAAAAAAGTTGTCAAATTTGAATCTTTTTAATTGTACGCGCTTTATTTATAAATAAATTCATTAGTAAATAAATTTGGCTTGAAGTTTCTGCTTTAATTAACAGTTCCTCGTGGTTCAAATGTTATGTTTACATTCCTCGGTAGAAGCACAACGTTGTGGTTTGGAGTCCCTTGTTAATCTGTAAAAAAATGTCTAACATTCTCTGCCATATAGGATATTAGATGTGTCATATACATCTGTTGTGGCGCTTCTGCTATGTATTTAGAGTTTCTTGGAAAAACCTGAAGAAGAATATGCAATTGTATCGCTTCTGAACTGGCATCTCAGTCACTTTCCCACAGCCATAAGTAACTTTCCTGTAACATTTCTATAAATATTTCGTTGTAATTGTTCTTATGGGGTTCCATCTTTGGTACTTAGACATTACGAATTTAAGCGCAGTACCAGATCGACAGCTAGATTTCACCATTTTATTTTTGTGATATCGAGATATAATAGATTCTATGGTAATAGTTTCTATATCTGGCTATATCTCTGTGCCATGTGTCCTCAAGATCACAGGACACAGTGGGTAAAGACGTTGGTTAGAACCAGTGAGTAGACCCAAAGATTAGTGAGTTCAATACCAGGTTAGTGGGGAACGAACAGACTTGGAGAGTTCAGTTAAAGGGAAATAACTGCGACATCCGGAAGAGGCAGGGCACGCGGAATTAGAACAATTTCAATCACCTGAAGAAGGCCGGAGCGTACATAAAATTGTTAGAGGTGCTAAAAAAAGGGTCGTTTCATTTTAAATCTCCAGAAAATAGCTGGCTACTTCTGCCATGCTTTATTTATTTTTTTATTTATTTTTTGCAACAGTCAGCTCAGACCGATAACAGAACATTGCAGCAAATGTTTCGGCTGGAGCTACACAATTACGTACGTTTTGGCGGTCTTTTCCACTGCGCAGTCCCTTTTCCTGCCCCTTTGCAAGATTACCGCTACTCAGTGACTATTTCCATGGCAAATGTCCGGACTATCACCATTCTTTATTTTCAAGAGCTTTACAGCGAAGTCACGTCAAATATCCACAGAGTCCAACCTTCTTCATACCTTCCCTATTCCATTTGAAAGGATTTGGTTCCCCTCTGACATCGTCTTTTTCCACAAAGAACCGACGGTTTGTGGAAGAGACTCCGGTGTGGATGCTTCCCTGAAAGCTAAAATATTAACTTCAAGTCGTTAGCTATACTCCAGCAAATTTTCACTGAATACTTGTTACTCTTCCCATCAGAATCTTCATTCAGAAACATGCAAACTCGGGTGGCTATTGCCGGCCACAGTCTTAGCAATATAAAATATGCAGATAACAATTTTTGATAGCAGACACGGAAAGGAAACTTCAAAACCTCCTACAGAAGGTATCGAAGAAAGCAAGAAGAAAGGACTAATCATAAACTACAAGAAGACAGAATGCATGGCTATGAGAAAAAGTTAAGCCCAAAATGCAAATTATTGTTCGGGGATACTAAACTGAAGAAGGTACAGAAATTTAAAGATTTGGGAAGTGGGAGAAACTGTGCTCCGCAGACGTGTTGTGATGGCCCAAGATGCCTTCAAAAAGCTAAGCAGAGTATTGAGAGAGAGAAAAATTTTGTTGGAAACAAAGAAAAAAAGTATGTTACGTGACATCTGTCCTCATGTATGGCAGCGAATGATGGACTAATCTTTTCAAAGATGAATTAGAGACTTAAAGCAACAGAAATGCAGCTCTACAGAAAACTGCTAAAGATGGATCAAACTGCGAGTTTTTCGAGACAATGGAAACAAAAAGGAAACTTCATACATAACATCAGAAAGAGGCATTTGAAATTTCTGGGCTACGTAACAAGAAAGAAGGGCTTGGAAAATCGGATACTCACGGGACGGATTGAGGAAAAGCGGGACAGAGGAGAACAGCGAGTAACATATTTGATGAGTTTGAGCAAACTGATGGCAGAACAGGGTTTAGGAGAAATAACAAAAAGACAAAACTTATTAAGACCTACAAGAGACAGGAAAAGATGGAGGGTCATGATCGCTTACTTCTTGAAGGGACACGACATATTAAAGAAAAGATTGGGTGAAAATGATTTGTTTTTAAACTGACAATTTATACTGGTCAAAAAAAAAAAAATTGAAATGGTGTCGAGACACAAAACATCTTTTTTAGCTAATTTGATGGCGCTGAATCTGAAAATGACCTTATTTTTTCTTGATTACCTACCGTTTTTGCTGTACAGAAATGCCTCATTTTTTTGGAAAATATTTTTTCCATTTATTTCTGTTTATATGATATTGGCCGATGGCAATATTTCTCAAAATAGAATTGTATAAACCTCTCAGTTCATATTAGAGCCAACGAATATTTGCTTACTTAATGAGAAATACTATTTTTTGCAATAAGAATCAGACCCTAAGTATTTAAAAATAACACGACTGAGTATACCAAGACTAACAAGAATTTTCATCAACTCCTTTAATAAACTAACAGCAGAAATAAAACTTTCGTGTACATAAGAACTATGGTAAAAAAAATTCTCTTTCTTGATTGTCATGTTTAATGTTATTTAAGTCCCTTTTGATACTTCAACAGTATCATGTACAATGTAATAGGTGCATTCATTTGGGATGTGTTTAGTTGGAATTTCAAAATGCTCTCAATGTGTTTGGTTTTCTTCTGTGATGAAGGTATACATTTAATGGGCTAAATTTATGAATGTCAAACAGAAAGTTGTCGGGTTTCATTTTTTGACGTTACCTTAATTATCAGGTTTACTAAAGTGTATTATTGATAAAGTTTATGAATTAATTTGAATTTGAGCGATACATTGGGAAAAAATCTATTTTAAGATTCTGAACTCAAAAAAAACATATTTCTTATAAAAATGGTTTATGTTAGGTGAGTGACGTAAATTACTCGACCTACCAGAAAATTGATGGGTTTCTAGGACCGTTATTAAGCAAATTTTTCGATCAGCCAAGATCGTAAATTTATCTTTTTTTCCAAAAATAAGTAATATCAGTAGAGCAAAAACGGTAGCTGGCCATGAAATCTAATGTCATTTACGGAATTTCTATCCAACTGTGAAAACAAAATGCTCTCAATGTGCTTGTTTTCCTTCCATAGTGAAGGGATAAAAGTGATGGGATAAATTTATGAATATCAAACAGAAGATTTTAGGGGTTCATTTTTTGATGTCACATTAATTATCAGGTTTATTAAATTGTATTACTGATAAAGTTTATCAGTTAATTTGAATTAGAAAGAATCGGTAAATCTATTTTCAAATTTTTGAGTCAATAACACTTTTTTTTCCTAAAATAGTTTATTTCACATAACATTAATTGCTCGGCCTAACTGAAAATTTATGCCTTTTTACGCCCTTTATTAACTAAATTTTGAGATCGACCAAGATCGTAAATTGATCTTTTTTTCCAAAAGTGAGTAATTCCAGTAAACCAAAATGGTAGCTAACCATGAAAAACTAAGGTCATTTTCGGAATCAGCACCACCAGATTAGCTAAAATAAGTGTTTTGTTTCTTGGCACCAAAAATCGTGTTGACCAGTGATATCAAATTATAAGTAATTGATATTTCTGGTTTTGTTAAGTATATTTGGGTTTACGGCATATCAACCTCAATGGGTTATTTAATGCCGACATTTTTAGGATTGATTCGTATGAATAGAATATGTATTCTTTGGTTTAGATTCGTTTGGTTTATTTTCTTTTACGGCATATCAACCTCAATGGGTTATTTAATGCCGACATTTTTAGGATAGATTCGTATGAATAGACTATGTATTTGGATTAGTTTGGTTTGGTTTATTTTATTTTACGGCATATAAACCTCAATAGGTTATTTAATGCTGACAAATTTTTTATTGCTGGTAATATTTTGTTTTGTCAAAAATCTGTTTCTCGTAATATTTTTCCTTCCAAATTGTATTATTGGTAATGATGTTTTTTCAACAAAGGATTGCTGGCAATAGTTAACTATTTGCCCATAGCTGGGACCCTAACAGGCACTATCACCCCGGATCAGGGTGGGCTTGGAACACCAGTAATTAAGAGGTGGTTCCACGCTCCTCAAAACTTCCTGATCAGAGGCCCTGCTGCTGGATGTAGTTTATCGTCATACCCAGGACGCTGATGTAGTTTAACGTCTTACCCAGGACGCGGATGTAGTTTAACGTCTTATCAAGGACGTGCTATTTTGGAATGCATCTACTAAAAACCAAATGTTTTTAATGCGACCTAACGAAAAATATCTTAGAAATGTTTTCGGCTGTATCATCGTCTGTTGCATCAGGGTATTATCAAACATACAACAACAAAAAAAAAAATAAAAAAAGAAAGAATTACATCGTCTGCGGAAAATATATTTCTGTTATTCTAGTAAACGATTCAGCAAAGTACACATTTTACTTTAGATGCCAGTTAAATTATTTATGTTCATATGACTAATATGTGCGATGCGAGTTCTAAAAAAAGAAATATATTCCGAACGCTTATTGATTTTTCCCCCTCTGAGGCGGACATACATTGGTAGATATTCTATTTCCATTGGTTTCCTATTTGATAAATTAAGATCATTTCAACTGCTTAAGACTTGTGACGTCGACGGCTTTTTTTTCTTTGTAGTGTCGCTCAGACGTGACAGATTATTCTAATTGTCTTTGTCAAATACCAAACAGTGAAAACATTGTGAAAGGAATAATGCAGGAAAAAGAGAAAAGAGCTAAACAATCAAAGATACAAAGAAAATCACATGAATTAATAACAAGTGAAAGGAAATGTGGCGTCGTCCAAGACAAGAATTGATCACATTTTCAACAGCTCAAGTTTTCTCTTTTTGGCTTAAGTTGTCCATGTATTTGAAGATGTTCGTTCCTTTCTAAAAAAAAAAAAAAAACATATTTTTCTCATTTTTTGTCAATGACTTTCTTTAAAACACTTCAACATTTGGTCTCATTGTTTAACCCCCTCTCCGAACTTGTTTAATATCAATCGATTTTGATTTTTATCTATTCACTGTTTTACATATCAATCTGTTTATCGATTATATATATATATATATATATATATATATATATATATATATATATATAATTATTTATTTAAAAATATGATTCCATCGCTACATAAGATTCCTCGTGTTTCAAAACAAGAGCCGAAAACTTAAATATATTTATTTGAATTAAATTGAATTAAAGTACCAAGCTCTGTTCCATCTTCAACCGAAATTTTTTGGGAATAACTAATTCCTGAAATTTACGCTTTTTATAAGCATATTAATTATTAAAATTAAAATTACTATGGCAACGGCTAGAGCAATTATTTAAAGAAAAGAGACGTAAGGGTTAATAATTTGTATCAATATCACAGTTACATTCAAAGACGTCAAGTCAGGGTAAGGTAGGGGTGTCTAGATTTAAAGCGGAAGATGACATCGTCTAGTCTGGTTAAGTGTCTATGGAGATTTATTTATTTTTATTTTTTATTTTTTCCTGAAAGGGTTTTGTGTATATAAAATATCTGTCATAAGTCGCTAACATATATTTTTTGACGACTTTTTTATTGGGTAGGGCATCTAAACTATTTATTTAGACTATGGAGTTTAAAATTTGTATTTATTATTTTATTGTTTGTTTGTTTTTTATGCTAATTATTCAATGCGAAAATTTGATGATGTCGGCAAAAAACCGTTGACACATATCTATTGTTTAATAAATTTTTCTTATTTAGAAACTTAATAATGTGTAGTTTTTCATGTAGGCATGGGTCATCCAAAGTTTTACAAGTTCTAGTTTTGTTTATAATTTTCTATTTTACTTTTGGTGTTTTATTCATTTCCTTCAAATGCCAAAATATTT
>OZ010605.1:63597227-63617227 GCA_963932145.1 Acanthosepion lycidas | reverse complement strand
CATTACCATTAGCAAGAAGATTAATTCTTGTCTTTTTTTCTGTTGGATGTGGAGTGGAATGTTTTTTTGGCGAAAGAGAGTACATTAAACGCTCTATCTTAATAGCAAGAAAAAAGTATACAGAAAACGACTTTGTCAATTTCTTATGAGACTTAAGTTTTACGACCGTGCAAGTCGTAAAAACCGGGGCCTCATTAGAAATTCATTCCCGTCTTAATTCCGAAAACGTTTTGAGGTATTTCCCGTGGCCGGGCCTGAGTGTATCTTACTGACAGCACCTCAGTAGGTCTGCTGCATAATTCAAATGCAAAAACACAAAATCAAGAAAACAAATATTTGTTCGGATGAGCTCTTCGCCAGGGTACCTAGATTTTATGAATTTAAGCTCAGTACAAAATTGGCAACAAGGTATCAACAAAATTGGCCAGATGTCACCGCAAGTTCTATTGTAACAGTTTCTTCTCTCCAACTTCTCGCTATGTAAATATTTTACGACTCTATGTTTTTCAGTCAAGTTTGATCTTCATCAATTTTAATGCAATGTCTGTCGTTATCAACAGTTGTCCTGGTTACTCTTATATTTTTATCGCTTCTTAGTAACGTTTCAGTTTTCTAATTCTTTCCCATCCAGTCGCCCCTTGTGTCTTAGTGTCTTTATTGCCTTGCTTTGGGTAAATCCGAGTAAAATGTATATACGTTGAAACAGATAGATAGATTCATAATGTGTAGGCTTTTCAACCGTTTGTGAACAATTTAAATCCGAAACTTTTTACCGACAGCAGAACGTTGCTTACAATAGACGATGCTCCTAGTCAGTCCCACATCTAAGCACTAACTGGGCTCAACAACACTGTTATATATATATATATATATATATATATATATATATATATATATATATATATATATATATATATGTATATGTATATATGTAAATATATATATATATAAATATATATATATGTATATATGTAAATATATATATATATATATGTATATATGTAAATCTATATATATATATATGTAAATATATATATATATGTAAATATATATATATATATATGTAAATATATATATATATATGTAAATATATATATATGTATATATGTAAATATATATATATATATATATATGTAAATATATATATATATATATATATATATATATATATATATATATATGAGAGAGATATAGCTACAGAATTGCGATAGATAGATAGATAGATAGATAGATACAGAGAGAGATGAAGAGAGAGAAGGAAAGAGAAAAATAAATAATGAAGAGATTGGGATACATAGATAATGAAGAGACTGAGATAGATAGATAGATAGATAGATAGATAGATAGATATAGAGGAAGACAGAGAGAGGAAGAGACGGAGAGAGGAAGAGACAGAGAGATAAATAATGAAGATATTGGGATACATAAATAATGAAGAGACTGAGACAGATAGATAGATAGATATATAGATAGAGAGAGAGAGAGAGAGATAGAGAGAGAGTAATTAATATTACATGGTGACTCTCAGTTTGAATTTTTAATGCATTCTAGAATCCTGAATATCATTCACGTTTCAACTAAAACATGTTAAGCTTTTGTTTTCTGCAAGTCATTTTTTAATTTAAAATTTGCTTCTGTGAAATATTTTTGCTTTTATAATCGTGTCGTGAAAATGTGCAGGAAGACACGTTTAAAAATACCCCCAGTCATTAGTTAACCAACGCTTGGTTTCATCGTACACAGTGGGTAACCTTTTGGAAGCGGAGTGCAAAGCCACTCATAATATCGATCACAAAACTTAATATTACACATAGAAATGAACTAAAAGTTGTTACATACATTCTACTGAATAGTGTTTATTTCTTGTACCCGCCTACGAATGCGTCTTAAACAATTGTGAGTTCGGTGACAAAGCCAGATTTGTTACAGTGGAAATATTCACTCCATTATTCTAATTGGTATTGCAATTTTGTTTCGTTCACGTTTTCAACTAATTCTGGTAACTATTTTTGTATCATTCATGATAGTCGTACAGAGTGGGTAAACGATTGGAAACAGAGCACATACACAGTTATAAGATATTTTTTTAAGGTTAAGCAACATTCAGTTTACTTGTAGATATAGATAATTTAACATTTGCTTCTGGTTATCAGGAGACATCATGACGGTTAAGCAAATTTACATTTAGTTACCAACACAAAAATCTCGACACGAGAGTTAAATAAGTTAACAACAAAATTAATAACTTTTTTCTTTAATTTTAAAATTAATTTTAATTTAGAATTTTAGAATTAATTTTAACTTTACATTCTGCAAGTTTATCACTCTTAAAAACTGATGTTTTTTTTTAAATTGTATTTAAATTCGATATATCTTTAAATTTTTATTTTTATTTAAACTCGAAGTCACTTTAAATTTTCAATTGTTTCCGAGTAAACATCTTAGCTTCAATATCATTTTCCATTCTAATTTAATGTTATAAAAGAAAGCGAGACAAAATTTCTCATAAAAATTTTAGACTTCATTCACTACTCTTGACGAGTGGGTGTGCAGTTTTGATTTTTTTCTCACCCGAGCGTGGATTCCATATTATATTGGGATGAAAAAAACTCATATCTCTTCATTCTAATATGGGTGTCTGTCATTCGGTTTGAACCACTCGTGCAAACCCGAAGACCAAGTCATAAGTTGAAGACTACAACTGACATCAAATGAAGATGCGCGATTCAAACTAAGGTTTGCGGGCTTGTCTCAATGCAGCTCCAGATGCATATGTTTTGATATCGTGTGATGACAGACATAAAGAAAAAAGTCATATGTTAATATCGTTATCATTCAGAAACTATGGTTAAGATTTATTCGTTGAAACAAGAATTTAATCTCTTTGACCTCATGCCTCACATTAATTGTCGACCCTTTTTTGACGGAATAAGCACATAAATTTTGCTAGTCTATCTCTCTCTCTCTCTCTCTCTCTCTCTCTCTCTCTATATATATATATATATATATATATATATATATATATATATATATATATTCTGTAGTTTACTGCTACCAGCAAGCAGGAATATTTCTCCTCCCGATGATGGCCATTTATGGGCCTAAACTAGTCGAGGAATCTAAATGAAACAATAATAATAAAAAAACGAAAGAATATTAATCTACATCCCACTGAAGATTTTAATTATTTTAATATTTTTTTATAGTTCAATATATATATATATATATATATATATATATATATATATTAGGTTGGTGCAAAAATAATTTCGTTTTCTCACATAGTAACATATGTTAGAAAACGAAATTATTTTTGCACCAACCTAATATATAGCTTCGTCTAACAATCTATCTATTCCATTTATAATTATATCTCTTTCTTTCTATCTTTCTTTCTTTCTTTGTCATTTTATCTTTCAAAATCTCATACATATTATCTTTATATATATATATATATATATATATATATATATATATATATATGTCTACGACTTAGATGTGTATGTATTTATCTCTCTTTCTCACCATCTGTCTGTCTGTCTGTCCTTCTCTCTGTGTCTTTCTATATATATATATATATATATATATATATATATATATATATATATATATATATATCGGTGTATTTTACAAATACATTGTAATAGGTTTACCCAGTGTTTTAATGTATTTGAGTCTTTCTTTGCAATTACTTAGATGTTGGAGTGCAATCTACTGAATTATTGTCGCATACCGCCTGTTACACGTCATTAACAAGAGCGGAACGATTGCATTCTCGTGTTTGTCTCTCTCTCTCTCTCTTTCTCTTTCTACGTCTCTCTCACGCACACAACACACACACACACTTTAACACATTATATGTTTTTTACAAAGAGAAAATGTAGGAATAATATACTTATACAAAAATGCTTTTCTTTATATATATATATATATATATATATATATATATATGTGTGTGTGTGTGTATGTGTGTGTTTATTTGAGCAGCCATCCCCCTTTTATGCAAGTTTCATTTAAAACACCTTACAGTTAAAAATAAACGGGTGACAAACTGTTTATTATAATTGAAGTGTTAATAAAATAAAATAGAAGCCAACTCTTAGTAATATCAACACACACACATATATATATATATATATATATATATATATATACACGAGCAGCATGGCCCGTCGTTGCCCGTGCTTGATTCAAAAATCGTACGACACATACAGCAATCGCTATCACTTGATTTAAAATGTTTTTGCCCTTTCTTGCCTTTAAAAAGTGCCCTTTGCTGTGCTGATGTTGCTACATGCCTTACTTCTTTGCTATCAAACACTGCGAATTTTTTCTAAGATCTATACTAAACATTAAATCTGTTACGAAAAAAGAACTAAACAAAATGAACACAAAACGTTCAGCTTTAAAAAAGGACTCGTGACTGGAAAAAGCGAATGAAAAAAGAATGTTAACAACAAATACTTTTTCACACCCAACCCAGTTTTGCGGAATCAGAATCAACGTTGTGTTTAAGCAAGCGAATGTGCAAATTGGAGTAAAGTGCCATGCAGATTTAAATTTTTCCACTTGTGCCGAATGCAGCTATCGATTTTTTTTTTTTTTTTTGCATGCTAGCATGCTATTTAACATTCATGTCAGTCATCTGTTGGCTCTCACGCTGGCCAATAGAATTTTCCTGCCTACTCGTGGCACCCAGCTATTGGCTTTCACCCTGGCCAGTAAAAATAGGCGCAAACTAAATGAAAACTGCCATAGAAGCAAGATAAAATCGATTATTTGCACTATCCATGGCAGTTGGGAAATACAAATTCGGTCTTGGCTCTCCTGCTAACTAGGAACATATGCATGTAAATTTTGGTGCAAATCCGTCAAAAATTGCGGCCATGCATTTGTTACACACACACACACACACACACATCCTGCCTTATATATATATATATATATATTTGTGTGTGTGATGTTAGAGGAGCGTCTATGTGAACTACTAAACAAACCTTTGTAAATACAATACGGAAGTATATAATAAAATCAAAATCAGTTTAATCTGATGATTTTTTCGGATGTTACTTCTAGATATGCACAGACGTTCATCTCGCATTTCAAAAAATTATACTTGGCACAAGACCAAAAGTACGGAGCACCCATCGAGCATCGAACTCGCTACTCAGACGTCCTTGATCGAGCGAGGTAGGCTTGTTAACCATTACACCACGTCGACGTGCCCAAACGATAAACGGAACATATGAGCAACGAGAAAAGAGAAGCAAAAAAAGACGCTTAATGCTTAAATGAAGCTTGGAAAATGGTTTACTCACAGAAAATATTAAAGACTACATGGGGTAGCGTATAGCAGCGAGTAAACTATCCAATGAGCGTGTGTAAATGGATGATAGAATGAGTTGGAAAGATAGTAAAAATACAAGAAAAAATTGCTAAAATGGGGAAGTAGTTTTGGTTGTTTGTTTGTTTGTTTGTTTGTTTGTTTGTTTGTTTGTTTGTTTGGGTTTTATGGCATATCAACCACTGTGGGTTATTCAATGCCAAATCCAGTTTATATGAATTTTAAATGCCTATTTTGTATAGAATAAAAAACGTATAGCTGGAAACATTATTGTTTAAAAAAAAACCGTATAGCTGGCAACATTATTGTTTCAAAAAAACCGTATAGCTGGCAACATTATTGTTTCAAAAAAAAAAAAAAGCGTATAGCTGGCAACATTATTGTTTCAAAAAAACTGTATAGCTGGCAACATTATTATTTAAAAAAAAACCGTATAGCTGGCAACATTATTGTTTCAAAAAAAACGTATAGCTGGCAACATTATTGTTTCAAAAACTTAGAGCTGGCAACATTATTGTTTCAAAAACTTAGAGCTGGCGACATTATTTTTCTGAAAACATTATCTGAGACCTTGCTGTTGGATGCAGTTTATCGCCATACCCAGGACGCGGATGTAGTTTACCGTCATACCCAGGACGCGGATGTAGTTTACCGTCATACCCAGGACGTAGTAGTTTTGGATAAGCGTGAAAGTCCAGTTTACGAACCAATGCGTCACACAGAAGCATTAAAATGATATAAGCACACATTTAAAATTCTCTGTTGATTAAGCAAAACGAGGGAAAAGGACTTGGAAAACTTGACACTCACGGGATATATGGAATTCAAGAAAAGCAGATGGTACGTTAGTATAACCTACCAAACGAACTTGTGCAAATAGATGATAGAAAACGGGGAGGGAAAGATAATGAAAAATGCTAAAATCTACATAGAGAAGTTGTGGAGCGTCATATCCTAATATTCGAATAGAAGCTACATGTAGGAACAGTAAAATGCTATAAGCAAACGTTTTAAAATCTTCGTTGTTCACTTACAGATCTCATTGAAAGCGATAGAGAAAAGCAACGAGTAACCTACATAACTATTTTTTTGCAAATGGCCGAATATAGACTGCGATTTAGAGTAAGAAGACAAATATTATTGAAAGCTAGGATAGGAAGTTAAAGAGAGTCATAACCATCTATGCGCTGAAGAGACGTGGCACTGAGGGAAATAAGAAGCTATATATGTGTGCGATTTTTCGTATATAATGACTTCTTTTCTCCCAGTTTGAGTGTACCGTTATCTCACCTACTTCCTGTGTCAAATCATTAATAATGGCGGAAGGATACTTCTTTTCTCCCCTGCATTTAACATTGTTCTTTAATGACAAACTGAAGTAGACGAAATTACATTTATGAAAAGAAAGTCATGTGAAAAAAAAAAAGCTCAAAGAATAATAAAGGCAAAAAAAAAAAGAAGCTAAATTTATAATTCTCGCTCAATTAAAGAATATAGAACTTACGGTGCATTTCTGTAAGTAATAGATTTGGAAAATATTCGATTTGACAGTCTGTCTGGACGGAGGTATCACTTCACGAAATGAATACGCTCATCTTGTCGGTTAGAAATTCTCACTAAATGCGTAAAATGGAAGAAAAATTGCGGTGGGGGTGTGTGGAGATGGTAACCGGAAATTGGCGGGAAAGTAGATTTTGGCGCGTTTTTTATATATTTTTTTCTTTCCTCATTTTTTTTTTTTTTTAATACTTACCGAGACTTTAACACAAATGTTTTTGGATATTTTCGACCTGACATTTATAATTCGAACGAGCCACTCAAAAAGCAAGCTAAATCATCGGAAGAAAAGAAAATGAAGCAATAAAAAAGATTCTGGCCATCACGATAGCAAAATGTCGAGGTACAAAACGAAAGACCATGAAAGAAATCTGGAGCAAAGAATAACGAGTCCGTTTTTGAATAACTTTGAAAAGAAAATCGAAACATTATTTACATTATTCGGACTATTGTCCTCGTCTTTATCGCCATATTTATTACAACGTTTCGGCCGTTTTACGCTCCGGTCTTCTTCAGTTGGTTGGAATGTCGAACTGAACCCTTCATTTCGCTCACTAGACTGTACTAGACTGTACTAGTTCCACCTACCATGTTTAATGGATTTCAGTTATCAGTTATCTCCTGTTAATTTCCCTCTCCAAGTTCTCCACTGCCTTAACCGGGTATTGAACTCACAGTATTTGGGTCTTCTCACTGGATCTAACTAACGCCTTTATCCACTGAGCAATGTGTTTAATGGATGTCAGTTATCAGTCATCTCCTGTTAACTCCCCTCTCCAAGTTATCCATTCTAACCACCTGAAAAAAGCCGGAGGCTCGCGCAAAAATTCCCTATAGACCACGTAAAAAAACGGAGTCAGCTTCCCGAGTCGAGACTCTCCCCAAAGGGCATACCTTCGTCTGGGGGTACCCTCTTACATAAGCCAGGTAAGTACACTAATGGGTATGACCCAATCCTCATAAATACGTCGGACCCTTGTTGTCTAAGTAGTTCACCACTAGCAAGGGGTTTATCTACTTCCCGCCGCTGGCGAGTATTGCATTTTGTATATATATATATATATATATATATATATATATATATATATATATATGTGTATATATATATATATATATATATACACACACACACACACACACATATATATATATATATATATATATATATATATATACATACATATACTAGCTTAAAAGCCGCCCTCTCGGAGGGCTCTTGAGCTCTTGATCCCTGCGGTGCGGGGGGGTATTGATCTCTGCGGGGGGCTCTTGAATGGGCATTTGCCATGTTCAGGAGTTTGAGAGTCGATAAGTCTTTGCACATTTTCAGAAATGGAAGCTCTCTTAGCTGCCGTTTGATCTTGGTCTTTATTTGCACATTCTTTTCCTCATTTTTATGATTATACATTCTTTTTATAGATACAAATATTTAAGTAAATGCTTTGTTTATAATAAACTGTATTAAACAACATTTATCAGCCTGAATTTCAGGGAGATTTACATAGAAAATATTCAGGCCAGTAAATGTTGTTTAATACTGTTTATTATAAACAGAGCATTTACTTAAATATTTGTATCTATAAAAATATGTATAAATATAAAAAATAATTGTCGGACTTTGTCCATTTCATAATGTGTGACGTCATTTTTTACATTTGGATACGCCATGAGCCGATATGAATGTACGTGAGATAATCATGGAAGATTTTAGTTTAAAGACAGTAAATTCGACCTTGCTGAACGAACTAGCTAAATGTAGCTAAATCGGTAAAGGCACGTCAAGCTAAATGACGGTTCCATATAGGATCCAGGTTCCATTCATGTCGGAGGACAAATATTTTCTATGAAAATTTCTCGGACATTCAGGCTGGTAAATGTTGTTTAATACTGTTTATTTTAAACAGAGCATTTACTTAAATATTTGTCTCTATAAAAAGAATATATAAACATAAAATGCCTTAAAATATTTGTCCATTTCATAATATATATATATATATATATATATATATATATATATATATATATATATATATATATATATATATATATGTTTGCATGCGTATAATTATTCTAGGCGGTTATGTGTTTTTGAAGTTATATTTTGAAATACACTTTATAAAATTGTTGGATATTATATGGTTAATGTCATGGAAGTTTCCCTTGGTTTGTAGTATTTTAAACAGATTAGTGCAAATTCACTGCAATTTGTTAGTATGTGCGTATTCTTAGTAGGTTTTATATAAAAATGTATTGCTATTATTTCTTAAATAAAAATTATTTTTTTTATATACTTTCATTGTGTTTTGATTTTGTGGGTTTCACTATTCGTCCATAACTGGGACCCCAATAGGTGCTAATTACCCAGGTCCGAGTAGACCATGGAACAACAGCAGATAAGTTGTTGTTTCACGGTCCTCAAAAGCCTCTAATCTCCCGATCGGAGACCTTGCTGCCGGATGCAGTTTATCATCAAACGCAGCAATATATTAGGTTGTTGCAAAAGTAATATAGTTTTTTGACGTATTTCTTAACGTCAAAAAACGATATTATTTTTGCAACAACATAATACTTTTGTTAGTTTTCCTGGATTTACAATAATAGGAATAATATACATAACATTGTAGTTCCGCACATTTTTTTGTGTCTAACGACATTTTTCCATCACTTAATACTTGGCTTATTTTTTGGAAGGCATATTTTTCTATTTTTATTTACCTTCTTGTTATTGTCGCACATTTCGAAAATACTGTCTGGGCCAGTGCTTCTCGACAGTTTTTTTGTTTTTTTTTACCCCATGCAGGATTTTCACCGTATGCTAGAATATCATTCGTCCCTTTCAAAGATGGTTCGACTCAAAATCAGCATTATTTAAATTCTTCATTCTTTTTCATATTAGTACCTATAAATTTACATGGATTATTTTTTTTTATTTTTTATGCACATGATGACCTCGAAATTTTGTAAATAAAAAAAAAACAGAAAAAAAATAATTCCTCCCAACAGTAACCCAGAAATTTCCCTTGGGGGTGAAATTCACCCCCCTCCCCGGTTGAAAAGTTCCTAGGATAGATAACTATTTTTCTGTAGGTGATTCAATCTGATATCTCTTATGTATAGGTCATCACTCGTACTGTCTCTTGATAACAACAACGCATAAAAATACGTGGCTTTCCTTATTACGTGTCCCATACATTTTATCTCTTAATTCTTGATTCTAAACATGAGTTTGTTCTCGAAGAACTATTCTATTAGGTAGGTGCAAAAATAATTTTTTCTTTTGAAGATGAACGTCAAAAAACGACATTATTTTTGCACCAACCTAATAGTTTTCCTTCTAAGTCAGCCACCAAAACACTATACTGTACAGCATAAATTAATATTCTGAATATAAATTTAATCCGCTAAGTGACCAATAATATATATATATGTATAACGTCATCCACAGACAGACTGTTTCGCAGCTCATCAGTGTGGCTAGACATCCGGTTGCCTCAAGCTCGAATTGAAACCCGAAGGAATTGGTATCAGGTGGAGATTCTACCACGTCGGCGCACGGCAGGGAAGCAGGTAGATTTTTAGCGTATTTATTTTTAGAAACACGCCCAGTGACTGACAGTGACTCGATTCGCTATGCGAAGAGTCTCGCTATATATAAGCTATAATAGTCACTGTTTACAAACCCAAACCTACTCCCTAGAGAGCTCAACCGAAATTAATATTTATTTCAGGAGCCAATATATATATATATATATATATATATATATATATATATATATATATTGGCATCAGTCGGGGATTCTGCCACTAAACCTTTGGCGCACGCCAGGGATGAACGTGAATTTAAGCGTATTTATTTTTAAATAAACACAGAGTGACTGAGAGAACTTGATTCGATTTACCGAAGAGTTTTGCATTATTAGCTGTAATAGTCACTGTCTACAAACCGACAATTCCTCTCCAGAGAGCTCAAACGATATATATATATATATATATATATATATATATATATATATATATATATATATATATATACCCTTGTGAAAATTAACTGAAACAAACGTTTACTTTACTTTCTTTCAAAATAAGGTCAGTTTTAGATCCACTGGCGTAACAAGTTATAACCGATTTCTGTTTTCTCCTCAGATTGTCATTTGTATAGGTGTGCATTAATATGAATTTATTTTTGTCGAGTATGAGGAAATTTGTTTGGCCTTGAAAAATATTACGTCGTTCGTGATTGTATCAGATTTTCATCACGGATAGACACTATTGTCTCCACTGTTGATTAGTTGTCCAACGTCCATTATCTTCGATGGACTTTACACCAAGAAAAGCGTACAAAATTGTAACGCTGCACGAACACACTTGCAAGCCTTACTAGTGAGCAAATGAAAATACTATACACTGGTCCAGAAACTCTCCTGATTTAAATCCAGTCGTGAATCTGTGGTCAGTCTCCAAGGAAAGACGTCATGGAATAGAGATACAAAGTACTAACCTATGCACTGTGAAATGTTTCATTGAAAAATTACGGAAACCTATAAATAATAACGGAATTATTTGTTTTTTGTTATTTAATTTGCACAATGGTATATATATATATATATATATATATATATATATATATATATATATATATATATATATATATATATATATATATATATATATATATATATATATATGAATGGTTAGTACATTCGCATTCTGACTATAAGACCCGGGTTCGAATCTCATCATGGTCGATTTGTGAGGAGACTAACTGATGTTTATCGGACTGGAGGGTTTGTCGATCTCAGCGCCCAAAAGTGCCTGAAAACCATAGCAAGGGTTGACCCAAACATTTTGAGTAAAATTGTGTACACGGGGTTTAATGTTGTTTCTTATATTCCGCACTGTTCTTTGTGATCTGTAACGCCAGTCCATAATGTTCAATGACTGATGACCTTTGCCAAGATCATCAGGCTTCACTCACTCAGGATTTTTAACCATTGATCTTAGGAAGCGGTTGAATACAGCTGACAGTTTAGATATTTCTTAACGGGTTTGGTGGTACGCATGGCTTTCATATAAATGTTTCAGCCCAAGGATGTTATTTAATAACATAACACGTGTTGCTAACGCTTATTCCTTACTAGCAGCATGGCCCGGCGTTGCACGTGCTTGATTCAAAAATCGTACGACTCATACAGCAATCGCTATCACTTGACTTAAAATATGTTTCTCTTCCTTGCCTTTAAAGGAGTGCCCTTTGCCGTGCTGATGTTGCTACATGTCTTACTTCTTGCCTATCTCACACTGCGAATTGTTTCTAAGCTCTATACTAAAAATTAAATCTGTTACGAAAAAAGAACTAAACAAAATGAACACAAAACGATCAGCTTTAAAAAAGGACTCGTAGCTGGAAAACCGAATGAAAAAAGAATGTTAACAACAAATACTTTTTCACACCAAACCCAGTTCTACAGAATCAGAATCAACGTTGTGTTTAAGCAAGTGAATGAGCCAACTGGAGTAAAGTGCCATGCAGATTTAAATTTTTCCCACTTGTGACGAATGCAGCTATCTATTTTTTTTTTTTTTGCATGTTAGCATGCTACTTAACATTCGCGTCAGTCAGCTATTGGCTCTCACTCAGGCCAGTACAAAATGCCCACAAACTACATGAAAACTGTCGTAGAAGCATGAAAAATGGATTATTTCCACTATCGATGGGAGTTGGGAAATGCAAATTCGGTCTTGGCCTCTCTACTAACTTGGAGCATGTGCATGTAAATTTTGGTGCAAATCCGTCGAAAATTGCGGCTGTCCATTCGTTACACACACACACACACATACACGCACACACACACACACACTCATTATGCCTTTTATAGATGGAGATCCATCGTTTGCAGGTTATTTAAAGCCAGAAAAATGTATATAATGTAAGAAAGTTCTAGAGATTACAATTTTTTGTTGATAAACTTAATAACCAATAACTGAGGGGCCAATTGGTGGATTAATACCTCTCCCAAGGTTAGTTAACTGAATATAAACGTACCCGACTGGAATCGGAACTCAGCTTTCCAACTTTCAGTTTTGAACCGTCATCCTTTACACCACCGCTCATCCCGTCTTACAGTACCTGGTATTACCAAACGGTCACCCATTTTTGTATTTGTAAAAAAGACAGAGAGAGGCGACGGCGCGTCTGTGAGATAACCGAACAAAGCTATTAATGATAAATTATACAGATCTATACTTACAGAGATTTCAGAATAAGGGTTCATCGACGGTATTTTGAAATTAAATTAACTGTTCACTCGCCAATTGGTTAAGATCGCCCCAGGAAACACATTTGTAATGTTGAAACATAATTATAATTGTGTAGCGAAGTTGTTTTTGTTTTAATGTCCTAAAATAAATAATATTTAGCTTTACACTGTACCGAGCCCTCTTTTTAATTACATGTTTCGTACAGTAGAATTATATTCCATTAGTCTTCATTATATATATATATATATATATATATATATATATATATATATATATATATGTGTGTGTATGTATGTGTGTGTGTGTGAAGTGTGTGTATATAAATATAAATAAATATATATATATATATATATATATATATATATATATGTGTGTGTGTGTGTGTGTGTGTGTATTATATGCGCGGTACTTATTAGAAAGCGCTCAATATCAGAGCTAGAGCTAACATATTTGGTTGGATAGATGTGAGTTTGTGACCCTGGGTTTCACGCTTTAGCGATCGTCAGACAAACTCACATCTATCCAACCAATATATATATATATATATATATATATATATATATATATATATATATATATATATATATATATTCCTTTATAAATCAATTGAAAGAAGACAGAATGTTTGTTGTTTGTTTTCAGCAGAAGGAAAAGCCCAACGTGGAAATTGCACTTTGGAGATGCCTAAATAAAATCATACAATATAAATATCCAGTAAGCATTTTAACATAAGACGTAAAATACAAATTCGAAGGCGCATTGGGATAGCGAAAGATGCCTTCCAAAGGCTAAACAAGGAATTAACAAAGATGAAATTTTCGTTAGAAACGAAGAAAAGAGTACTGAACTGTTATATAATATCAGTCCTTCTAACGGGCGTAGAATACTAGACAATCTCCTCGAAGAGGGAAACTTGATGCAACGCAAACCTGGCTCTGCCAAAGGATGCTTACAATACCATGCTTACAATACCATGCGAGCAATGATGAAATTTTAGATAAAATGGAACCAAAAATGATGCTTAGTTGAAATTTCTAGAGGAAATTTCTACATAAAGAGGAAAGCGTGCTTGCAAAGTTTACTATGCGCAGGACATATTGAAGACCTAGGCAACAGAATAAAATAGTGCCTAACCTACCTAACGTATGTAAATGTATGGCGGAACATGGTTTAGGAGAAAAAGCTACAAAGGACAAGAAATTGTAGAGAGATTAAATCGCCAATGGCCTACAGGGAGATAGGGCAGAGAAGAATATATTCCTTGCGCGTTAATAAATGTTTGCAGTGTCGCTTCTATGTAATTGCAGAGACGGCGAACGTCTTCAATATATTTTCCACGCTTCTTACACCCGGTGAGACTCTACAGTAGTTGCAGATGAACCAGCTGACCGAATCCTCATTGTTTTATGAAGAGTAGATATACCTAGCGGACAGCTCTAGTATCACCAAGTGTAATAAAAACTATTACTTAACATGCAAAGATTGAGGTATCGTACCGATGGGAGGCGACGTCTTATACTCTACCGCGCTGTGACGATGCGTGTTGGTAAGGAGCGGATATGATTTTTGCCTGGAGCCAAACTCTTCAACATCGTTAAATGGGCATGACTTAGCTTGAAAATTATTTGACCTACATAAGCCTCATCGCCGCACCAGGATCTCAAAAACGTCAACGAGTAAAAATTTGGAACTTGACTATCAAGGAGCAAAAACTTAGAATTTGATTAAACAAAAAGCTTGAACAAAAAGAAACAAAAAGCTTGAACATCACTAAACGTCAAGAAACAAGAAGTAGGAATATATGCTAAATATCAAGAAGCAGAAACTTATAATTTAATTAAATATCTAGCAGTAGAAACCTGGATGTTGACTAAACGTCAAAAGACTGAAAGCTGGAATTTGACTAAAAGTCATAAAACAGAAAGATGGGACTTGACTAAACGTCAAGGGATTGAACGCTGGAACTTGACTAAACGTCAAAGAACAGAAAGATGGGACTTGACTAAAAGTCAAAGGAGTAAAAGCTGGAACTAGACTAAACGTCAAAGGAGTGTAAGCTGGAACTTGACTAAACGTCAAAGAAATGAAAGCTGGAACTTGACTAAACGTCAAAGAACAGAAAGATGGGACTTGACTCAACGTCAAAAGACAGAAAGATGAGGATTGATTAAACGTCAAAGGCCAGAAAATTGGGACTTAATTATTTGTCAAGGAGCAGGAAGCTGGAATTTGAAATTGAAAAGCGTAATAAAAGAATCATGCTAAATTTTACTTGGTGAGATCGAAAAAACAGTCGAAGAACCAAACACAAATATTATATTTTAAAAACAATCAGCAAACTCAAATCGAAATTGGCAGGTCACCTTACGAGAAGAACAGACAACAGGTATACAACAACAATCACATTTTGATTTGCAGGAGGTGGCGCAAGAACAGTTTGACAGAAAGCAAGATGGTGTGATGACATAGACAGTTTTTAATCTTGACGATTTAGACTAGTACTAGAACTGCACAGATGGCGAGGTCTGGGGAAGTCCAGCGTCCAACTAAGGATAGTAACTAATCTGAAAAGAAAGAAAAGAACAGACACATATTAGGTTGGTGCAAAAACAATGACGTAATAATGTCGTTTTTTGACGTATTTTTTAACGTCAAAAAACGAGATTATTACGTCATTATATTTGCACCAAACTAATACATTATTTATAATATTCGGACCATTGTCCTCATCTTTGTCAACATATTTATTACAACGTTTCGGCCGTTGTACGCTCGGGCCTTCTTCAGAACTTTAGAATGTCGAACTGAACCCTTTATTTCGCTCACTGGGGTAGACTGTACTAGTTCCACGTGCCATGTTTAATGGATGTCAGTTATCAGTTATCTCCTGTCAATTTCCCTCTGACACGTGGAACTAGAACAGTCTAACCCAGCGGATGTGCTGTGGGGACCTGAGTAAATTTACCAAGGTATTATCATTAAACACACCTTAAACTCAACATGTGACACATTCGGTAGGGACATAGGTGAACTGAAGCACCTACATACCTGGGAAATAAGTCCTGGAATATCCACCCCGCGGATAAAGTTGAAGAGTTTGCTTGAATTTTAACGTTTGATAGTTCTTTATGCCCAGTAGCATTTTCAGTTTCCTTCACACGTCACCGTCTTTTGTCCTTCATTTTCAGTAACATCTTGCGTCTTAGTGACTTTATCACCTTGAGGTGAAATTATTATTTTTCGATCAACAAATCAACCAGATAACCAAATGGATAAATTTGTGGATTGGTTTTTAAATAAAAAGGGAATAATTCGTAAAAGTTAATCGATGCCTAGTCAGTCAATCATGTCCAATGCGTGATAGACAATCTTTCGATACATGACTGACAAGGCAGATTTTTTTTTCCCGAAGTAGCTTGCCATTTCTTTCTGCGGTAGACCAGTTGCCATCCAAGGCTACAGAACCCGGTCTGTCCTGCTATTATCCATAGTTGGGGGAGAAAAAGTGGATTCATAGTTTTCCCAAGGGTCATTCAGTTATGTCCCTTGCGTGATACACACTTAGACGATCATGTATTTTTCATGACTTCCCGCAGTAGGTTGCCATTTCTTTCTGCAGTAGAGCAGTTGCCATCCAAGGCTATAGAACCCGGTTTATCCTGCTATTTACTTATAGCTGGGACGGAGAAGACGCGGATTCATACCTTTCCCAACGGTCAGTTTGTCAGTTATGTGCCATGCGTTATACACGCTTAGGCCAGCATGTAACTTTCGATACATGACTGACGAGGCAGTTTTTTTTCCAGCAGTAGCTGGCAAGTGGGCTTTGAAAACCGGCCTGTTCTGCTATTTAACTGGGGGAGAAGAAGAGTATTCGTATCTTTCCCAATAAGTGAACGTAATATATTTGACTGGAATTCGAACTCGGCTCTCCGATTCTTCAATCCGAGGCGCTATCCATTACTCTACCGTAACTCGATGCTTAATTATCAATATTGAGATAATTGGCCGGAGATATAAAGATACAATTTTCACATAGGAAAAATGTTACTCCTTTTTTATAATTTAGATATCTGTCCATATGACCTTCATTATTTTGGCCCCTGCCCCCGGCTGCTCCATACATTCGACCTTGTACCACATATAAACTGCGCTTACAAAATCAACGTATAAACCACACTTTTGTCGATCACTAATGAAGGAAGTTATACTCAAAAGAACAGTTGGGAATATTCCCGAAAGCGAGACGCTGTTTCATATTGCTAAAATTTAGGAAGAATCGTGGTCAGCGCTTATTGGCTGTTGGCAAGAAACACGCCACAATAAAGACAAGATTTGATTGGCTGCTGGAAGCGGTAGGAATGTATAGTGCATTTGTAGGCGGGAGATCGGCTAATACGAGCGGTGGGTGTGACTGGTCTTTTTTTTTTTTTCTATGGTTGGTGGTCAGAAACAGTTCGAGGGTATATTATTATTATTATTATTATTATTTATTTTTTGCTTTTTTTTCTGGCTTTCTTAATAATCGTTTTTGCATAATTGATGGTGGATATGATTAGGTACGAGTTGGCAGTACACACTTGTGTCTGTTTTCGGTAACAAACGATAAATGAAAAGAGAAAGGCTTAAAAAAACGAAAATGAAGAAGAAAGGCGGGAAAATGAATATTAACACAAAAAAATAACAGGAAAAACTCGGCAAGTACAATAGAAATGAAATTGCAAAACAAAATTTTAAAATAATAACCAGGGAAAAAATTAAGAAGTATATCAGAATAACTGAGATGAGCATATTTGTTTATATATATATATATATATATATATATATTTATATATATATATATATATATATATATATATATATGTGTGTGTGTGTGTGTATGTATGCGTGAGTATATTGGTGCATTTGTTGTTAGCTAATTCTCTCAGAGCTTTTATGTATCTTCAAGGAATATATATATATATATATGTGTGTGTGTGTGTGTGTGTGTGTGTGTGTGTGAAAAATGTGTGTATATAAATATGAATAAATATATATATATGTATAATTATTTATATATTATATGCGCGGTCCTTATTAGAAAGCGCTCAATATCAGAGACCAAGTATGTATATGTGTCTACATACATCGATCTTTGCGTCAGTACGATGAAAAAACGACGAAGTTTCCCCCACCACTTCCACAATAACACCAATACACGCAATCTACATAAAACCAAAATTTTTTTAAAAACTAATCAGTTTGTCTGACGATCGCTAAAGCGTGAAACCCAGGGTCACAAGCTCACATCTATCCAACCTCATATATATATATATATATATATATATATATATATATATATATATATATATATATGTATATTAAACATGTTTTGTTGTATAGCTTAGAAATGTTCTGTCTACTTATTTTCGATGAGATACTTTTTATAATCGCGGATAAGTATTTTGTTATCATTATTAAAGGACGCGATAAAATCGCCGTGTTTATACATATTTGTTTTTATTTCCAAGTACTTTCGACATATCCATGTAATCATCAATACCCTTGAAAAAAAGTAGAAAAAACAACTCTAAACTATATAAAGAAACATGTCTTAATGAAAACATTCTGCTGAAATATACGCATATATATATATATATATATATATATATATATATATATATATATATATATGCATGTATGTATTTATATATAAGTAGTATCACCTCACGCAAGGCAGTAAAACCTAAGACACGCGGTGGTACAGGGTGTAGAAGAATTACGAATAGAAACATTACTAATGAACGGGCAATTAAACAGTAGGCAAGAGGATAGTAGATAGCGATTGACATTGCATTTATATTTTTCCAGATAAAAGTTGGCTGGAAAGCATGGAGCCGGAAGTGAGTTCCACCGGTGAAAAGTGCGAGAAAAGAAATTTTTAGCACGAATTCAGGTCTACATTTAGCCAGCTAAACTCTAAATTGATGGAGTCTAGATGACAGTCTCGTACTGCGCTTAAATTCTAAAAGTCTAGATACAATAACGACGAGCTCGTCAGAACAATTACCATGAAAGTATTTATAGAAAAGGGAGTCAACCTTACGGCGATGGGAAAGTGACTGAAGCCGAGCCATCATTTCAGGATCAATATTTTAGGTTCTTCTTTGTACTTTATCAAGGATCTCAGTATAAATATCAGTGGTACAAGATCATATGTGGCAGCATGGACCAATAGTAGACGTATAGATATTTCAGATAGATTCTGAAGAGAAAAATGGGTTGCACGACAGGATGAACCAACTTCTTAGTATTTAACAATCTTAAGCTGTTCAAGTTTAGAGTCATCCGTTATCTTCTTAACTGCTTTTTATCTTAAAACTCTACCTCGAGTGGTCTTCGGACCTTGTACAGAATGAACCTCACTGTAAAAAAAAACCCCGCAAGAACATCAAATGAGTAAATATAACAAAATAATACAACGTACGAAAAGCTAACCGTACGTAAAGTGACACGTCTGAGTACATTAGATCCTTTTACACATATTGGTTTTTATTTCCAAGTACTTTCGACATATCCATGTCATTATCAATAGCCTCGAAAATAAGTAGACAAAACAACTCGAAACTATACAGCGAAACATGTCTTAATGAAAACATGCTGCCGAAATATACGCATATATATATATATATATATATATATATATATATATGTGTGTGTGTGTGTGTGTGTGTGTGTATGCTCGACCCTAAACAATAGAATCCTATCATCTATATCCTTGCATAGCACAAATCGAGAACAAAAACCTAGAATTGTCTTCAAAAGCGAATGCTTGACAATATCCTCAGAGACGAAGTAGAGA
>OZ010605.1:63584727-63594727 GCA_963932145.1 Acanthosepion lycidas | reverse complement strand
ATATATATATATATATATAAAGAGAGAGAGAGAGAGAATCCTAGCATATATATATATATATATATATATATATATATATATATATATATATATATATATATAGCGCGAGGGAGATAAATATAGTGAGCTAATGATTGGGATAGAAATATACTGAAGTTTAAGAATGTGGTAGAACAAATTAAATTAATATCAGTGTAGAGAAATGAACATACATATCTCAAGTTTATTTCAACAACAGGAATTAATTTAGTTTGGAAATTTAATTTAGAATTTAATTAAGTTTACTTAAATTCAATCACGAATGTTTTCCTGCTTATGTTTTCTTTATATATTTCTCATTTCCTAAAATCAGATTTCGGGGATTAGATGTCCAAATTTCTTGTATTTTTGTTCGAGCTTTCCTGCCCGTCCTAATCATTATTACGTAATAAATGTTGTCAATATAGTAGACACGGTTATGTTGGCTAGGCCCTAGCATTTTGGGAAACAGTCCTTTTCAAATTCAAATATACTTGTATTGCCAGTCGAATTTAACAAAACTTCGTGAAAGATATCCACGTGTGTGTTTGAGTGCGGAAGTCAGATCCTTGACTCAAAATATCCATTCATTCTATATCATCGAAATTCCATCGGCGAATTTTAACAGTCAATTCCTTCAAGTCTTTGACTGTTATCATCATCTGACATCCAGGCTCCCCAGTCTAACATTGGACAGCGCTTTTATCTACAACTGATTTTCCATACCGTCTGTTTTAGACAATCTCAATCCCATCAATCACCGTCAGCTTTGGCTGCCATTTTGAATAAATGGTGTTGCACTTCATGCTGGGATATGATAACTTTTCAGCAGTCCAACAAGGTAGTCTGAATGAATTGGTGTCCGTACAAGCCACATATATGTATATATGTATGTATATATGTATGTATGTATGTATGTATGTATGTATGTATGTATGTATGTATGTATATGATAAATACATGTTGTAACTAGGGCCGGATTATGAACTTAAAGAACCGTAGACTAATGAAATTATACCCACTCCCCTCGACGGAGCCTCCTTCTAAATCACCCGCAATTGTCCTGAATATTTTTTACTCGTGATATATCTTAGCGACATTTACATAGTATGAGATAACATAAAATTTTACTGATATAGATATATATATATATATATATATATATATATAATGGATGATTTTAAGAGACAGAAGTATGATAAAGTGGAAAAGGTTTTCGTGTGTTGTGCATATCAATAAGAGTTTGTCATATTGATATCTCTTCAGTTTATGAAACTATTTATAAGTTAAAACACATAGTAAATTAAACTCATTGCATTATAAAAGTTTGAGCGGCCCTATGCTAAAGTGTAATCCATCCCTGGACGTAAAATATAAAAAAAATAAATGTATTTAAGATGAAAAAGACATTTCTTAAGAGGTACAAAAGTTAGGAACTGGTGGAGAGCCATGGTCGTCTATGTCCTGAAGAAACACGACACATGAAATAGAATAGCTACAATGAAGATTAAATTCCGAAAGTTGATCCGTCTTCAATATTCTAGGAATCTAAGAAGTGTTTCTCACAGAAGATGGAAATTGTGACACTGAATTCCGAAGATAGCCAAAGATGTATTCCAAAAGCTATACAAATTATTAGGAAACTGAAAAAAATCGTTAGAAAAACAAAGAAAAGTTTACTTAACTAATACGTGATATCTGTCCTCCTATATGGCAGTGAATGCTAGAAAATCTTCTCAGAAATGATGACGAGACTTAGAGCAACAGAAATGTGTTTCTACAGAAGTATATAAAAATTTGGTATAAACAAAGAAAAGCTTACTGAACTGATACGTGATATTTGTCCTTCTATATGGCAGTGAATGCTAGACAAGCTTCTCAAAGTTGAAGAAGAGAGTTAGAGCAACAGAAATGTGGTTCTATAGAAGTGTGATCAGGGTAACATAGACCGAACATATGCGATGGAGTTTTAGAGAAAATGGAAACAATACTTAAGATCAGCAAGAGAGAACTGAAATTTCTAAGGCGTAAAATGAGGAAAGAGGGGTTGGAAAACCTGATACAGGATAGAATGAGGGCAAGATGGACACAGGAAAACAACACCTAACATAGATAACTTGAACAAATGGATGGCGGAGTATTGTTTAGGAGAAATAAAAAAGAAATTCAAAATTTATTAAGAGCTAGACATGATCTACTACGTCCTGTGGGTACACGGCGCATAACGACCTATAACCGTGATAGACAAACACCTTAAAATAATAGACCAGATTAGTTAAAAGAAAGAATCGGCAAACATACATTGTTCTCAAAGAGATGTTTTAAACAGCTATGTCGTATATGAAATATTATACAAATGCATATATGTCTTGTAATATTTCCGTAAATGCGAACGATACTTTCGGAGATCTCCTCTTCGTGGGATTAGGGGTGCTCCTCTGATCGCCGTACCGCATTTGGCTTGTCTATCTTCCTAGCTGTCTATATTATAATAGATAGGTAGGTAAACTGCCTTTTCATTGTCGAATTGATTTGTTTGGTTTGTTTTATTTTACGGCATACCAACCTCAATAGGTTATTTAATGCCGGCAATATTTTTATTGCTGGTATTTTTTTTTTTTTCAAAAACCTATTATTCGTAATATATTTTTTCCAAAATGTTTTGCTGGTATTAATTTTTCCAAAAATATATTGCTAGTATTAAAATACTTTCATAGTGTTTTCACCCATTTGTGGGGTGAAATATTTGCCGATAGCTGGGACCGTGAAATGTGCTACCACCTCAGGTCAAGGTTGACCTAGGAACACCAGCATATAATTGGTGGTCCGATGCTTTTCAAAACCTCCTGATCAAAAGTCTTGCTGTCGGATGCAGTTTATCGTCGTACAAAGGACACGGATGTAGTTCATCTTCATCCCAGGACGTCGTTAATCGTCATACCTAGGAGGTTCATTGTCGAGTGGGATCATCTTCAGATATCAATGACTCACTCAGTTGTGAGTCACGAGATAAAGTAATGAGTGTGAGTAATTAAAGAAGAGAATGTCGTTGCACTGGAGAGAGACGATAGAACAGGAAGTGCTATCCATGTCGCTCTCTCTCTCACACACACACACACACACATATATATATATATATATATATGAACTGAACCAACCTGGACCAAAACATTAAGAAACTTGCGAGGAAGTAAGAAAAAACTGAGAAAATGATCATCAAAGGGAAGTTTTCCGTAGTCGTTAACACATTCCGGAATATATATATATATATATATATATATATATATATATATATATATATATATATATATATATTTCAATTAAAAGGTGCAATTATAACTTATAATTCATGAATCATTCATACAAAAAACAAATATAGAGGTTAATGATTTAAATGGCGAAAATACATCATCGCAAACACATAAATAAGATACACCACCCCGAACCTGTATATGAATGATATGATCCCTGTTTATAAATTCCAGTTGCATAAGGTCTTTTTAATTTTTTACAAGCTTTTGCCTGTTCCTACAGACATCATCAGGTATGGAAGTAGATTTGGTTCTTGTTTTTACTGCTCGGTACGTTCCAAAACAATAACACATTTCTGTATTTTCTTTGTCCTCTTATTACCGAGAAGTAAAAACAAGAACAAAATCTACTTCCATACCTGATGATGTCTGTCGGAACAGACGAAAGCTTTAAGGACCTTCTGCAACTGGAATTTATAAACAGGCATCATAACATTCATATAAAGGTTCGGGGTTGGGGTATATTATTTATGTGTTTGCGACGATGGATTCTCGCCATTTAAATCATTAACATCTATATTTGTTTTTTGTTTGAATGATTCATGAATTATATATATATATATATATATATATATATATATATATATATATATATATATATATATATATATATATGTATGTATGTATGTATTAAAGTGGACATAGAAGTCAACACTCAGAGTCGACAGGCTGTCTCATGCTAGACGCAAACGTCAGGCCGGCAAACATAATAAGTGACCTGACGATTGCCTGTCGCCTCTGAGTGTTGACTTCTATGTCCACTTATATATATATATATATATATATATATATATATATATATATATATTTGCATACGCGGTATCTATGATATTGAGCACTTTATCCCATAAATATAGCAAACCTTAAAACTATATTTCTTCATATATGTGTGTGTGTTTGTGTGTGCGTGTACGTTTTACATGTATGTGTGTGTGAGCAAGTGTAAATCTGACTACGGAAACGGCTGGTCTAAAAAGAGCCAAGAACACCCCAACCTCTCCGCTATATACAGTCCCAAAACCGAATTAGGATCACAGTTGCGTATGAATGTATGTTTGAACACATGTATGTGTATCTGCGCTTAATCTTGGATTGTTTATGTAGGTGTGTTTGCGTGAACTAAAATGCATAAACAAGTATGTATGTATGTACGTATGTATATGTGTGTGTAAGAGAGTGTCATCCCAAAACGAACAGAGGGGAGAATTTATCCCTCCTACCATCAAACATAATCAATCACTATCACGCATAAATAGATCTTTAGTTTAAAAAAAAAAAAAAAAAAAAAAAAAAACTAGTTTGTCTGGTGATCGCCAAAGCAGCAAACCTAGGGTAACAAACTCATATCCCTGCGACTGAATATGTTAGCTTTATCACTGATATTGATCACCTTCAAATAAGTATCGCGCATATAAAATTATATATATATATATATATATATATATATATATATATATATATATATATATATATATACACATACAAATTAAAAAAATAATAATGTTATTTTATGAAAGTATTTATTTAATTGTATATATATATTTGATATTTCAGATTGTCCTCACTCTTTCTTCAGAAAGAACTGTTTGTTTACAAGTAGCGTCCGTCGCGAGATGCGGAGGTCACGTGGTATGGAATGAATATTCCTAACGTAAATCTAAATGTAATAATATCTTCGATGTTGTTTAAAAAATAAAAATAATAAAATAAGAACTAAAAATTTTTTTAACTATATCTAAAAAATGTTTAACTATTGAAATATTTATAAAGATTTAAAATACCCAATCCTTTATTTAACCCTAGTTTGTATCTATTTAATTTTAAGATCCAGTATTTTTCTTTTTTTCTGCGTGCGTATGTTGAACTGAAATCAGAATCTATCAAAACACATTCATATATATATATATATATATATATATATATATATATATATATATATATATATATATATATATATATATATACACACGCAGTATTAAGTAAATATAATTGATAGACCTCATATATGTGTTTGCATGGATAGTAGTTTGTAAACCGTGTTTCAAGCTTTAGCGATCTTCAGACAAAATAGTTTTGCCAAAGCGTGAAACCAGGGGTTTAAACTATTAGATGCACCCCTGAAGATGGTCTCAGATGAGATTGAAGGTATTTGGGAAAATAAAAATTATTTGAAAAAAAATTTTGTCATTTTTCTTAACCAATTTTCTACAGCCAACAAGAACTTTATTCTTGAACTTAAATTATAACTAAAACAAATAGACAAATTTAATTCTAAATTATTTCACCAAACATGCTTGATATATATATATATATATATATATATATATATATATATATATATATATGCTCCTGAAAAATTTGTTTCGGTTGAGCTCTCTAGGGAGGAAGTGTGTATTTGTTAACAGTGACTATTACTGCTAATAATGCAAGATTCTTCGGTAAATTGAATCGAGTTTTCTCAGTTACTGTGCGTTTATTTGAAAATAAATACGCTTGAGTTCACCTTCATCCCAATCAGCTAACTTACGCCAATTCAGTCGGCTTTCGATCCTAGCTTAAGACAACCGGACATCTAGCCACAATGATGAGCTGTGATACAGCCTGACTGTGGATGACATTATTGTAATTAAGCATTTTAAATAAAGGACGTTAATATCTATCTATCTATCTCTCTCTCTCTCTCTCTCTCTCTCTCTATATATATATATATATATATATATATATATATATATATATATATATATATATATATAGTAACGCCTTTTATTTAAAAATGCTTAATTACAATATTTTTTTAGAAAATTATAAGTTTTTTCACATCAATTAAAACATGATCTTTTTTTTATGATTAGCAAAGTGGTTAACATGTTCAACATCCTCCCCTTCATGTTCATTACAATACAAATACCCAATTGACTTATCTCGACATTAAGTTCAGAAATATAACACAGGTTGCTTGTTTTATTCAGGAATCATCTTTTGTTTGAGCCTGGAAACAAGATGTTTCAGTAAACACCACAAGAAAAAAGACTGGTGATGTTAGGTCTGTTGTTCGTGATGACCATACTGTGGTTCCTCGACGTCGTCCTATTTAAACCTCAGCTTGAAAAAAGGTTGTTACTTTTACACACACACACACACGCACACACACGCGCACGCGCACAATATATATATATATATATATATCGTGAGAGAGAGAGAGAGAGAGAGAGAGTGATTACTGGTATCACATATTTTTGCATGTGTGTTCCTTGAAAGTGTAGGGCATTCCGTTTGAACTAATGATCAAACAAATGCTCACCGAGCACGTACGAATGTCACGTGATTGTTTTAGACACAGTAATGTCGACAGGAAACAGTGTAATGAGCGTTATCTGAACTTTAAAACTTTTTGCATTCACGCCATCTGGTGCACGCATTACATTCGAATCCTTTTGGCCTGTTCACATACTGAATATATATATATATATATATATATATAGATAGATAGAGAGAGAGAGAGAAAGAGAGAGAGAGAGAGTTCATACTTGTTCCAACGAGAGAAATGTGTACATTTTAAAGAGAAAAGAGAAGCCGCAAACGTTTTTTGTTATAACAGGGACATTTTTTTCTATATCATATTTCATTTTCTATATTTTTGCTACACGGGTTTCTGTATTTGGCCTTCATCAGGCGAAGAATGGTTATTTCAACATTTTATTTAAAGGAATTAATTGTTTGTTATGTTGATTATTAACCACAGTCTATTGCCTTCATAGGCAAATTTAAGCCAGCACCAAATAAAGAACAAATCCTGCGGGAGTGTGAAAAAAGAAAATTTTCTCAAATATTCAGGCCGGTAGACTCAATATAATACATAAATATACTGTGTAATAATTAAATGGATCATCAACGCAAATCTCTCTCTTTATCTCTGTCTCTCTCTTTTTCTTTCTTTCTCTCTCTCTCTCTCTCTCTCTCTCTATATATATATATATATATATATATATATATATATATATAGATAGATAGATAGATATATTAAGACATGTCTCATTGAATAATTTAGAAAAGTTTTGTCTACTTATTTTCAATAGGATCCTTTTATATTGACAGGAAATTTTCTCAGCATCATTAAAGGAAGAGAGAAAATTATTATGTTGATACATATTCATTCATTTCGATTATTTTCGACATTAGCACACTGTCATCATCAGGTTGATGTTTTTGCTAAGATATAATTGTTCTGTTTAGCTGTGAGCAGATATGAGCCTTGTAGTTTATATATATATATATATATATATATATATATATATATATAATCAGAGAGAGAGTGAAAGAGAAAGAAAGAGAGAAATATATATACTTATTTCTTTTCGATTAAGTATCTCTCCCTATCTTCTCTTTATCTCTCTCTCTCTGTATATATATATATATATATATATATATATATATATATATATATATATATATGAGTAAGCTTCTTCCAAAAAAGGTCAGAATCAATATTCTGTATACAAGTTTATATGCCAAAATCCTCATCTCAAAAAATGCTATCGTTATTGCAACATTATTTCTCGGTCTTTTTTTTTTTTTTTTTTAAATTAAACGCGTCAGCAATAACCACAGTTTTCCTATTATTATGTATGTTTATAAATAGTGTCTTTTCTACACGTTAACTCTAACCATTTTTCATATATATATATATATATATATATATATATATATATATATATATATATATACAAGACATTCAACATCATCACTTGATAAGACACTCGATGTGTTGAAACAAAATGCCTATTTTTGTAGTGATTTTATAACATGTTATAATTTTTAAATATATATATATATATATATATATATATATATATATATATATATATATAATTACAAAAAAGTACTGTATTATTGACATAAAAAAGAAATTATACTTGAACAAAATAAATTTAATGTGATTTGTGACATTGCTTTCCTTCTATAATATTGTCAATATCTGCTTTTATGGTACTAGTCTTTATTCTAAAAATGTTAGTTAAATGGGAATCACCTATTTCTTTCAGCGGCTTTGATGTTTTTCATACGCGAAAAGAACTGTTTACAGTAGTATGTACTACCCCGCACGCATAACAGATTTCTAGATAAGCGAGATTTACCTCTGGTGCTTTCCCCACGCACCAGACTTTGCCTTTTCCCCTGTTAGTGCAATGGGCAAGTGAACCGTTAAGCACAACCTGACAATAATTTTCTCGACACATGTAACTACAGTAAATGAAAATGTACCTTAACTTTTAGGGTGTCGTGAACCGCATGAAAATATTGTGGGCTGCAGTGGGACCCGCTGGCCCTAGTGCGTGTCGCGCTGATGGTAGTCGGGGGATTGGACGTCCCTGAACTAGCAGATATTAGTTTCAATTTCTAGGAAAGATTGCTTAATATGTCCTCAAAGCAATTTAAACGAGTGGTCTTTAAACCTCGGTCACGATGACTTGTGACTTTGTGCGAACACAGCCATGTGCAGATTCCGAACAGTTTTATCTGCCCAATTTCACTCATAAGTATTGTGTCATGTTGTCGTATTGTTTTTAGACAGGTAAGTGGTGTGACCTGATCTAGTTTTGGAACAGATCATGGTATACGGTAGCCTAACTTCATTTACCAGAGACCCTAATTTTGGGCCAGTGGTAGCTTACCGTATGTTTAGGAGTCGAACTATACTGTAGGTATAGGTCTGACTGAAAATTTTGAGCTAAAAATCTTGAGGATAACAATATACGGTATCTAGTATTGTTCTTGAAACTGTTCCAGAATATTAGTTTCGAATTCAACTAGCAAGTCCCGGATCTTTAGCCTTCAACGTTCTATTATTGGACGTTGAACTTAAATACATAAAAGATTTTTATATCTCTGCTACCGAATCGATGCAGCTCCGTTCTTTTAAGTATGCATGTGTGCTGGGGTCGTGATCCTGTCAATGAGATCTCACTTTATCCCAACGTTAAACTGGGTATATGTCGTTTGGTGCCATTCAATCACTTTCTCTTCAGCCAAGTGTTAAGCAACAATTTCTCGCAAAAATGGAAATAAAATACTCCCGAAGTTCTCTCTTCAACCATTTCAGCAGTCAGTAAAGAAAAGAAAAATGAAAGAAAAAGGTAAGAATTTCAATCAGCCCTTAGGTTTTAATATCAGCTCAACATCCCTAGAGTGGAACTATCTAGACATGTCGATAAAAGTACGCATCTGGACTATACATTATCGAACGGCATCACGACCCTTTTCAATGACGCCATCTCGGAATGAGTTATTGGAGAACCGAGTTCGAATTCCAGTCGGGTATTTTCGATTAGGCGCAACAGACCTTTGGAAAAGTACGAATCCATCTCCTCCACCATCTATGGGTTAAATAGTAGAACATCTATCAGAGACACGAAAGTTTTTGAAAAAGATTCTTAATGCGATATTCACTTGCAAAAAAGGAGTTATATTTACAATGCCAAATACGTTTCGGTTTTAAACTTTCGTTATTCATCTGGGGTTTCCGAAAATGGATAGAGCCCTGGCGTTTTACACAACCTCAATACAAAAATACTTATAGTGTTAGAGTCATGTAAAATAGTCTTGTACTGCTAAAAAGAATAACACAACAGACAATCTCCGTTACAATATTCATTAAAACAAACCTTGAGCAG
>OZ010605.1:63554727-63574727 GCA_963932145.1 Acanthosepion lycidas | reverse complement strand
TGATCTGGTTTGGTTTGATTTGGTTTGGTTTACGGCATATCGACTTCAATCTGTTTTTTAATGTCGACAAGATTTTTATTGCTGGTAATATTTTTTTCCAAAAATGTATAGGTGGTATTTTTTTTTCTTTAAAAATGTATTGCTGACAAGATTTGTTTCTTCTCATTTTTCTTCTTCTTGTAATTGCTGGTAATACATTTTGACAAATATTTATTAAAATATTTAAAAATTGGTATTAAAATCTATTTTTACACCTTCATTGTGTTTTGATCCCAGTTTGAGGGTTAACTATTTGCCCATATTTGAGACCACCCCGGTTAGGGTGGACCTAGGAACGCCATCAATTAAGAGGTGATTCCAAGCTCCTCAAAATCTACTGATCAGGGGCCTTGTTGTCGGGTGTAGTTTTTCTGCTTAAATACAAATTAAATAACTAAGAAATATTTCGAACATATCAGTTTCACTTGGGGCTTCGAAAGAGTTTCAGTACCAACAGATTCGCAATGACTCTCAATGAAGTACTTTGTCTATTCTGGCAATTTTCCAAGAACTCTTACAAAGTTAGTGAGGGAAAGCGTCAAGAAAGGACTAATTGCAAATAGACAATATGTATGCTTGTCAGCAAAGAAGAAGAGTCTAGCAGGCAAATTATACATTGGAGATACTAAAATCAAAGAATTACAAATATTTACAAACCTGGAAAGTGTTTTAACAGAGGTCGTAAAGTGTGACACCGAGATCCAAAGCCGGAGTTGCATAGCGAAAGATGCCTTCCAAAAGTCAAAGTATTAAGAAACAGTAAAATTTTGTTAGAAACAAAGACAAGTTTACTGAACTGTTAGTTAATATCAGTCCTCCTATATGACAGTGAATGCGAGACAACCTCCATACAGATGAAGTGACTCGAAACAACAAAAATGCGGTACTACAGTAGGATGTTGAGAATGGAAAGCCCTGAACATGTGATATACGACGAAGTTTTAGAGGAAATGGAAAAAATGAAAACTTATCCTTACATCAGAACGAGACAGTTGAAATTACTAGGGCATTTGATGAGGAAAGAGGGCTTGGAAGATTTCACACCCACATGGCATTGAAAGGAAATGGGACAGAGAAAAATAGCAAATAATCTAACTAATAAGTTTGTGTAAATGGATGCAAGGTCAGGGTTTAAGAGAGCTAAAAAAAAATATTTACTAAGAGCTACAAAAGGCATAAAATTGTGGGACATATCACATAAAAGAAGAAGAATGAGGATGAGAAGATGAAGAATAAGAAGGAGGAAGAGAAGAGGAATGAGAAGAAGGAGGAGGAGAAGAGGAAGAAGAAGAAGGAGGAGGAGAAGGAGACGAAGAAGAATGAGGAGGAGGAGAGGAAGAAGAAGAAGGAGGAGAGGAAGAAGAAGAATGAGGATGAGAAGATAAAGAAGAAGAAGGAGGAGGAGAATAGGAATGAGAAGAAGGTGGAGGAGAAGAGGAAGAAGAAGAAGGAGGAGGACGAGACGAAGAATAAGGAAGAGGAGGAGAGGAAGAAGAAGAAGGAGGAGAGAAAGAAGAAGAAGGAGGATGAGAAGATGGAGAAGAAGAAGGAGGAGGAGAAGAGTAATGAGAAGGAGGAGGAGAAGAGGAAGAAGAAGAAGAAGGAGGAGGAGACGAAGAAGAATGAGGAGGAGGAGAGGAAGAAGAAGAAGGAGGAGAGGAAGAAGAAGAATGAGGAGGAGAAGAGGAAGAAGAAGGAGGAGGAGGAGAGGAAGAAGAAGAATGAAGAGGAGGAGAGGAAGAAGAATGAGAAAAAGAATTAGTAGAAGAAGAAAAAGAAGAAAAAGTAGAAGAAGAAAGAGAAGAACACGAATAATAATAATAATAAGAAGAAGATGAAGAAGAAGAAGAAGAATGAGGAGGAGAAGAAGAATAATTAGTAGAAGAAGAATGAGAAGACAACGACGACGACGAAGAAGAAGAAGAATTAGTAGAAGAAGAATGAGAAGACGACGAAGAAGAAGAAGAATGATGATGATGATGAGGAGAAGAAGAATTAGTAGAAGAATGAGAAGACGACGACGACGACCACGAAGAAGAAGAAGAAGAATGATGATGAGGAGGAGAAGAATAAGAATTAGTAGAAGAAGAATGAGAAGACGACGACGACCACGAAGAAGAAGAAGAAGAAGAAGAAGAATTAGTAGAAGAAGAATGAGAAGACGACGACGACCAGGAAGAAGAAGAAGAAGAAGAAGAAGAAGAATTAGTAGAAGAAGAATGATAAGACGACGACGACCACGAAGAAGAAGAAGAAGAAGAAGAAGAAGAAGAATTAGTAGAAGAAGAATGAGAAGACGACGACGACCACGAAGAAGAAGAAGAAGAAGAAGAAGAAGAAGAATTAGTAGAAGAAGAATGAGAAGACGACGACGACCACGAAGAAGAAGAAGAAGAAGAAGAAGAAGAAGAAGAAGAAGAAGAAGAAAAAGAAGAAGAAGAAGAAGAAGAAGAAGAAACGTCAAATATAAGACAATATGGCAAGAAATAACAGGTGCTAGTTCATTGTCGGTTTATTGTTGTCGTCCATGTCCACTTAGTTAAAACAATAAAAGCGAAAATATGACAATGTACGATGATCTGGAGATCTGGAGATCTGGAGATCTGGCGAACAGGAAAATCGAGAACAAGAAAAAAAGAAATTTGATAATTGAGCTCTGAGCAATATTATAATGATTTTGGCCGATAATTTTAAGAAAATACCATTTCAATAGAACTATTAATAAACACTTGGTACAGTCGTTTCTTTTGTGTGTGCGTGCGTGTCTGTTTGTACGCGTGCCTGTGTGTTTGTGTTTGTGTGTGTGTGTGCGTGCGCGCGCGCGGGCGCGTTTTGAAAGAAGAGAAAAGGCAGTGTGTATAGCTAGTTGCCAGCAAGCGTTGCACCCAACGGTGTGTGTGTGTTTCGAATTCGATACATCAAAATGAAGTAATTACAGAAATGTAACTTTTTAAAAGAGAAAAAAAAAACCATTTCACCCCATGCAAGCAAATAAAGCCACTATGATTCCTGGTGTTAGTGCGAGTGAGAGAATATGAGAAAACGAAAACACTATTAAGGAACGAGAACAATAAAAGACAAGGAATCAAGAAAACTGTAGATAACGATTAACATTGCATTTAGATCATTGAAGATCAAAGTTGACTGGAAAGCAAGAAGCGACTGCAAAACGAGAAAATGTGCGTGAGAAGAAACTGTTAACATAGGACTTACGGTTACATCAAACCGCTTCATCTAATAAGCACTGGCAGATAGAGGACTGAAATAAATCTATATATACAAGTAGAGTCGAGACGAGAGAAATAGTGATATAGTAACAGCGAAACAACCAAAGAGAGAGAGAGAGAGAGAGAGAGTGTGTGTGTGTGTGTGTGAGAGAGAGAGAGAAAAAAAAAGAAAGAGATATATATATAGAGAGAGATAGAGATAGACGGGGAGACAAAGTTCCCAGAAACAAATTATGATACCTACGCGTTTATCGGGAAATTAGAAATATATCTGAGAAAATAACTCCATTTTAACAATCTTTTTTTTTTAATCATTTCACCCCAATCAAGGAGAGAAATTGAAAGAGAAAACTGGGAATAGGGAAGATTCAGGAACGACAAAATATGAAATGGATTCAAGAAGATAGAAGACGGCCATTGAAAGTGTATTTAAATTTTTGAAGTTAACAGAGAAGCAAGTAACGAGAGGCATTTTACCAGGCGGAAAGTGTGAGAAAAGAAGATGTTGGAGTAAAATTGGTGGTCACATTTAATTTTTTCAAAAATTAAAAGAGTGAAACCTTGACTCAGTTTTTAGTAGCTCGCTTAAATTTATGTATTCAGAGCACAAGGGATATAAGCTCATCAGAGAAATTTCTTTGAAATTATTTGTCGAACAGAGTGAAGCCATACCTCCTCGAGATGTCAAAACCGACTATATTACAGATCATTCTTTGGATTTTGTCAAGAACTAAGAGATGAATAGCAGATGCATCAGACCAGACATGGCAACAACATTCACTGCACGGACAAATGGTAGATATGTATATGTGCAAGATTGACTCTGACGAGAAAAATATTCTGGCACGACACAGTGAACCAACTTTCCTAGCAGTAGATGCAGCTACTGATTCCACTTCATGTCAGTGGAAAATGTCAGAATCTGCAGTAAGTTGCTCTTATGGAGTCTAATATCAGAAATGGTTCTCTCACATTCCTTTACTGTAGCCTTGTTACCTGGGAAGCGATGATTAATCAACAGATATGTTTACTTCTGTAATGGGTTTCAACAGGTGGAAAGTTTGAGTAAGGAAACTGTTGCAGTAGAAGTTGAGGTTACATTTAACTTTTTCAACATTAAAAGGATGGGACCTAAATGCCAATCTAGTAGCTCGCTTAAATTTATGTATTTGGAGCACCAGGGATAAAATATCATCAGAGAATTTTTTATTAAATTATTTGTAGAAGAGACAGAGGGAAGCCACGCCACCTCGAGAAAATGACTGAAGTCGAGATGTTAAAATCGACTACATTACAAATAATTCTTTGGATTTTGTCACGAACCTGGTTATGAATAGCAGGAGCACGACACCAGATAAGGCAACAGTATTCAATGCACAGACGAATGTTAAATGTGTAAGATGGACTCTAATCAGAATAATGTTCTGGCTCGACACAGTGAACCAACTTTCCTTGCAGTAGACGCATCTATTGATTCGATGTAGGCAATCCACTTCAAATCAGTTGAAAACGCGAGTCCATGAAAACCCATGCTGCATTTAAATGTTTGAAGATTGTAGTTATCAGGGAAGCAAGTGAACGGAATGGAGTTCCACAGCAGGGAAGTGCGAGAAAATAAATTAATGGAGTAGAAGTGGTGGTTTTATTTAACTATTTAAACAGTAAAAATATGTGACCTTGGATGCCAATCTATTAGGTTGGTGCAAAATAATGACGTAATAATGTCGTTTTTTGACGTTAAAAAATACGTCAAAAACGACATTATTAAGTCATTATTTTTGCACCAACCTAATAGTAACACGCTTAAATTCATATATTCGCAGCACCGAGTGAAAAAAAAAGCTCGTCAGATCAGTTAGCATGAAAATATTTGTAGAGAAGGCAGAGGAAAGCCACGTCACGTCGGTGAGAGAGTAAATGAATTCGAGATACCAAGTCAGGATCGATTACATTGCAGACCCGTCTTTGGATTTTGTCAATAATCTTGAGATGTAAAGCAGGAGAACCTGACCAGATATAGTAGCAGTATTCAATGTACAGCTCAATGATAGATGTGTAAATATACAAGATGAATTCTGAAGAGAAAGATTTTCAGACATGACACAGTAATCCAGCTTAACTTTCAATAGATGCAGCTATTCATTCGATGTAGTCACTTCATAGAAATTTCTTTGATGAGCTTTTATCCCTGGTGCACCGAATACATAAATTTAAGCGAAATACTAGACTGACATTTAGGTCCCATCCTTTTAATGTTGAAAAAATGAAATGTAACCACCACTTTTACTCCAACAGCTTCTTTTCTAACAATTTCCGCTTGTTAAAATGCCTGCCGTTACTTGCTTCTCTTATAAATTCAAAAATGTAAATACATTTTCAATGACCGTCTTCAAATTTCAATGAAATTATTTATAGAACAGAGTGGTTCTACAAATAATTTCATTGAAATTTCTCTGATGAGCTTTTTGCTCCGAATACATAAATTTGAGAGAGCTACTAGATTGGCATTTAGGTCCCATTCTTTTAATGTTGAAAAAGTTAAATATGACCACAGCTTCTATTCCAACGTTTCCCTACTCAAACTTTCCGCCTTTTTAAACCCCTTTCCGTTAATTGCTTCACTGATAACTACAATCTTATAAAAATCTAAATGCATCGCCAATCGCCATCTTCTGTTTCTTGAATCCCCATCATGTTTTTGTTGCTTTCACAACCGTCCCTATTCTCTGTCATTACTTTCATTTTCACTTTCACTCTCTGTACTAGTGGCTTTGTTTAGGGTGAAATGATTTAAAAAAATAAATAAATAAAATAAAATAATTGTTGAAAGGTTTATATTTAGTTTAATCTGTCACAGGACACCTAGTGAGGATCAAGTTGTGTATGTTAATGATCTATTTGCGCTAGACGTCTTAAAATATCTCTCAATAAGTTATATTTTCTACTTTTTCTTTCACATCAATAACAGGTTTATATCAGGTCATCTCATAAGTTCTGTCCGAATTTTAACTTTTTGTTAAAATGAACGAAATTTAAAGAGTATTTTATAATGTCTAATGGAGCTGAACACTATTCTTATGTTTAGATGCATTTAAACAGATCAAATTTTATTTCAGAGAACAGTAAAATTAAATTTTGTTTGATTAAATCCCTGCTAACATGGAAGTGCCTAAGAATCATTTGAGGCGCATAATGCTTTATGAGTTCAAGAAAGGAAACTCAGCAACCGAAGCGGCTAGAAACATTCACTCAGTTTATGGAGAGGAATGTGTGAATGAAAGAATTTGCAGAAGATGGTTTGCAAAATTCAGAGGTGGAGATTTCACCCTTGAAGATGAAGATCGAACCGGACGTCCAGTTGAGTTTGATGAAAAGCTTCTTGAAACAGACGTTGAAGAAAATCCTGCTTTATCAGTTGACGAATTGGCAGTGGTTCTCAGTTCAAACCATAATACTGTTCATCGTCATCTTCAACAACTTAGAAAAGTTCCTAAACTTGGAAAATGGGTGCCTCATCAATTGTCTGAAAACAACCTCAAATCCCTAGTTGACATCTGCTCTTCTCTCCATTCTCGCCAACTTGTTTCACCTTTTTTGCATAGACTTGTGACTGCCGACGAAAAAAGTATCATTTATCGAAATGTTAAACGTCGTAGACAGTGGCTTTTTAAAGGGGAAGGACACCAGCCACAGCCGAGAAGGGAACTTCATGGGTAAAATGTTTTTCTTTCAATCTTGTGGGATCGCCAAGAAATAATCCACTTCGGATTCTTACCACCTAATGCAGCAATTAATGCTCAAATATACTGTCAGCAATTAGAGCGTTTGAACCAAGCTTTGATGGAAAAACCCTGCTCTAGTGAATCGAAAAGAGGTGATGTTTCATCAGGACAATGCCCGACCCCACACAGCAAGAATCACGTCAGAAAACTAGGAAGAACTTGGTTGGTAGAAAATTCCTCATCCACCTTATTCTCCCGATCTTGCTCCTTCAGACTACCATTTGTTTCGTAGCTTACAGAATCATTTGCAAGAAACAGCTTTTGTAACACAGGAAGAGGTTAAAACTGACATTTGTGAGTTCTTCGAATCAAAGCCAAAAGAATTTTACAGTAATGGAATTAGTAAGCTTGTTAATAGATGGAAGGAAGTCATAGATAATCAGGGAAAATTCATTGTTGATTGAATCTGTAATTAAATGTATCATTTGGTCACTTGTTTTCTTTATTCAAAATTCGGACAGAACTTATGGGATGACCTGATAATAATCTTGTTAATAGATGGAAGGATGTCATAGATAATCAGGGAAAATACATTGTTGATTGAATCTGTAACTAAATGTAACATTTGGTCACTTGTTTTCTTTATTCAAAATTCGGAGAGAACTTATGGGATGACCTGATATTTAGTTTAATCTGACGCAGGGCGCCTAGTGAGGATCAACTTGTGTATGTTAACGATCTGATAACTTCAAAAGTTTAAATACATTTTCAATGGCCATCTTCTTGAATCTATTTTATATTATTTCGTTCCTGAATCTTCCCTATTTCCAGGTTTCTCTTTCAATTTCTCTCCTTGCTTGTGGTGAAATGATTAAACAAAAAAAAGATTATTAAAATTTGAGTATTTTCTCGGATGTGTTTCTAATTTCCCGCTTCAGGTGATAGAACTAGCAACCACCCTGCAGAAAACTTCGTAATGCCAAGTTCCTGAAGCAAAATATTCGCAACTCTCTCAGTGAATATGCTTAAAGCAATTGGCTATTTGATTTATACACAATGGACTGTTTTCCATAACAAACGTGGGGAACATGGATAATGTTTTCCTCGATGAAGGCAGTTACAGGACGTCCAGAGATTGGGCCATCTTCAAATTATGTCCTTCCCTCCTAAAATCAACTACCCACCTTTCATTGTTGATAAGGCTGGATTGTCATTCCCTAATGTAGCAATCATGTCAGCATTAATGTCCTAGGGGACTACACCCTTATTTCCGAAGGTACATGATAATACCACGAGGCCAAATTTTGTCCATTTTCAAGAGAAATCGATACTAGCTATTAGGTTGGTGCAAAAATAATGACGTAATAATGTCGTTTTTTGACGTTAAAAATACGTAAAAAAAACGACATTATTACGTCATTATTTTTGCACTAACCTAATACATTTGAAGTTTTCTTTTAACAGTCAGATATCAGTTTACCTGGAAAGAAACAATGCAATTATTAATAAGAAGAGTTGAAATTAATCCATGCAAGATTCCACAGCTCTATCATCGCTTGTTCATAGTCTATGAACCTTTCTGTCCACCCTCTAATAGTGAATTTTAAGGCTTTGCTAATGATTCCCTAGAGAAATGTGTGAGCAAACGTGCCTCCTATAGATGTGAATTGAAACTTATGAAAATAGTGATTAACGGTGGTTTGGGATAAATGAAAAGTTTACAGACAGACAGATTAGGATTATTATATAGACACAGTGATTGTTATTCGAAATGATTAATGATAACAATGTATAGAACGATACTATCTTTGTTGAATACCCTCAGTACTGTCATCTGCAGACCACTGCTACCATTATTCAACGAGTTTGTTCTCTTTTCATCCGACCTTCTTTCAACTAAAGGTAGCGACCCAACTTTAGTGCTTCTAATCTGCTGGTCTAATCAGCGTCGATTTTATTTATTTATAATGTCTTATATATTTTTATTTTTACTTTATTATTTTTTCCTTTTTATTTTTTCTTACGTAGAGTGGGAATTCCGGTGAAGTCGTTATAATACACTATTATAACCGGAGGTGATGACTGCGCATGCGCCTAATGCAAACGACTTGTTAGCGTATATGATAATAAAATATATAATAAAAAAAAAATACACAAAATACAAAAGGCGAAGGAAGTGACAAGAAACAAACAAATTTTAAAAATATATATATGAGAATCGCTTCGAACTCGTACAAAACAAAACAAAGCCATCTTTAAAATGAAGACAAGTGGACGCTGAGTCTCCAGTCCGAGTACCTTTGTCGTCTGACCAATTAATATTGTATGGGAGAAGAGAGGACACAAAATAACGGCGTCGCTATTGACGGATTTTCTATTGTTTTCGCCATCTTCTTTTGTCTTCCTCTTTCCGGCGCTTTTCGGATACCGTATTTGAGCGGATTTATTTATTTAAAATGCTTCACGTATGTTGTAGAAAGCTGAAATGATTTATACCCACTTAAATGTACATTTATGGCTATATTAAAGTCAATACCTATCGCAGGCGTGCGTTGACACATATACGCACAGATCCTGTAACAGATATATACACAAATTCTCGTTCTCACTCTTCATATATATATATATATATATATATATATATATATATATATATATATATATATATATATATATATATGTGTGTGTATATATGTATGTATATATATATATATATACAAAAAAAATACGGAAATGTGCGCGAAACATTTCGCCTATAAGCCACTTCGAAAATTCTTAATACATAATTTTTTTACGTATTCATAAAAGATATCTATAAATAGAAATATGCTTATATATACAAGTCTGGTTCAAGACCAGCGAAGTTGGTTAAAGGCTTCTTTTTCTATATTTAGATATTTATACTTATTTATAAATTTTCTGATATATATATATATATATAAAAATTATATATATATATATCAAGAAACCGTACAATATTAAAAGAAGCATCTTAATACTATGAAAAAATGGGACGTTTCAGACAGTTCTTTTGGCAATTTTCTTTCAATGAATACTTATAAATCACCCAATATATATATATATATATATATATATATATATATATATATATATATATATATATATATCTTTAATGATCACTGTATAAATGAAAAATACGCTTAATATATCTATCTATAAATCTATCCATATATATATATATATATATATATATATATATATATATATATGCTATGGATTAATTACGGCAATTATTTAATATATTTTCTGGTTATACGTTATTTTTATATATAAAAATGTTCTGTTTTTGATTACATGTCTAAAAATAACATATAACCAGAATACTTATATATTTGTGTGTGTGTCACTGTGTGCGTCAGTGTGTTTGTATATATATCTGTGTGTGTGTGGAGAAATGAGTTAAAAGTGGAAGAGTTTTTTCTTGTTTTTTTTTTGTTTTTTTTTTTTTTTTAACTACGACGCGTATTCGTGTGCTAGGATGGCCTCTTCTGGTCATAAACTCTGTGTGTTTTTTGCATTAAAGCTGTTCATGTTTGTTTCCTATGTTGTCGTCTTCCGGTTACACTGAAAGAACAAAACTGTATATTTTCGTATGAAATTATTAGTTGCATTTTACATTTGCCCATTCCCAGTAGATTCTCTATAAGATATTCCCCATTGTACCGTAGTAGCTTTTTTGATGATCGGTGATATTATACATGAGCCTTGTCCAATGTTAACCTTTGTGTTATTAGCACGCTCTCAAAGCGTTTTCTTAATGAATCCCTTGTCTTCTGATCAGACAGGTATTTAAGAATTCGAAATTGTAGCTAGATATGTTATAGTAATAACCAGTTCGTTTAAATTATTTTTATGCAGCATATCTCGGCGATGCTCACATAGACGTTTTTTTAAAAAGATTTCTAGGTGTTTTTCCGATGTATATCATTGGATAACTTATACAATTTATTTTGCATATTCCTATGTCTGTCCTATTGTTGTTATATCATTTGCGTTTTTCTTTATCGGGGAGTTGATGAATTTTAGATTAAGTTTATAAACTACAAGAAGACAGATTGTATGTTTATCTGCAAAAGGATAATGCAAATTATAAATCGGGCATACAAAAATTAAAAAAGTAAGAAATTTAAATATCTGGGAAGTGTTCTAACAGAGGACGGAAATTGCGACACTGAGATCGGAAGTCATATCCGGATCGCTAAAGAGGCATTTCAAATCTAAGCAGAGTATAAAGAGACAAGAAAATTTCGTTAAAGACAAAGAAAAGAGTACTGGACAGTTACGTGATATCTGTCCTCCTGTAGGTCAGCGAATACTGGATAATCTCCTCAAACATGACGAAAAGACTTGAATTAATAGAAATGTGGTTCTAAAGAGAGACGCTGAGAATACCATAGACTGAACATGTGAGTAACGACGAGGTCTGGGAGAAAGGTGAAATAAAAAGGAAACATACATAATATCGGGAAGAAATAGTTGAAATTTCTGGGGTCCGTAATCAGGAAAGAAGGTTTGGAAAACCTGATACTCACGGGAGAGATTGAGGGATAGAAGAAAACTGCGCAAAATATTCTTGATGAGCTTGAGTCAGCGGATGTTAGAACAAAGTTGGGAGAAATGATAAAAAGACAAAATTTAAGAGCTACAAGGGACAGGAAGATGTGGAGCGCCAATGTCGCCTACGTTCTGAAGGGACACGGTACATGGAAGTAGAAGAAAGAAGTTGGGCTTGGTATAATATATGATACTAGTAGGTTTCGCCCGCTAGTTATCGCCTTGCAAAGTAAGATATATTCACTACTTAAAATCTTTGAAACAAAAATTTGAAGTGAAAATTTCATTCATAAATTGGCTTGTTATAGTTAAGGAAAGTTTTACAAATAGATGCCAACTTGTTGAAGGCCAAGTAAAATGAAAATTTCAAAAACTTTTCTGCACTATATAAGACGATATTCCTAAACATAACTATTTTTAATATGAAATTAATGAATAAAAGTACAGTAATAAATGACAGTTAATTAATTAAATAAATTCTTTTTTAAAAATCAATATGCAAATTAGTTAAACCTGAAGAATGATATTGCCTAGACATTGATAATATATAATACAAATATTGAGCCTTAAGTCTGTAAATTACTACAAATTATATTTGTTTTTTTTAACCCCAGTATTCATTGGATTTGCGCTCCAATTTTGCATTTAGTCATATAGATTCCATAATATAGACTTTGCTTAATTGGCTGTTATGGTTCTCTATCCCTTCAAGTGTTGAATGTATAACTAAATCTATTTTCTATTTCCCCATCTTTACGCTATATCATTTTTATCTTATATATTGTCTCCTGTACTGTCACCCATGAAATAAAAATCGGAAAATAACCATCTACGTACATCAAATCGTCTTTAAATTAAATGGCAACAGAAGACTTATCGTTGAACTTTTAAACGATAAGTTTAAACATTAATTGAATACTTATATGCATCGATCTCTTTTGAGTTCCTCTGTAGTTTATTGATGCCTATTGCATCTACTCCTCCCTACCTATTGTGATGATGGCCAAACGAAGAGTATTCCACAAGAGCTAGCTTAAATGCTGCCCGATAGAGCGGCTTTTAAGTTAGTTTATAATAAAACGTTCATTTTGCGTACAAAAACAAAAATTAAGACTTACTCCGTTTGAACCATGAAAGTAACGATAATGGCTAGTATAACGTATTAATATATATTTTTTTAACCTCGCATAATCTGGCAATCCTGAATCTGGGCTCAACGAAAATCGTTCCCTGCGCCTAAATTTTCTAGGTCTTTTGAATGAGCTATGGATCATTTAAATCGGACCAGTGGAAGCGGAGGTGTTACTTGGACACACGCAAATACAAACACACACATATAAACTGTACATTATAAATGATATAATTCGGGTATAGGAGTTGTGATTTTTAAATTGAAAACACATTTCATTCCATAAACATCCCACATTGCAATAGCCGGATTCCTCCTAGGTAAGGGGAGACACTGCATGATCTTCTACATATATTTAAGGGCGAGGAAGATTAGATTCGTGCACTTTTAATATATATTTTCGCCTTACTAAATTAATATAATTAAAACTACATTAATTCGAAAGTAGGAACAGATTTATTAGTATGGACGACTAATTATTTGAGTGTTTTGTTTTGTAAAATGACACTTTTGTATTCATATAATCTTTTATTTAAATTTCTAAATGTCTGACGTATTGAAATATTTTAGAGCAAGATTTGCAAATTCTTGCTATAAATTCTTGATTGTTATTTTGTTTTGTATTAATTAAATCTCTTTTTGTTATTATTGTACTTGAGATAATTTCGACTAATCATTAACGGTCGTAGCTGTTATTGTTTTGTTAGGTTCTATTATATTTCTTGTTTTATCAGGTTTATTTATATTATTCTTAATTTTATGAATATGATTAGCTTTTTAACCAGCATTATAGATGAACTAATTAGAATACTGAGAGAGTTTAAAAGTATTTTCTATGTATTCTTTTTCATTTTGTAAAGACTGAAGTCTACAAATTTAATTCTTAAATAGAAAGTGATAATTATTCTAGATATTATTTTCTTCTCATTTTTTGTAATCATCCCACCCCCGGGCAAGGCGATAATGACACTAAGACGCAAGCATTTACTTAGAGTTGAATAATCTGTGGAAAAAAAATATATTATTAAGAAGAGAGGATAACATCAAAAAAGATATCTTTCCACGGTTTGTTGGGGATGATTTTTTTACTCTTGCCACCTCTATTATTGTGCACTTTCTCGACTATCTTTTGTTATTGAGGAGTGGGGGGCTATTTGAAGAATTTAAGTAATACCCAAACATATTAAAATCGTTTAGATATTAACGACAAAAGAAATAGACCTGTTATAATGTATAATTTACTTCGTACATTACCAGTCCATGGTCGCTATTTATCTCGTCTACCGAGAGATGACCAACCATTACTGCCTTGGGCATAGATATAGTTTATGCTTTCATGCTAATTAGGCAGTTATTGGCATATACTACATAAAAATTATATTATTTGTCAGATTGATTATGATTAGTGTAGCTTTATATTTACAAGATTATAACACTTAAATTGTCACAAGTAACTTTCATAAATTTTGGAAAAAAATAATTTTCCGGACATTACATATTTTGTACTATTTATATTTCAGAGTGCTTCTTGTTTTAATTTTTGTAAAACTAGGGGGTCATGTAGTGATTATTAAAACTCAACAGGAGTAGATGGGTTCGCCTATCACCCGGTTTACAATTAGAGACTTAGCCATTGTTTCCAGTTTATGATTGGGTTTCCAGTTACTTCTAAAGACATCTCATTCGCTTTCACTTAAAATATCCCTTTTTGTCTTAGTAACTTTCTCGCCTTGCTGGGAATTGAATTGTTTTTTAAGAAAGTCCTCTCATGCTATGCTATTATGTCGGCGTAGAATTTTATGAAGTTATTTTTGTTGGTGTATTTTCGAAAGATGTTTAGCCTCATATCATTATCTCTTTAGTTGAATATAATATAAAATACAGCCAGGTCTGATAACATTGCATTTTCGTAAATAGAAAGTGATAATTATTGTAGATTTTATTCTGGAAGAATTATCACCATATCGATCTAACGTTTTCGCCTGATAGGAAGTTGAAATATAATACTCAGTCAATTGCGAGGTCTATTGCTTCTTTGCCCCCTGGTGAACCACGTGTCGACACTAACACAATAAACTATCGCCTGTTCAGAAAAAAATCACATGCTTCTGTAATAATATATCTCTTAAAACCTATCATTCATATATATATATATATACATATATATATATATATATATATATATATATATAATGATATTAAAATTATCTTACTTCAGTAAACGTTATGATGACGTTACAAAGTGGGAGAATAATGTCATCGATATTTTCAAAGAAACATATTTTCTGTTTCTTTGTTATGCACTGTCAAAGGCTAGCAATTGGTCGAATCTTTCTCCACATTTTCCTATGTTTCATCAGGTTCTCTATGTTGGTGGATGTACAGGGTGCGATGGATAAATTGTCGTCTAAATGATGCATACACACACACACAAAAAAAGTAAAATAGCATTGACATCTACAGTTTCTTTTCTCGCACTTCCCGACTGTGGATCCCCTTTCTGTTAACATTCTTCCTTTGAAAACTGCAGTCTTCAAAAATTTAAATGCAACATCGGTCGCCATCTTGTATTTTCTTGAATCCTATTCATTTTTTTTATTCTTTCCTCAATCCTTCCTATATTCGGTCTTTTCTATTAATTTCACTCTCTGAACTTCACCGCAGCGTACGAGATGCTTTCCCATCTTACAAGGAGTGAAAAGATTAAAAAAAAAATCTTATAGATATAGTATAACTTGAAACTATATTTGTCCATATATATACACTATATATATATATATGCACACACACACACACTATATATATATATATATACAAAGAAATAATCACACATCGAATCAGTTTCTTTGTATGTAAATTATATGCTGCCTAATGTTTTATGTTTATAAAAAATACAGATCCGCAGTACAGGAAAATTCCTATAAAAAAACTACAACTAAGACATTACACTACATTATTGAACTATATGCTTAGTTCATGACATATAAACTGAATACACTTGTAAAATTAGAATTCGTGGATTTTTCACAAGAAATATTTAAATAAAATTCTCACTTAAAATTTTGAAATACTTAGCGTTGCGTTTTTGCACGTTCCGAAAATTGTTCATAACCGTCATTAATAGCAGACATACAAAAAACATCTTTCGGTCGACAAACAAGTATTTCGTCTTCAAGTTTTTTTTATTTTATAAGGATAAAAAACACCTTGCCTGATGATGAATAGAGGACTATTCGTAAGTACAAGCATTTTAACATCAAATAAACTGAAAACTACCGACATCTATGGTTTCGACGAGGATCACTTCACTCTATGGATTAACAGTATTTTAATGCATATATTATGTTTCTAGTGACGGATGTCACCATTAATCGCATTAATATTTCTGATTGATTCTATGTGTGATTATTTCTTTGTATGTAAATTATATGCTGCCTAATGTTTTATGTTTATATATATATATATATATATATATATATATATATATATATATATAGTGTAACAAAACATCATATTTGATGGTGAATATATTTCTTTCAATGTCTGCATAAGATGGCTCATGTGAGGCGAAAGCTTAGATCAAGGAACAGCATAATAAAATAATATCCAAATGTTGAACAATTTTTGTCTTAATTTTCACCCCAAATTAAAGCCAATATAAGGAGTATAGAACGGCTCAGGATCAAACATAACAGACATTCATTATCTGTTATATATATATATATATATATATATATATATATATATATATATATATATATATATATATATATTAGACAAGGGTTAATGGTCAGACCAGGAAAGAAAAAATATTTTTAAACCAAAAATCAGAAATTTTAAGCCCTTACCGGCATATAAACAAAAATTATTAAGTGAATATGAAGGCGTTTAAAAAAATCTATTTTAAAACCCACTGTTACGCTTTAGACACGCTGGTCTCCTCATCCTCCATAACAATTAAGCTACATATTTGCTTACCCCCCCCCTTTATTGTATGCATTTACAATAGACTTACATCCTTGTTCCTTTCCATTCTTTTATTTTCTTCACTCTTCATTTCCTCTTCATTTCCATCTTCTGTCTTTCAGTCATCATACGCCTGTAATTATTAAATTTTCTTAATATAATTATGTAGCATTCTTTGTGTTTTTTGAAATAAAGCATTAAAAGGGGCTTTTTAAAAGTATCGCTCGAAGAGACCGTCAGGTGGAAACCAAGGTCGCGTATTTTAATTGACCTCCTAATTTTTAAAGTATATATATATATATATATATATATATATATATATATATATATATATATATATATATATATATATATATGTATTAGGTTGGTGCAAAAATAATGACGTAATAATGTCCTTTATGGACGTATTTTTTACGTCAAAAAACGACATTATTACGTCATTATTTTTGCACCAACCTAACATATATATATATATATATATATATATATATATATATATATATATATATATCTATATATATATCAAATACATACACACACACACATATATATATATATATATTCATGAATTATTCATACATAAAACAAATACAAAGGTTAATGATTAAATGGCGAGAAATCCATCTTCGCGAACAATTCAATAATATACAAAACCCCCGAATCTGTTTATGAATGAAAAGATCATGTTTTATAAATTTCCGTTGCATTAGATCTTTTTATTTTACAAGCTTTCGTCTGTTCCTCCAGACATCCTCAAGTATGAAATAGATTGTGTTCTTGTTTATACTCTCAGTAATAAGTGGGCAAACGAAAACAAGGTTGTAATCCGAAAAATGCTATGAGAAATGTGTGTTATTGTTTTGGAACGTGCAGTCGCAACGCTGAGTTTTGATTTAATTTTTAGGTTAAAGTTCTGCGTTTATGTACAAATGTAGTGATAAGAGAATTCTTTTTTACTTGTATTTGTTTTATGTATGAATAATTCATGAATTTGTAAATTAATTGCACCTTTATTGAAATTAAATAACTGATCCAAGTGCAACTTTCGGATAATAAGTGCGACATTACTGTAATTATTGAACAATATAGTTCATGCCACCTTGACGGAAAATTTACCAGTAAAAAAGAATTCTCTATCACTACATGAAATTGGAGAGCCGAGTTCGAATTCCAGTCGAACCCATTACATTCCATTACGTGCTTATACCCTTGGGAAAGGCATGAATCCACTTCTTTTCCACCCACCTATGGATAAATAGCAGTACAGACTGGGTTCTATAGCCTTGGGTTGCAAGCGGTCTAGGAGAAGGGAAAACTTTGAATTCAAAACGGACCTAGGGAGGTTCGGCCTCCGTCAGCCTAAGAAACACCACTTCTACTGTGGCTGCAATACACATGTTGACCCTACGACCCTGCAGGTCACGGGATAAAACTAAAAAAAAAAAAAAAACAAAAAACAAAACAAAAACAAAACACAAAAAAAACAAAGGAACAGATTCTCCAACAAAGATAATTTTATGGAAGGCCGTCCAAAAAAAAAACACGACTGTCCATATTGGCTTTATTTTATTTATTTTCATTTGCCGAGGAAGACATTGATTGTAAGAATTAAACAATTGAATGTTGCTAAAGGTGGTCTTATTAAATATTCATTTACAGTGTCTGGTGATTATTCTTTGTGTTTAAATATAACAATATTTGACGCATTAATTTCCAAGTTAAACGCAGAACATTAATGAAATCTGACTGGCTCATTACTGTATTTTCTTCAAGCCTGTGACTGTATACGACGAAGAGAGGAGGAGAGTGAAGAAAGTTTTGTAAAACACGTCGGTTAATCTGTAATAACCACGTAGAAAATATCAGAACAAATACCATGGAGATGCGTGGTCCTTGTTATGTAGATAAGATCAATGAAATAATAATATAAAGTATATCAATAAATTTATAGATGAAAAAACTGAATTTGTTCCGTAGTATGCATTACATTATTTTATTATAATCGGAAGTTTTCTATCTCAGTCTGTCCATATCTATCTATCTATCTATCTATCTATCTTCATCTATTCATATATATATATATATATATATATATATATATATATATATATATATATATATATATATATATATATATATACGTATTCTATGTATCTATCTAACAGTCTGTTCATATCTAGATAGATAGCTAACTATATCAGTCTGTTCATATCTAACTAGCTAACTCAATCTGTCCATATCTATCTATCTATCTATCTATCTATCTATCTACCTTCATCTATTCATAAATATATATATATATATATATATATATATATATACGTATTCTATGTATCTATCTAACAGTCTGTTCATATCTAGATAGATAGCTAACTATATCAGTCTGTTCATATCTAACTAGCTAACTCAATCTGTCCATATCTATCTATCTATCTATCTATCTATCTATCTATCTACCTTCATCTATTCATAAATATATATATATATATATATATATATATATATACGTATTCTATGTATCTATCTAACAGTCTGTTCATATCTAGATAGATAGCTAACTATATCAGTCTGTTCATATCTAACTAGCTAACTCAATCTGTCCATATCTATCTATCTATCTATCTATCTATCTATCTTCATCTATTCATAAATATATATATATATATATATATATACGTATTCTATGTATCTATCTAACAGTCTGTTCATATCTAGATAGATAGCTAACTATATCAGTCTGTTCATATCTAACTAGCTAACTCAATCTGTCCATATCTATCTATCTATCTATCTATCTATCTATCTATCTTCATCTATTCATAAATATATATATATATATATATATATATATATATATATATATATATACGTATTCTATGTATCTATCTAACAGTCTGTTCATATCTAGATAGATAGCTAACTATATCAGTCTGTTCATATCTAACTAGCTAACTCAATCTGTCCATATCTATCTATCTCTCTATCTATCTATCTACCTATCTATCTATCTTCATCTATTCATAAATATATATATATATATATATATATATATATATATATATATATATATATATATACGTATTCTATGTATCTATCTAACAGTCTGTTCATATCTAGATAGATAGCTAACTATATCAGTCTGTTCATATCTAACTAGCTAACTCAATCTGTCCCTATCTATCTATCTATCTATCTATCTATCTATCTATCTATCTATCTATCTATCTATGTATCTATCTATCTATCCATCTATCTATGTCTGTCTATGTATATCTATCACAGTATATTTATATCTACCTATCTAAATCTGTTCATACCTTTATTTTTTTTATTTTTTATTTT
>OZ010605.1:63532227-63549727 GCA_963932145.1 Acanthosepion lycidas | reverse complement strand
TCTTTTTCACTCTCTCTCTCTATCTCTCTTTCTTTCTCTCTCTCTCTCTCTCTCTCGCTATCTCTCTCCCTCTTCTTAAGACTGCAGTATATACCACTGGTCAAAATCTTAAGACCAGGTAGAAAAGGGTTAAATATATATATATATATATATATATATATATATATATATATATATATATATATAATACTGTTGCTTTAATCAAAATATATTTGCGAAATATCTACATTTAATTAGAAAATGTTAATCTAAAAACAAGTGAAGAATTTAAGCTTTTAATTGATTAACTTAAACATTGAAAAAAGGATTTTTTTTTTCTTTTGGTTGATCGTAAAGATGAGAGCATCTAAATAAAAATAGCAAATGCAGAAAAATTAAGTAACAACGACATTTTAATTCTCAGTATATCCTCCATTGTTGCGAATTATTTCGTAAATTCGCTTTGGCATACTCATTATTAACTTCTGCATGAGGGTGATTGGGATGTTCGCCCAGGATGCATAAACTGCAGCACGAAGAACATCCACAGTTTCTAATTGCGATCCATGTTTATAAAGATCCATTGCCATCCATCCCCAAACTTTCTCTATTGGGTTTCGATCTGGAGAGCGTTGTGGATTGCAGTATTGTTCTGCTGGAAAATCCAGTTTTATCTACATAGATGAGGGCCATCAGTTATTAGCAATGCCTTTCTTAACATTTCAATGTAACTAGCAGCTGTTTGACGACCTTTTACCTCCTGTAACTCATAAGTTCTATTGGACGAAAATGGATCCTAGACCATAATTGGTCCACCTCTACTGTATCGTGTTGAGAAAATTTCTTTTGGGACATCTTTTGCATGTCGGTAAAGCTGAAAACCGTCTGGGCCATCAAGATTGAATTTTTTTTCTCGTCTGAAAACAACTTTTTCTTCCATTTATCGACATTCCAAGTTTGATAATCGGAAGCAAATTGTAAACGGGAGTTTTTATGCAAAGAAGGCAATTATTTAAATGCCGTCGAATTGTTTGAGAGCTCCATTCAGCATCAGTATTCGCTTTTATCTGATTTGATGTTAGGCTTGAATCTCTCTTAACTTCTCGCCTAATGCGTCTGTCTAGAGATGGTGAGATTTTATGGGGGCCACCGCTTCATTTTTTTAGAAGCATGCGCATCCGTATTTTTAATCAAGTTATCAATGATAGTTCTGATACGGACAATTTCATTTGCAATGGCTCGTTGCAAAAGACAACGTCTTTGAAGTTAAACAATCCTGCCCTTTTACCCTTAGTCATTTTAAAATCTGAAATTTAATACTCGAAATGATCTACGTAGATGTCTACACGCCTGAAGCTATGCTAACACTGACTAGTTCTAAAATTTTTGTCCAGTCATTTGTTTTTTTCGCACATGGTCTTGGGAACTCGGACCACCATTGTGATAGCTGGCAGAGTTTAGTAGTGAAAGACGGAAGAATATGAAAGTGTAGTCGACGACCTCGAGATGCAATTCTCTGGTCATCGGCAGATTATCCCGGATGTAAACAACAAGGACATTCATTTGAATGATTAAATCTTTTTGGCAAAGGGAAAGAGACCCTGAAACTAAGAATTCATTGGTCAAATCAAGTTAGTTTCACAAAGAGCGATGATATCTGGCGACCGTTAAAGGAAAAAAAAAAGAAGGAAAAAATATAACCAACCAAAAAAATTCTTTTTTCAATGTTTGTTTAAATTAATAAATTAAATGTTTAAGATTTTTACTTGTTTGTTCATAAACTAAATTTTCTAATTAAATGTAAATGATTCGTAAATATCTTTTAATTAAAGTAACAATATTTTATATTGTTTTTAACCCTTTTGTATCCTGGTCTTTTTAACAGGGGTGTATTAGACGCAATAGTTGACAGTATAGAAAAGACAATTTCTCTCCATCCATCTGCGAACATCTTTGTCTTCTGCAACTTTAATGTTCACCACAAGACGTCACTGAAACATACTGATGTTGCTAGCATACAGGCATTAAATTTTTCAATTGTCCAATCCCTCACTCAAATCGTGGACTTCCCTACTCGTTTCCTTAGCCAAACGGAGCAACATGCTTCTCTATTGGATCTATTTCTTACCTCCCCTCCCCGCTTTTGCCAAGTTTCACAATACTGCCCTCTTGGGAACTCGGACCACTCTGTGGGAGCTATTGGTATCTTCTTCCAAGCATCCATTAAACAGACGTCTTTCCAGTTCCAGCATGCTGATTGGGACTCATTCAGGAATTTTCTTCATGACAACATATTTAACCCCCCAATTGAAAACTGCGTCGCTGAGGTTTCTTCTTGAGTCAAAAACAGCATGGACACTTTCATCCCTTCTCAGTTGAAACCGAAATACTCTCCATGATTTACTCCAACATGCTGTGCCTTCATAGCACACAGAAACAATTATTTCTGGTTATACCCGCGTGGTAGCTCTTGTCATAACACATGTCTATTTGCTACTGCTCCTAACAAATGTAAGCGAGTCCTTGAAAAAAATTAAGTCCCAGTTTGCTGAGAGAATGAGCCACCGCATAACCCTTAAAAATTTTGGTTCGCATGACTACTGAAGTCTCAGTAATTGGGTACTAAATACGTGTAAGGTCTCTATTCTCCTCCTCTTCAATTGGATGAGGTGTTTGTTGGAATTTTTTGGTACTCTGGTGTACTAGTAAGCCAGCCAAAATGAGCGGACTCATTTTATAGTTCGCCGATAGAAGGGTTAACCAATCAGAAGGCTCAAAATATTCTATGCGACGTGTATATAAGCAGCCATGTTTTTTCCCGAATATTCACTGACAGGCAGCCTTTGATATCGAAGACTGAAGAATTACGGAACAGCTGTTGGTGGTATTGGCGATATAGTCAGATTCAGTAGAGTGTCTGACACGTGGGTGTTAATCTTTAACGCTATTTCATTGAATAGATTATGTACTGCGCTGGATTCTATATTCATAGACTATGGTGAACATGGTTAACAGTGTATTGTGAAGACCTACCAACAAATGAACTCTTACAGACCTATATAATATGGCTACCGACTCTCAGTAAAGGGAGTCACCAAGTGAGTCACCGAGTAGTAGATACCGAGTGAGTTAATGAGTGAGTGAGGACACCAGTGAAAGAAAATACTCCTCAGTCCACATTTACCTTTGTACTACATTTCTAAGAATATACTATTTAACCTTATATCTGTGTCCGTGTTATTTTTCTATGGTTCTACATCTTAACACAGTGTTTTTATGCTTAACTGGTAAAGCTGAATACTTTACCCGTATATTCTCTCCTCAAATTCTACGCTTGACTCATCTAGTGTCCTTGCCTAACTTCCCATTTAGAACTGATTCTCTGTTGAGTGATATGAATATGATTTCTGTTACGAATATGGTCTCTGCTATCATCTTTAACCTTGATCCGCACAAAGTATGTAGACACGATGGTAACCCTGAAATAGTCATTAATAAATGTGCTCCTGAACTAGATCCTGTCCTCTTTAAACTGTATAATATATGCCTCGCTGCCTTCAGTTTTCCTGCCTGCTGGAAGTCATCGTCTGCTATTCCAGTTTTTTAATCACTCTGGTGAGCTATACAATCTTTCTAACTATTGACCTTTTAACCGTTTGCCTCTTTTGGCGAAATACGTAGGGTACGCTAATCAATGTGGAATTGGTTCATCATCTCTCATTTCGAGGCCTTTTCTGAGACAACCAATATAGTTTGCATTTCTTCAGATCTACTGCTGATGTATTAATAATATTTGACTATATATCAAGGGAGATAAGTCCCTGTTTGCTGAGAGAATCAGACCCCGCGTACCATGTAAAAAATTCAGACTCTCATGACTACTGACATCTCTCTAGTAGGGTACTAAATAAGTACAATGTCTCTATTCACTCATTTCAATCGATTTGAGGTGTTATCATCCTCTGCTGATAAAGCTGAATGCTTTGCCCGTATATTCTCCTCAAATTCTACTCTTGACTCATTTAAAGTATCCCTGCCTAACTTCCTACTTTTAATTGATTATCTATTGAGTAATATGCATATAACCCCTTCCATAGTTTTTGCTATCTTCTCTAGCCTGGATCCCCAAAAAACATGGGGACCCAATGGCATCCCTGTAATAGTCATTAAGAAGTGTGCTCTCGAACTAGCTCCTGTACTCTCTAAGCTGTATTCTAAATGTCTCAGTGCTTCCTGTTTCCCAGTCTGCTAGAAATCATCGTCTGTTGTTCTAGTTTTTAAGAAATCTAATGGCGCTGTGGTCGGATAGGTGTAACGTAAATTTTCTGAATAGGTATATAGTAGTGTGACTAATGTAATTATTTATGAGTTTGGTTTGAACGGGAACACTGTTCCTTAAGTGGTATTTGAACTTGAACAAGTACCCGAACATGGCAACAATATGCTGACCGTGTTTCGAAAATAAAACATCCCTATAACTCTAGATACATATGCACATCCCATACAGTCAGTTAAAATGTAAAAATAAGATCATCCTTAATAATGGCTAAAAGTATAGCCAAAAGCGCTGAGAATTCTAGCCTGGATCCCCACAAAGCATGGCATCCCTTTAATAGTCTTCTCTAAGGTGTATAATAAATACCTCGCTGCTTCCAGTTTTCCAGCCTGCTAGAAGTCATCGTCTGCTGTTTCAGTTTTAAAGAAATCTGGCGAATCATCCAACTCTCTCAATTATCGGCCTATTAGCCTTCCATCTATTTTTGGTAAACGCCTAGAGGACCTGATCAATGCTGAATTATTTAATATTATTTAGTGTTGGCTTTTTTTATTATTAGTATTTCCATTATTTTTAATCTTTTCTTACATATTGATGAAATTATTATTCTTTTATATTCTACTACTATGTTTGGATGTAGTCTTGTAGTTTTGTGTGTCTGTTTAAATAGTTTCTCTATAAGATATATTAGGTTGGTGCAAAAATAATTTCGTTTTCTCACATAGTAACATATGTTAGAAAACGAAATTATTTTTGCACCAACCTAATATAATAAATGCCTCGTTGCCTCTTCTTTTCCTGCTTGCTAGATGTTATCGCCTGTTGTTCTAGTTTTTAAGAAACCTCTAACCCCTACAACTGTCGGTCTATTGTCTTCTGCCTCTTTTTGGGAAATCCCTGGTGACCGTAATCAATGCTGAATTGGTTCGTCATCTCTCATGACAGGGACTTTCCTCAGACAAGCAATAGGGCATTCGTTTCTCCAGATCAAATGCTGATTTACGAAGAATAATTGTGGAAAGAATCTATCATTCTCTACATAAAAACGCTGAAACCCGGGTTGTAGCATTGGACATCGCGAAAGCTTTTGACTGAGTCTGGCATTCAGGATTTCTCCGCAAGCTCCGGGTACGTTTTTTGAGCTGATGCAGTTGTTCCTATCAAATTGTGAAATGAAAATTGTCCTGAACTGTCATTCGTCTACATGCTTTGGTACTAATCCGGGTGTTTCACAGGCATCTATTTGTGGTCCTACTCAGCTTTTAGTCTTCATCAATATCCTTCCCGATGACACCAGCTCTCAGCTTGACATCTACGCTGTCAACACTATCATTTACTCCTGCCTCTATCAGTCCGATAAGGTCAAAATGGCAGTCGATGTACAAGATGGTCTCCAGACCGTCGTTAACTGGGGCAAATGATAGCTTGTCAATTTTAACGTCTACAAAACTAAACTGCTCTCCATTAATCATCTGAGAGACACACTGCTGCCTTCCATCAGCATGGCTGATGCTATCCTCCAAGAAAGTGACTCGTTTCGCTTTTTCGGGCTAACGTTTTCAGCTGACATGACGTAGAAAAGCTACAGTGAATCCATCGCCAGATCAGCTGATAATAAAGTCGGTGTAATGGGAGACAATTTATTTCGCAGGAATCTATCTTGCATATCTATAAGTCTACCATTCCCTCATGCTTAGAATATTGCTGCCATATGTGGCCCGATGCCCTTGCTATTTTGATGAGTTTCAAAGAAACGGCAATATTATTGGTCCTGATCTGGTGGCTCTGCTTCAGTCACTTGTCAACCATTTTTAATAAATGCTTTCATTATAATTGTTCGAAACTGCTCTTGGTATCTAGCCTATATGAATTTAAGCGCAATACCTGTCTGGCGTCAAGATCTCATCAATTTACTTTTGAGCTGGCTAGATGTAACCATAACTGCTATGCTGTCAGTTAATTTTCTCGCACTTTTCGCTTGTGGAACTCTCTTCCGGCTCCATGCTTTCCAGCCAAATTTAATCTGCAAAAATGTAAATGTAAATCTCTATCTACTGTCCTCCTGATTACTCTTTTCTCTTTCTCCTCATTACTAATGTTTCCGCTTCTAATTCCTCCACATCCTTGCGTCTTAGTGGCTATATTACCTTGCTTTGGGTGATAGCGATTTTTAAAAAAAAAGAAGATTGTTTATATCATGTATAATTATAAAACTACACATATTTTAAATCGCACACGGACTTTATGTGGGCCTGTGTGCGTGTTTGTGTTTATCATTTTTCTTATCCTTTTTAAATACGTACAATTGTCTTCTTAGGTCTCAATACGGCCATATTTAAAGCAGGTTAGAATTGTACCAACATCAATACGCAAAATAGACATAGAGAACACTAATTTGATACGTTTCTTTCACTGCAAAAGAAGTTGAAATGTGATGGAAGTCTTTATTATATGAATAGATGAAACAACATGAAACCAATCCCAGATAACTTTGATTATGAAGACGGTCACAATTTACCGGGTGTATTTGAAATTAAGAATACGTATATTTTCAGAAACGGTTTTAACGTTTATAGTAGAACTTACACCCTATTTATTATAGTAAGACAACAAGAAATATTCATTGAAATCTGTTAACTGTTTAACCGAATGCGTTCGGAACCATTAACATTTATTAAGTTCAGAAAAGAAGGCACTTATAAGCATAAAATAAATGAACAACTGAATCATAATGAACGACTGAATAAAAACACCTTGTCCGTCTTGTTCAATAAAATATGCATTGAAAGAGTCATTGTTTTACAAATATTGGTTGCCAACTTGCGTCCGAGTATGACCATTACTAAATATATTTTTGGACAATATCTACTGATTTGACGTGGCTCTTTAGCCCAGTAAGTGACCTACATACTCTGGCACAAACAAGACATTTAAGAATCCAACAGCGGTAGTACATAATCACGCAGTTTAAAATGTTGCAGGAAACTGCTTGTGGACCCGCATATCTTACCACAATTATCACATTTCATTTAACTTCAGGAGGTTACACGGGGACGTCTTTACGCACATCACTTTTAAGCTTTGCGTGCCTGTTTTTCTCATCTTTAAAGTGTCGCCTTCCACTCCCAGCAGCCCCATTCAAATTATTGCGATAAGTTGCACATTCCTTCCAAAGCTCACAAGGAATGTTGAATTTCTTCAGCGCATCCTTGACGCAATTCTTAGGTTTGGCGGCATTTCTCTTCCTTGTTCGTAGCTCACCCTAAAACAGTTGCTTTGGAATGCCGCTGTCATCCATTCTGATGAGGTGATATTTCAGCCTCAAGGACTCGATACTATCACAGCCGCTGTACATCACTAACAAGCATTTGCCAGGTAATGCCAAGGATACGAGGTAAGCAGTACTGGTGGAATCTCTCAAGCCTTTTCATTTGTCTGCGGTAGACCAACCACGTCTCGCAGGAGTAATGGAGTGCTCTAAGCACACTGGCATGAGAGACCTTCAGCTTTGTACTCACTAAAATTCCGTGCTGAGGCCATAGATGTTTATTCAGTTTTCCATATTCATTGTTAGCTTTTTGAATGCGTTTTAAAATTTCCACATTAAATACATGCATACATACATATCTATGTAATATATATCTTAAGATTTACAGTTTCCATATATATATATATATATATATATATATATATATTGATAAATGTTTCATTAAATATTATAGAAAACTTTTGTCTATTTATTTCATGTAAATTCTTTCCATATCGTCTGATAACAGCATTATCATTAAAAGACGAAAGAAAATCACCATATTGATACATGTTTTTTTAATCCTATCGAAGATTTCAACTTACATGAACCATTATCAAAGATGACAGTACACGGACAAAACAATAATGATAATCTGTTTTTGTTTGGAAGATTTCCAAGCAACGACAGACTCGTGAATACGAGCCGCTGGAAGCGAAAATCGCACAGCAGATCATGACGTCACACATGACCACGCGAGAGTGAAAACAACAAGTATTAAGTATGGGAAGCCGTTAGTATAAACCAATGGATTCTGTTATCAATTATATCCATTTAAGAATATTTGTGGAGACTTCATAGTTTGCATATATATATATATATATATATATATATATATATATATATATATATATATATATATATATATATATATATATTAGGTTGGTGCAAAAATAATGTCGTTTTCTGACATATATTACTATGTGAGAAAACGACATAATTTTTGCACCAAACTTATATATATTAGGTTGGTGCAGAAATAATGACGTAATAATGTCGTTTTTTGACGTGTTTTTAAGGTCAAAAAACGACATTATTGCGTCATTATTTTTGCACCAACCTAATATATATAAAGAGAAATAGATAGATAGATAGATAGATAGATAGATAGATAAAGAGGGTATAGAAGCAGAGAGAGGATGAATGATGTGTAACGTTTGTAATCTTTTTCTGTTTAAATTCCCTGTCACTTACTGCAACACCATCAGTGAGACGCCAACAATGACACAGTCAGCTGTAAGCTACTTGTGAAATTCAAATTAGTGCCGTGCTAATAAAGCCTTCCCCGACCGGACATACTGTAAAAGAGATGAATGAAGACGCTTCCAGAACTGACAGTGCCATCCTATAATGATGTAATACTTACCGTTTACCGGAAAAAAAATTATATATATATATATATATATATATATATATATATATATGCGTTCTTTCCATTGATTGTGTTCGTCTCGCTTGATTTACATTTTCATTACTTTTTTATTGTTCTCGTGAATCTTTTCGTTTTATTAAAAAAGAAAACATTCCTCATTTTCGAGTTTCAGAATTGGACAAATATAACTGCACTTTTATGCCACGAATAATAATAATAATAATAATAATATTAATAATAATAATAATGATAATAATTAGAAGAAGAAGAAGAAGAAGAAGAAGAAGTAAGACAAAGAAATGCCTCCTCAGTGAGGTGGCTGTTGCTACTAGCCATAATATGAGGTTAAAAAATACCCTGACTTACGGATTGAAATTGTTAGAATGTGGAATGTTCCCGTTACAGTTTCCTTACAAATTTGCTGCCTGTTTGAGGACTTGGTTTAGACCTCCCAAAATTCAATTTCTCCAGTTGAAAATGAAAATCGTTCAAATGAGGAGATGATAATAATAAGACTTATAATAATAAGACCGATAATAATAATAATAATAATAATAACAATAATAATAATACAGTGTAACCCGGATATAAGAGAGTTGTCGGGACCGGAGAAGAAGTCACTTTTATCCGGGTTTCTCTTATATCCGGGTTTGGTCTATTTTGTTTAGGTAAGTATGGCTCTAATTTGGGACCGGATAAATTCTCTCTTATATCCAGGTTTCTCTTATATCCGGGTCTCTTATATCCGGGTTACACTGTAATAATCAAAGACCACAAAAACAAAATGTGCTTCTTTACTGACATGGCAGTCCGTGCAGATTGTAATCTATCTTTGAAGAACTTTAAAAAAAAATATATCAAATTAAAAGTAGAAATCAAAGAAGAAATCTCAAAATTATGGCACATGAGGATATGGATTATTCCCGTTATAGTTGGACCCCTCACTTAGGTTGGAAAAAGGTACGAAAAGACTCACCTTAGAGATTCCTGTTATTCCATGCTTAAAGATATCTAAGAAGATTGTACAACTCTGTGCTTGGATGACTGGAAAGTTTAATGGGCTTAGGGCAACATCAGACTGAAAAACCGGTTACCGTACGATCAGCGAAGTTAAGCACTTAGATTCTGGTCAGAACCTAGATGGGTGACCGCTTGAGTAATACCAGGTGCTGAAAGCTTGGGAATGTTGAAAGTTTCATGGGATTACGGTCATATTATATTGAAAGACTGGTTCCCGTACGATAACCGAAGTTAAGCAAATTCAAGTCTGGTCCATACCAAGATGGGTGACCGCTTGGAAGTACCAGGTGCTGTAAGCTTGGATATGGAGAAGTAGTAATTGTTTTACGACCACAAGACATTGAAAGACCACGCACGATCACTACAGTTAAGCAATGTCGTGACTGAACAGTAGCTTCATGGGTGACCACTTGGGAGTAACAGGTGTTGCGAGCTTGGATGTGCCGTTGGTGTAATGGATAAGCCGTCTGAAGGGGAAGGTGTAATAGGCTTACAGCCATATGACTTTGAAGACCGGTTCCCATACGATCATTGTAGTTAAGCAACGTCGAATCTGATCAGTTCCTAGATGGGTGACCACTTGGGAATACCAGGTCGTGTGTGCTTGGATGTGCCGGTGGTGTAATGGATAAGCCGTCAGAATTTTTAATCGAAGATCAATGTACCAATTTCAGTTGGGTTCGTTATATAACCCTGACTGGAATAGGAACTCGGCTTTCTGATTTAAAATTCCGAAAACAAGGGTGGCATATTTAGTGGGGTGTAAATAAACGCATGGCGGAAGAGGGTACAGGAGAAATAATAGAAAGAGATATTTTAAGAGCCACAGGAGACAGGGAGTTGTGTAAAGCAAAGAAGTCTACGTCCCAAACTTGTTACATCTTCACTGTTCTAGGAATATAAGAAGAATTGTAAACAAAGGTGGAAATTGCGATACTGAAATCCTAAGCTGATATTTCACAGCTATCAATAATTTTGGTGCTGACCAGACCTTACGTTGCTAAACATGGGCTTGAGGCCATATAGCGTTGAATTACCGGCTACCATAGGATCAGCGAATTTAAACAACGTCGAGTCTGATAAGTGTCTACATGGGGAACCGCTTGTGAATACCAGCTGCTGTAAGCTTGGTTCTGTGGAAGGTTTTACATGCTTACGGCGTCATCACGTTGAAAGACCGGTTCACGTACGATCATTGAAGTTAAGCAATGTCGAGTCTGGACAGTACCTAGATGGGTGACTTCTTTCACATACTCTTTAAGTAATGTCGAGCCTGTGCAGTATCAAGATGGGTGACTTCTTTGAGATACTAGTTAAGCAATGTCGACCTTGGGCAGTACCTAGATGGGTGACGTCTTTGTGATACTCTTTAAGCAATGTGGAGACAGGACAGTACCTAGAGGGGTGACCTATTTGAGATGCTAGTTAAGCAATGTCGAGCTTATTGATGGTACGAGAATCGCTGTTTCAACGTTTTATTGTCCTAAGCCAATTATACCCTCGCAGCTCTAAGCTTATAGTTCCTGGTATTCCCAAGCTATCACTCATCTAGGTAATGACCAGGCTAGACATTGCTTATTGTGATTGTACGAGAATCGCTGTTTCAACGTTATATTGTCCTAAGCCCATTATACACACGCGGCTCTAAGCTTATAGCTCCTGGTATTCCCATGCCGTCACTCATCTAGCTACTGACCAGGCTAGACATTGCTTATTGTGATTGCGCGAGAATCGCTGTTTCAACGTTATATTGTCCTAAGCCCATTATACACACGCGGCTCTAAGCTTATAGTTCCTGGTATTCCCATGCCGTCACTCATCTAGGTACTGACCAGGCTAGACATTGCTTATTGTGATTATATGGGATTCGGTGTTTCAACATGATATCGCCTTTAAGCTAGAAATATATGGTACGCCATGTTTGCCTTACATTTTGAATGGACACAATATTTAACAAAAAATAAAGAAATAATAAATCCTTGCGCTAGAAAGGAAGAGAAAATCCGAAAGCAATAATTGTTAGTGTTATTAATGCTCGCGTTACACCGAAAATAAAGCAATTCTACTTTCTATTTTATAGCAAATTTAAAGTTGACAAAGAAATAATTGCAAAATAAATAACCCCCTCTGTTCCCTTTTGACGTTTTCCGATGCAAATGCAATAACCATTTTCAAGTCGTTCATTGTTGTTATTCTTTTTTATTTATTAATTTGTGAATAGACATATTGACCAAGACAACCGCCCGCCACGCCTTCGCTGTATTGACCTTCCCCCTAACGACAAACACTTAATGCGATTTTCAGAAGACCTGATCACTTTAATTACCGAAAGCAGCAGTATTGTATCGGACTCTCATTACTTATACATGACTGCTTTTCCCCCAATTAACTCGCTGTCTCATTAGGGGCTGCTGATTACCACACTCCGTGACCTTAACTTCCCGACTTGCTACTTCTTCGGTCGGAGAAGGAATTGTCCGAAGCTATGACCTTTACATTTCAGACGTCCTATTGTTTCTTCAGTTGAAAGCCTGACAGGACAATGCGCCAAGTTTAGGAATTGTATTAACCCTTTTTAACAAACGAATAAGGCCATTCGCTTATTCTCTGGAGGCTCGTGTATTTGCCAAAATACAAGTAAATGATTCATACAATTATAATTCGTTGCTATTCTATACTAACAATCTTAGTTTTAATTGGCTTTTCGCTCAGCCGTTAATAAGTTCCGTCAAAATTTCCTGGCTTCGAATTTAAACGATCAAACATTCATAAACCTTTTATCGATCTGAAAGAAGTAAGTAAAAAAACATAACTCATTGAGAGATATTTTAAGACGTCTAGCACAGATAGATCGTTAACATACACAAGTTGATCCTCACTAGGTGCCCTGTTGCAGATTAAACAAAATATAAACCTTTCAACAATTATTTTATTTTATTTATTTATTTTTTAATCATTTCACCCTAAACAAAGCCACTAGTACAGAGAGTGAAAGTGAAAATGAAAGTAATGACAGAGAATAGGGACGGTTGTGAAAGCAACAAAAATATGAAGGGGATTCAAGAAACAGAAGATGGCGATTGGCGATGCATTTAGATTTTTATAAGATTGTAGTTATCAGTGAAGCAAGTAACGGAAGGGGTTTGAAATGGCGGAGAGTTTGAGTAAGGAAACTGTTGGAGTATAAGTTGTGGCCACATTTAACTTCTTCAACATTAAAAGGATGGGACCTAAATGCCAATCTAGTAGCTCGCTCAAATTTATGTGTTCGGAGCAACAAGGGAAAAAGCTCATCAGAGAAATTTTAATGAAATTATTTGTAGAACAGAAACCACGCCGCCTCCAGAAATTGACTGATGTCGAGATGTTAAAATCAACTACATTACAAATTATTCTTTGGAGTTTGTCAAGAATTCGAGTTGAAAAGCAGGTGCACCAGACCAGACCAGACATGGCAACAGTATTCAATGCACAGACGATTGGGAGATTTGTAATTGTGAAAGATTGACTTTGACGAGAAAAAATATTCAGGCACGACACAGTGAACCAACTTTCCTTGCAGTAGATGCAGCTATTGATTCGATGTAGGCAATCCACTTCAAATCAGTTTAAAACGCGAAGCCAGGAAAACCATGCTGCATTTAACTGTTTGAAGATTGTAGTTATCAGAGAAGCAAGTAAACGGAAGGGAGTTCCAGAGCTGTGAAGTGCGAGAAAAGAAATTATTGGAGTGGAAGCGGTGGTTGCATTTAGCGATTTCAGCAGTAAAATGGTGTGACCTGGATGCCAATCCACTAAGACGCTTAAATTCATATATTCGGAGCACCAAAGGGGAAAAAAAGCTTGTCATATCAGTTACCATGAAGATATTTGTAGAAAAGGCAGAGGGAATCTACGTCATGTCAGTGAGAAAGTGACTGAATTCGAGATACCAAGTCCAGATCGATTACACTGCAGATCCTTCTTTGGATTTTGTCAAGAATCTCAGGAGAACCAGATCACATATGGCAGCAGTATTCAATGTACAGATGAATGGTAAATTTATTAATGTGCAAGATGCACTCTGACTAGAAAAATATTCTGTCAAGACATAATGAACAAAATGTCCTTGTAGTAGATGCAACTATTGACTTGATGTAAGCAGTTCGCTTCAAATCATTTGAAAACATGAGGCAAAGAAAAGCACAGGAGTCTAGCGCCAGCCATTATGATGACAGACAGAAAAGTTTCTCTATAGTGGTTAAATAAGAGTAGTTTTGTTTTAAAGGCGTTAGAATTTACAAGTCATTTCCTGTCCCAGTTACCCACTGAGTGGAGGCCCTTTTCGAGAACAGCGGCTCGGTAAAAATTTACTTGGTGTACATGGAAAACCTAGGATTAGTACTTTCCATACAGGTAATCGTATCGACTAGCTGATCAGTTAGCGTCACTATCAGCTGGAATTTAAAAAAAAATCTCTGTTTATAATTTTTTTCCGGAAAATAGGTTTCACAATTATACAAGCATTATCGCTTTTTCAAACATTGACGGGATTTCCTCCCTAAAGCTTTGTTTAATACAGTATGAAATATGAACCTATTAACTCTATTATTATTCGCTTCAGTATCTGTCTATATTTCTTAGATGAGGTATTATGTACATTATTTACTTTATTCAGACTATTGTCCTCGTCTTTGTCGCCATATTTATTACAACGTTTCGGCCGTATTTTCGCTTTAGCTTACAAGTACATTTTTTGTTACTGATGTTAGTAGTGTTTAAGTGATAAGTTATTTTTATTTATCTATTTTGTTATTTAGTAAAGTTCTTCGTGACCGGACATTTGGCTGACAGATATTTGGCCGAACGGACATTTTACCAATAAAATACAAATAAAAATAGTAACAAGCAATACTTTCAGTATTTTAATTAGCAGTATTATGAGATAAAATAAGACTAATAATTACCACTAAATTTCAAGTGATTAAATTAGTAAAGCTAAATATAATTTTTTTCTTATTTTAATATTTGTTTATTGAGATAAGTATTTTTTTTTAAATATTTGAGTGTATTTGGATAAAAAGTAGCACCTAATTATTTAAATTCGTATTTAGCAGTAATATAAAAACTAGTTCATCACTTTCAGATAATGATCATTAAAAGCGAATTAGAAAGATCTTTCATATGGTGAAACCTAAATTTTTTCGATGTAGTAAAATGTGCTTTTTCTCAAAATACTTATCATCTTACAGTAATATTTAAAGTAAAATTTAATATATACACAACAGCGTGTAAAAAAAAACGAAACCATTATAAATTAATACACTAAATAAATATAAATATATGTAGCAGATTACGATAAAGAGTGTGACATACATATAAGAAAGCCTCTATATTTTCGGCTAAATGTCCATTCGGTTTAATGTCTGTCGGCCAAATGTCCGGTCGGCCAAATACCACTCGGCCAAATGTCCGTCAGCCAAATGTCCGGTCGGCCAAATGTCTCTCGGCCAAATGTCCCAGTACCGACGTATAGGAACTCAGTAAAGTCTTTGGTAATTATATATATATATATATATATATATATATATATATATATATATATATATATATATATATATATATATATATAAAATTATTACAATAAATGAATATAAATATATGTAATACATTATGATAAAGTGTGTGTCATACATGTAAGTACGTCACTACATTTTCGGCTAAATGTCCATTCGGTTGAATGTCCGTGGGCCAAGTGTCTGTGGGCCAAGTGTCTGTCGGCCAAATGTCCAAGTGCCAAAGTTTTTTTATGGTTTTATAGTGCGAATCTACGACAGCTGATTGTAGCTATTAGGTTGGTGCGAAAATAATGACGTAATACTGTCATTTTTTGACGTTAAAAATACGTCAAAAAACGACATTATTACGTCATTATTTTTGCACCAACCTAATATTTTAACCATCAATCTGAGAAAGCTGCTGTACATTGCTGATAGTTTAGACATTTCTGCACGAGTTGAACGCTGTGCATGAGATTCATATAAGAGCCGACATCTGACGCTGTGATCTAAGAACATGACTTGATTTATCGGGTTAGTATTAATTAATACTCAAATGTAAATTAATTGTGTGATCTACACAAATGAATAACTTTAAACCGTATAAATATCTGTTAGGATTGATTTCGGACCATATGTCAGACGTGTGAGTAGAGCTGTTATGCATGAATAACTCTTTTTAATCGTTACCATGGAAAGTGAATGCAATAATGTAATGATGAAAACCAGAAAATAAAATGCTAATTTCAATAAGATGTAGAAGCTATATTGCTCGAATTGACACAATAGCCTATATCCATCTCTCACTGATACATTGGTGGCATGTAATGCGATTATAAACAAACGCACGTGTTTGTACGGTGCAACCTGTTTAGGTCGAAAAGGGTAAAGACAGCCTAGGAAAAGTTAAGCAATTTCAATCCGATATGGTGTCCGGTTAAGATAAATTTAGTTAATATTTATTGAACAAGTGCGCAGCCACGTATAATTTTACTGATACTAAAAGTTTAAAAGATTATTTCTTACGTGTATCTTCGTCATTGTTGTTTTCATTTTAAGAGGTCTCAAAATTAACGTGACTGGGTGTTCTGTATGAGCTAGGGGGCAAAAGAGACAGAAGTTGCTTTTGTTATCATCTAACAATATATCTTGGGAAGATATAACTGTAAACTTAGCCTTTTGCAACCATTGTATTTTTTTTTCAAATGCTTCTGTGACAGGACAAATTATGTCTTCTTCACCACGACAATGCAACTGCTGACAATGCCCTGAACATCAAGCAACTCCTCACCGAGAAAAAAACATCGCCGTAGTACCTCTCTATTCATCTGATCTTGCTCCGTGTGACTTTTGTCTAAGCTCAAGAGGAGGGCCCGTTTTGAAGACGCGAGGCCGTCAAGATGGCCGTAACGACGGATCTGTTCGGCATCCAAGAAGAATCCTTCAAGCAGTGCATTATTTTTTGCACCAATCTAATATTTGGGAACTAGCTGCCCGAGTTTAATTTTCTTACTAACGAAATATGCAAGTAATCACGAACATTATTCACAGTGTAAGTGTCACGGCGGGTTTTAGCTGTGAAGGGTATAACTAGTGGAATAAAAAATAACTGGGATATTTCCCATAGAAATAGCCACAGATTAGCGACTTTCCGTTTGTTGGTAAGGAGTTTGCAGGGTAGAAATATGTTACAGAATGTGAAGACCAAGATTGTCAGAGATTGCTCATATTACATCGTGGGCCTGGTATACTGACAGCGATGGATTGTCTTTGTCTGGGTTTTGGGATAGGAGTTCAGAATGACGGGGTTGTCAACAGGAATTTTGAAGCATCGATACGCTTCTCACACCCAGCTTCGAGAGACAGGCTAAGAACACACGCGGAAGGACGCGAATTTAACGAGCGGATTACGTTAGCTTGAAGTTCTTCCTCCCGCTGCCTCATAGAATCTATGCTGCCACGTCTGTCCCTCTCCTCTAATAAAATGAATAAAGAGGAAAAAACCGTAT
>OZ010605.1:63527227-63529727 GCA_963932145.1 Acanthosepion lycidas | reverse complement strand
TAGAAAAAAAGAAAATAATTGATAATAAATGAAAAAGAAAAAAACGAAAATTAGAACGTATATGGAGAAGAAAGAAATAAAATAGAGTAGAATTCATTTTGTCAAAATCCTGGTCAGTCTCGTTAAGGTGAGCATACGCTGTTTGTTCATCTGAAATTCTTCGGGCTCCGTTTATTTACAATATTTCGAAACGAAACTTATAAAATAACATGGCTTTGCAGTTGGGCTACAGCTGAATTTCTCACCTTATGGGTAAGTATTTAAATTTCATTAGAAACAAAGAAAATGGTTCTGAAAACTTATTTAATATTTGTATTGAATTGAAACGCTAGACAATTTCCGCAGAAGTTATGAGATTTCAAACATGAGAAATGTAGTTCTACAGACAGATGCTGGGAATACCATGGACCAAATATGTGATTAACGAAGTTTTAGAGAAAATGAAAAGAAAAAGGACACTTATAGTTAACATCAGAAAAAAAAGCAGTTGAAATTTCTAAGTCACATGATACAGAAAGAGGGCTTGGAAAATTTGACACTCATAGAGCATATTCAAGACAAGTGAAACAGAAGAAGACAAGTAAGACAGGGAAAAACAGCGCATAACTTACCTAAGGAGCCTGTGTAAGCGGATGACAGAACAGGGTTTAGGAGAGACGACAAAAAGAGTTTTTTTTCATCGTTATCACTACAAGCAAGGCAGTAAAACCACTGAGACACAAGAGATCACAGTGTGGAAGAATTAGGAATGGAGACATTAATAATGAGCGCGAAGATAAAAACGTAATCAGGAGGACAAGAGATTGACATTGCATTTAATTTTTTTCAGATTAAAGTTGGTTGGAAAGCATAAAGCCGGAAGTGAGTTTCACAATCGAGACGTGCGAGAAAAGAAACTGTTAGCATAGAATTTGCGGTTACATCTAGTTAACTCAACAGTAAATTGGTTAGATCTCGACGCCAGTCAAAGTACTGCACTTAAATTCAGATCGTCTAGGTACCATAGCGATGAGCTCATCTGAAAAATTACCATGAAATTATATATAGAAAAGACACAGCGGTGGGAAAGTTACTGAAGCTGAGCCGCTAGATCAAGATCAATAATATAGCTGAATCTTTTTTGAATTTTATCAAGTAGCTCAAGGTAAATAGCAGGGGCACCGGATCATATGTGGCAGCAATATTCTAAGCATGGGCTAATGGAAGATATGTTAGATGAAGAGGAATATCGTCTCGTACGACACAGTGAATCAACTTTCTTAGCAAATGACCTAGCAATTGATTTAATATAGTCTCTCAATTTCATGTCAGCTAAGAACGTTATCCCGAGTAGGTGCAACAAGTTACTTTTTGGGAGGTTAGCATCAGCCATGCTAGTGGAAATCAAACAGGAGTCTCTTAGATCATTAATGGAGAGAAGTTCAGTTTTGTAGGCAATACAATTAACAACTCATATTTGCCCCAGTTAATGACAGACTTAAGGTCGTTTTGGACATCGGCTACCATTTTGAAGAGCTACAAAGGAGCAAAAATTGTGGAGAGCCATGAGCGTCAATTTGCTGAAAGAATACATGATATAGAAGATGCAAAAAGAAAGAAACAATGAATTAAAAAATGAAAGAAAGTACAGAGAAAGAAAGAAAGAAAGAAAGAAAGAAAGAAAGAAAGAAAGACGATAGGAAAAATGTCCAGACGCTTGAAAAAAAAATATATATACATATATATATATATAAATAAACAGCCAATTGACGAAGTGGATGAGATTTTATGCCACCTCGTTCTCAAGATGCTTCGCTGTCCATAGGAACTTCTGCTGCTACCTAGCGGCAAGTGATGGAAGATTTTGACATCAAGGGTTAGCAGATTAAGCGTGAAGTCATTATCTGTCAGCCATCAGCTGCATCTAGTCGAGCGAGAATAACGTTAACGAAGCGAGAAATCGCGAGATGAGTATAAATAAATAAATAAATAAATAAAAGCGAAAGCAAAAATGGTGACGATGAAAAGACATTTTAAGCGCTACATTCCGGCGCCTTTGTTTTTATATCTGACTTGAATTGTTCATGTTTTGTATCTTATTTTGGTATTTATTTATTTAATAAGAAACAAAACAAAAAAAAGATATGAATATAGCAAAAATATTGAACTGTCTGCTGTCGTTTAATGTTTATTTTCTTAATTTCTTCATTTCACATTTATTTTCCGGGTCTCTTTTATTTTCTAACCATTCGCCCGGAACTAAATTTTAGCATGCGTTATCATTTGTCCTTTTTTTTTCTTTATTCACCTGCTGTTGTCTGTTTTTCATATTTATTTATTCATTTTATAATGCTCTTTCTTCCATCCACATTTCGTTTTCTTTCTTCTTTCTTTTTCTGTTTCTTTCAGTCTTTTTTCTCATATTTGAATTTCTTTCCATCTTTGTTTCTTTCTTTCGTTTTTCTTTCTTATCCTTCCTTTCTTTTTCATTCACATTTTTTCTTCCCTTTTTGTCCTTTCT
>OZ010605.1:63502227-63522227 GCA_963932145.1 Acanthosepion lycidas | reverse complement strand
ATTGAGAATTAATTAAAAAGAATAATTAGTAATTAAAATATCAGGTTTCCGGCGGAGATGTTAGAAGTATAGATTAGAAAGAGAGTTTAGAAGAAACCGGAAACCCAATTCTAAGCAAGAAACTAGCGATAAACCTTTAACCTTTAACTCTGTTCAAATGACCGGGGAGGAGTGTGAACCTGAGCAAACCTATCTACTACTGTTTAATAGAATCCTCCTAATATTATATATTAGGTTGGTGCAAAAATGATTTCGTTTTCTAACATATGTTACTATGTGAGAAACCGAAATTATTTTTGCACCAACCTAATAGAATTATATTAAGTAAGAATAAATTTCCTCAACATTCAATACTATAGAGAATGTAATGAGGGGACTTCTTACTTGTGAACTCTACTGGATGACACATGATTTTATTCTAATAATATCAAAAAGAGAGAATACATTTTGAGAGAGTGAGAGAAGAGAAAATATATACTGAGACTTAAACTCACTTGATTTGCAAGGTGGAAAGATAAATAAAGAAGTTTAAAATATAGTACGTGAACTATATAATAGAATTAAACATTTAAAAATATTTAACATTCCATTAAATTAAATTTCTGTTTTGACATTTCTGGGGATCGTACGACGGCACTTACATATATGTACGAGTAGTAATTTATGTAATAATATATAAACAATATAATCAAGAATGCCGTAGCAATTGTCAAAAAGCTTTAAAATTTTTAAATAAAATAGAATTTATATAAAATTAAACAGATAAACTGATAAATTCCCTTTATATAACTTATTGCATAAATAATGTTACCCATAAACCTTACAAAACACAAAGTAATATGAGAATTTATATTAATAAAGCAGCTAATTCTCCACCAGCTATTTTTAAACAAATATGTATTTTCTTTAAAACAACGGACTTTCTAGTTATATAAAATATTCAAAAAAAGTGTATATAGTAATAGATTATGATAGAAAATGGAGAATTTAAAAATGTTTGTGCAGTAATAAATTATGTTAGAAAAAGAAAACATTTAATAAGTGCATATAGTAATAGTTTAAAATAGAAAATGGAAAATATAAAAAAAGTGTATGTCGTAATAGATTAATATGCAAAATTGAAAATTTGAAAAGTGTATGTTGTAATAGATTATGATAGAAAATGGAAAATTTAAAAAGTGTCGGTAGTAATAGATTAAGATGGAAAATGGAAAATTTGAAAAGTGTATGTTGTAATGGATTATGATAGAAAATGGAAAATTTGAAAAGCGTATGTCGTAATAGATAATGATAAAAAATGGAAAATTTAAAATTGTATGTGGTATTAGGTTGGTGTCGTTTTTTGACGTTAAGAAATACGTGAAAAAATGACATTATTACGTCATTATTTTTGCACCAACCTAATAATAGAATAAGATAGAAAATGGAAAATTAAAAAAGTCTGTCGTTATTGATTAAAAAAGAATATCATTTGATTGAATCTTCCTTATAGTGATGAAAAAATCTGGAAATATTCTTCAAATTAATCGATAATCATTTTCCAGATAACACTAAATTATACCAAACCTTCAAAATTATACTAAATCGTATATTAAATTACGCTAAATTTTCTAGATTATACTATATTATACTAAATTATATTATATTATTTAAATTATACTAAATCATACTAAATTATATTAAATATTCTAAAATAAAAATGAACTTTCAAAATTACACTATATTATACTAAATTATATTAAATTATCTATATTATACTAAATCATACTAAATTAGAGAATGTTTTTCTAAATTATACAAAATATACAAATTTATATTAAATTATATTAAATTATATTAAATATACTAAATTTTCAAAATTATAATGAATTATACTGAAATATATAAATCCTTCTGAATTATACTAAATTTTCTAAAGGGTACTAAATCATAATAAATTATACTACGTTTTTTTAAATTAAACTAAATTATACTAACGTTTCTAAATCTTAGTATTAGGCTGGTGCAAAAATAATGACGTAATAATGTCGTTTTTCCACGTATTTTTTAACGTCAAAAAACGACATAATTACGTCATTATTTTTGCACCAACATAATAAATTATATTAAATATTCCAAATTATACTAAATTATACGAAATTTTCAAAAAATATGCGAATTTATATTAAAATTTTCTAAATTAAACTAAATTTTCTAAATTATAAGAAATTTTTTGAAGTATACGAAATTATACTAAATTTTCTAAATTATATTAAATTAACAATAATAATTAATAGAAATAATATTAAATATTATATTAATAAAAATAATATTAAACTGAGTTATAACAGCAAGGATGTTATGGATAAAATATCTAATAATTCAAATAACGTCAAAAATAATAATACAAATAAGAACAATAACTAAACTTACAATTATCATATTATAGTTATTAATTGAAGAAATAAGACGAAATGCCCTTTACATACTAAATGTCTAGTAGACAATATTTTTTATAATACTACATTAACAAATATTATTAATAGAGGAGAACAATATTATATGGGATCTACAGAAACACACTTTAAAAGAAAGCTACTATAAACATAAAATCTTTTGAGTATAAAAGATATGCAGATAGCACGGCAGTTGATAGGTATATATAGTTAGAAAATGAAAAGAATACATCTATTTGTATAAAATGAGAAATAATAAAAAAAAAAGTTACATCCAAATGATTAACAGAATCTTGAAAAGAATATGTGAAATTAAAACCAATATGAAAATAATAATATCATTACTCTAAGTTATTACAGAGGAGTAACAGAGATACGAAAAAAGGATAAAAAAGCAATTCACGGATTCTAATATTTTTCTGTTTCATGCAAGACTATATCGAAGAGTCAAACAACCCTGAGATCATAAGAATGGGCGGCGATATAGCGTTCTATTCTGTAATACAACGTCTTGACATTTATTCTGTAAGTGAAAACGAAAGAAATTAATCAGGAAAGGTTTTGATCATTTTCGGGTTTGTTTTTTTTTTCTTAATTCACAATTTTGTTCAGTGAGACTTTCCATTAACGAACGTTGTATACGTTCTTCAATATGAGAGGGCAGAAAGTGCGACACTGAGATTCGAAGACATAGTGGGATAGCCAAAGACGCATTCCGAATGCTAGGCAGAGTATTGTCTGAAAGGAGGATTTCTTTGGTAACAAAGAAAAGCATACTGAGCTGCTACGTGATATATGTCCTTTTACAGCAGCGAATGTTGGACCGTCTCCTGAAAGATGAAGAAGCTCAGAGGTATGGTTCTACAGAAGAATGCTAAGGATATCATGGACCGATTGTGTGAGCAACGATGAGGTTTTGGAGAGGACGCAAACAAAGAGGAAACTTATACTTAACATCAGGATGTGACAGCTGAAATTTCCGGGACACATAATGAGAAAGGACGGCTTGGAGAATTTGATACTCACTGGTCGAATAGAGGGAAAGAGAGACAAGGAGTAGCAAAGGCATGACATAACTAGCGGGCTTAAGCAAGTGGATGACAGAACATGCACTGGGGGAAGTAGCAAAGGGACAAAGCATTTTGAGAGCTACAAGGGATAGGGGAAGTGGAGAGCCATGGTCGCCTACATCTTGAAGGGACATGGCATATAAAAAGAAAGAATTAAGTTGATATTAATTCACTATGCTGAGCTACACTACGATGTACTAAAAACTTTAAAAGAAGTCACAACTGGTGAGTTTGTCAGTACGTTTTCTTTTTGCACATTTGCACCTAGAAACTATACTTGAAATTTCAGAAAAAATGTAGCTGTGTGTGTGCATGAGTTTGTACGTATATATATATATATATGTATGTATATATGACAATAATTAATAAAAATTTAATAAACCAATAAATACATAGATTTGCTTGACAGGTGTTTCATTAAGACGGATTATATATAAGAGGGTTTCACTAAGACGGATCAAAGTCAGTAGTAAATAAGTCAGTGTTATTGGAGAAACTTGATTTATTTCTCTATTGGATCATGTTATTTAAGTCATGTCAATTATTTATGAAAAATAATATTGCCCAAATGTCCGCCAAATTCGAAAGAAAAAGAAAAAAATCATTAGACTCTTAAACTTAATTCACATTAAAATCGATCCAAGTTATTGGAACACCCTTTAGTTTTAAATATTACCTTAATTTTATTCGGTCGAGCTAGCTCGGACATTCCTACGTCTACTACGCCAACCATCACGGTCCTGCATCATGGTCGGAAAGTCATTAGGGTGGCATTCTGTGTCATAACAGCTGGTCAATTGAGGTGGATGCTGTACGGCCAGCCCAACTTGCGGCAGGGCTGGATGTCCAGAGCAGTTCACAAGTTCTGCTTTTGCTCACCTCACCAGTATTGTCCTGCAAAGCGTATACTAAGTTCGCATAAAACTGTAGAAATATCAGAGATATGTCCATAGGGCTGTGATTTAGTTGGATGCTCTTTCCAAGAAATGTTAAATAGCCGAGTGTAGGTTCCATCAAGTTTAGACACAAGGGTTTTAATTAATGTCTAGGCAGTAGCACCATACATTAAAACCGCCTCTAAAGTAGCAACAAAACAAACTCCATTATCTGTCTATATCTCTGAAATGAGGTATTATCATTACTTGCAATATTTACATTATTCAGACTGTTATTCTCATCTTCGTTGTCATATTCGCAACGTTTTGGCCGTTGGACACTCCGGCCTTCTTCAGGTGATTGAAATTTCGAACCAAACCCTTTATTTCGTCCACAGGGGTAGATTTTTCAAGTTACACTGGGATATGTGTCCTCCAGATACATGGCCCAGTGGATAAAGACGTTGGTTAGATCCATTGACTAGACCCAAATAGTTGTGAGTTCAGTACCAGGCTAGAGTAGTGGTGAACCAACCCTTGGTGAGTTGAATTAAAGGGAAATAACTGGGACATCCGGAAGAGGCACGGACCAGTACAGTTCAGCATCTCTCTATATATTTGCTCTGCTTAGCGTAAATTTAAAGCCCTGGATGATTTTTTCAACCTGTTCGGATGGTTTCTAGTTCTTGATATTTTTTTCACAGATACAAATTTGTTTTGATATATTTATATTTGCGATATGTGTGATCAGGTTTTTTTTCAAAAGCCAAGTATACTTGCTAATATATATATATATATATATATATATATATATATATATATATATATGGGGGGGGGTGAAAAGTGTGTGAAAAGTGTTTGTCTGACGATCGCAAAAGCGTGAAACCCAAGATCAGAAACTCACATCAATCCAAACAAATATATATATATATATATATATATATATATATATATGTATATATATATATATATATATATATATATATATATATATATATATATATATATATATATATATATATGTATATATATATATATATATATATATATTAGGTTGGTGCAAAAATAATTTCGTTTTCTAACATATGTTACTATGTGAGAAAACGAAATTATCTTTGCACCAACCTAATATATATATATGTGTGTGTGTATGTTCGCGCGCGTGTGTATATATATATGTTTGTGTGTGTGCGCGCGCGTGTGTATATATATATATATATATATATATATATATATATGTGTGTGTGTGTGTGTATATATATATATATATATATATATATATATACAAATATGCAAATGATTTTTTTTATTTTTTATTCCGCCTTTCTTCAACTTTTTTGTATCCTTTTTCTTTTGTTTTTCATTCACTCCAATTCATTCCATTTGCGAATAATTCTGATTTCTTCTTTCCTACTTCCTTTCTTTCAATTTAATTTTCTTCATTATTTTTATCTTTCATTCTTCTTTCTATTTTTCATTCTCTCGAATGCGATACATTTGCAAATAGTTCTATTTTCTTCCTTCTTCTGTAAGTTTTCTTTTCTATTTTTCATTTTCTCGACCATTTTCTAATATTTTTTTTTTGCGTCTTTCTTCTTCTCCAGAATTTTCTTTCTTTCTTTCCATCTTCTTTCCTGTTTTTATTCTCTCGAATTATTTCCGTTTTCTTCCATCACTTTCCTTTTTCATTTACTTCTTATTCGGACGAATTCGTTACGTTTACAAATATATTTTTCTTTTTCTTCTCTTTTGTAGCTTTCTTTTTCTTGCCCAATTGCTTTCATACTTTCTTTTTGTCGATTTCTTTCCACGTTTTTCGAGTCCAAAACTTTCTAGCAGAACCAGGTTTTCCCCTCAACAGGTGACAGCTTTCAAATCCCTTTATCCTTAAAATTTCCACTGCACGCCATGCCACCAAAACCAATGTTGTTCAGTGCGCAGCCCGTCTGAGCAACGACCGGAAATTGTGCCCTCAGGGAAACAACGTCAAATCACATGGACGCCATTTTGTGTTGGTTAAAGATAAAGCAAAGGGGAGTAAAACCTTTGGTTGAGACGTTTATACAATTTGCTGTGTCCGCCAAGTAATGTCCCGGGCGGGAATCTAATTTTCTGGCGATTACTCCTCTTTTAATGCACGCATGTGCAGGTAAGTGTGTCTTTGGGCTATTCTCTTGTAAGTGCATCGAAAGCTATATATATATATATATATATATATATATATATATATATATATATATATATATGAGCAGTTGCATCATTACGTAGTGACGTTGTATCATAAAAACACGCAAATACTTTGTCGGTTCGGTGTCTACACACACACACGCAGGCGCACACGCACATGCATATACACATGCACATGGATAAACATACACAATATCTCTCACACGCACATATATACACACTTGCGCACACACACGCGCACATATAGATATACACACACACAAACATACACTCACACACACATAAACTCACACACACATAAACTCACACACACATATAATTAAGAGAAAAGAGAAAAAATACAGAATTACTTTGCCTTGATAATAGGTCATCAAATAACGATCGAATTCATTTTATTAGCAAAGTTTTGTCAAAGTATCACTCCAGTGCAACCACACACACACACACACACACACACACATATATATATATATATATATATATATATATATATATATATATATATATATATATATACATACATATATATATATATATATATATCTCATTTGAAGATTTTACAAGCGGTTTATATTGTAATACAACATCGAGCCTATGTAGATTTTACCAGCTTACTAAGTTGATTTGGATAGATATCAGAAATATTTTTCTCTTTTAGACTCACACGGAACATTTATATTTTATTCAATAATTATTTTTTTTACTAATAAATTGTTTTAGTGGTGTTCCCCAAATTAAGTTTCCCCTCTTATTCTGCTCTTTAGTTCCGGTGAATATCGCCATAGACCTCGTGCCAAACCTACAAGCCCGTCCGAAGAAGTATTAGTCGCAAGAATTCTTAACAAAAAATGTCTTAATTTCTTTTCAAGTCAAGATTACATTATTACAAGTATTATTCAAACCAGTCAATGGATGATAAATTATTGAAATAAAATTTTATTATAAACACACACACACACACATGTATGTATATATATATATATATATATATATATATATATATATATATATATATATATATATCCAGGTTTTATATATAAATTTATTTATATTAGATTGGTTGATCAGAGTAAAACACACAACCCTTATAACCCTACACTATTTTATTCGTAAAAAGAGGTTGTATTTTTCCATTAAATTTGAAGAAATGGTTCACTCGCCAGTTATTTGCAATCGCCTAATGAGGTTGCATTGATACGCATCGAAATACGACTACCATTGTGTAGCGATTTTGACGTTGTTCGATGTAATATATATATATATATATATATATATATATATATATATATATATATATATATATATATATGTGTGTGTATATATATATATATATATATATATATATATGTACAATAAAATATATATACATTTCCTGTCTATTTTTTTTTATAAATTACATATGAAATTAAAAATCAGAAACAAGAAAAAAGCATTAAAAAGTTTAACCCTTTATATAAAGTCAACTTTATTTTTTTTTAAATTGCTCCCATCAATAGTGTGAGCGCCGGAATGAAAAAAATCCCATTTTTGTAAATATACACAAAACAATACTTGAAGACCAATGATGCAACTTTCAAAAGTACTCAGGAATAGAATAATAAAATAAATATGATAATTCTCTCAAAAATGTTGGTTAAAAATATGGGGAACATCTTTCTTTCATTTTTTAATGTAATTTCCGAATTAGGTGTTTTGCATCATCGGTCAATTTGCAAAGTCCGACTATTATTTTAAAACATTTTTTTATGTTTATTTATCTTTGTCCATTTCATAATCTGTGATATCCTTTGTTTACATTTGGATACGCATCGAGCAGATATGAATGTACGAGAGAAAATCATGGAGAATTGTAGTTTAAAAACAGTAAAATCAACCTAACTAAACGAAACTTTCTACAGTGGCTCAATCGGTGAAAGCACGTCAGGCTATATAACGGTTCCGCGTAGACTAGAGGTTCGATTCCTGTCGGAGGACACATATGTTCTATGAACATTTCTCGGAGATTCAGGCCGGTAAATGTTAATATTGTTTATTTTAAACAGAGCATTTACTCAAATATTTGTATCTATTAAAAGAACGTATAAATCTCTCTCTCTTTCTCTCTCTCTCTCTCTATATATATATATATATTAAGACCTGTCTCATTAAATAATTGAGACTAGTTTATATATTTATTCTTAATAGTATCCTCTCGTATATACGGACGTGTTTTTTAGTATTCTTAGCATGAGGGGAAAAAAAAGCTTACCACGTTAATGCATATCCTTTTTATACCCGAGTACTTTCAACATTACCACACTGTCTTCTTCAGGATGTGTACACATAAACTGTGATGATAACTGCATGTATATTTATTGTTGATCTACGAAATTAACAAACTTGAAAACTTATTGAAAAACTTATCTAAAGTCACATCGGCCAATGACTACCACCTTTTCAAGTATATTGAGAAATTCTTAAGAATAAAGGCATTGCATTGGAATCAAGATGCAGAAACTGCATTCAAAGTCTTCTTGACATCCACACCATTAGAGCAGTGTTTCTCAACCTTTTTATGCAACGACACTCCCAGGAGCAAATGAAAATATCTCGGCACACTAAGCAAAAATTTGAATGGGTATTTTAAAAAATAAATATTAAAATATTTAATTTAAAATTTAAAGTATTTAAAATAATATAATTGAAGAATAATGAAAAGAAATATTTTTAAAAAAGTTTATTATTTATTCATTTAGTCAAATACTAAAAATGTACCATTACTAATTCCACACACACATATATATGGTGTGATGGGTAAATTTTCCCCATTTTATATTTTTAATTTCGCGCATGCGTATTTGTTTTTCATTTTGTCGACTGCAAAGTAGGATCAGTTGGTCACCACCTTTGAGAAAAAGTGTGTCATGACGCTATTCACTCCGCCAAAAAATCAAGAAAAAAGTAAATAGTAGAGGGCTGAAGTATTCTGGAGCACAAATTTTAATTGCATCACTTTTGCGTGATATGATTATAACAAGGACACAGACTTTTCATTTATCGTATATGTACATCCATAAACTGTAATGTTAACTGCCCAGATATTTACTGTTAGAAAAGTTATCTCAAGTCATATCGGTCATTGACTACCACCTTTTCAAGTATCTTGACAAATTCTTTAAACTAAAGGCATTTCACTGAAATGAATATGCAGAAAAGGTATTAAAATATTTCGTGGCATCCAAACCTTTAGTGCATTGTTTCTCAACCTTTTTAAGCAACGGCACACCTAGGAACAAATGATAACATCAGGCGCACTAAGCAAAAATTTAAACGCTATTTTAAAAATGAATATTAGAACAAAGTAATTAAATTAATATAATTGAAGAATAGTGAAAATAATAATTTAAAAATAGTTTAATACTTAGTCATTTATTTAAATACTAACAATGTACTATTTGCACCCAGAAATATATGTAAGTGTGACAATATTTTCCCGCAAATTAAAGTGGCTACAGACTACCATCTTTTAAAGTATTTTGAAAATTCTTTAGACAAAAACTATTCCAATAAAAGGTAGATACAGAAAATGCATTCAAAGATGTATTGGCGCCCAAACCTATAGAGTTTTATTGTAAAGGCATTAATAAACTTGTAACTCAATGTCAGAAATGTATAGATATTCAGGATTCCTGCTTTAATTTATTTAAACAAAATTAAATAAGTACATTAATTCAGGAGTAAAAATGATTCGAAAATAGGACATTATTTTCCGAACAACTTAATTATTTTAGCAATATAGATTCAAGCAAAAAGTAAATACGAGAGTGCTGAAGCATTCTGGAGCACAAATTATAATTGCATCAGTTTTTCGTGATATGATTATAGATATTATTAGGACTCAAACATTTCATTTATCTTATATGAATTCATCTATTTGTTAAATTATCGACAATCGACAACAATCTTTACGTCTCGAAAGTAAATTACACGCATACGAAGGTAAATTTTGTGTCGATAACAGGAAATATTCAATTTCGCCTTCGTCATCACCAGAGTTGACTGACGAACAAACGAAACAAAGCGTTCCAACTCTCACTGGCCATACTCAAAGCAAGCTTCTATTGTTGAATATCAAATATCCTCTCAAACAGACGACAATAAAAACAGTTATTTCTTCAAAGGATTTTCTAGTCGCCACTTTGATGCTATGCTGGATAAATTGGAGGGAATATTTAAAATCGGGCTGTTTCTAACTGATCCTCTTATCCGGGAAAGATTTAAATGCGAAGAAAAGTTAGCAGGGGTGAAAGAAGGGAAAAGGCGGGAAACGTTAGCAAGAGGCAGTGGTGTTGGCCAAGTGAGGCATCTTGTGGAAACAAAGTTAAGGCGGGCGATTGTGTGCAAGAAAAAAAAGAAGAAAAAACAAAGAAATCATTGAGAAGGAATTTATTCAAATAAATGTCCAGACACGGAATAAATAAAGACACCACATATGTAAGAAAAGATGGAGGGTGCGGGGGACAGGAAGAATAAAAGAACATTAATAGAATAACGGGAAACATATACGCTGTTTTATTATTCTTTCTTAGAATAGTATTTAACCTCAAAAGGGTAGTCGTCCGATTTAAGGATGTAAAATGGCTTGGGAACTTTACAAACATACAAATATCCCAGAAAAGCCAGGTCGGATTATTTTTGGTCTGTGAAGCAAAAGAATGACACAATAAACAATTTTCAATACAAAAAACTGTTCGCTTTATACGTAGTTATTTGCTGATTTTATAAGCATAGCTTAGATTTGGCACAAGGCAGAAAGTATAGGCAAACCCAGTGAGGAACAAATTAACTATTCAGTCGTAATTGATCAAGCGAGACAAGTTTGCTAAACATTACACCAAGTCCAAACGCCCTGGGTTGTTTTCTAAGTGTAGTTCAGATGTGATACATGGCCAAACGTAGGAGACACCCAGTGTGGATAGAATCACAGAAATGCCCTGGGTTATTTACTAAGGGAATCTTAGATGTGGCACATGTGCAAATGTAGGAGGCACCCAGTGCAGATAGAATCACAGAAATGCCTTGGGTTATTTACTAAGAGTATCTTAGATGTGGCACATGGCCAAATGTAGGAGGCACCCAGTTTGGACAGAATTACAGAAATGCCCTGGGTTATTTACTAAGGGTAGCTTAGATGTGATACATGGTCAAACGTAGGAGACGCCCAGTGTGGATAGAATCACAGAAATTCCTTGGGTTATTAGCTAAGGGTAGCATAGATGTGATACATGGCCAAACGTAGGAGACACCCAGTGTGGTTTGAATTACAGAAATGCCCTGGGTTATTGAATAAGGGTATCTAAGATGTGGCACATTTGAAAATGTAGGAGGCACACAGTGCGGATAGAATCACAGAAATGACCTGGTAAATTTACTAAGGGTATCTTCGATGTGGCACATGGCCAAATGTAGGAGGCACACAGTTTGAAAAGAATTACAGAAATACCCTGGGTTATTTACTAAGGGTAGCTTAGACGTGTCACTTGGTCAAACGTAGAAGACACCCAGTGTGGATAGAATCACAGAAATGCGACTGGGTTGTTTCCTAAGGGTTTCTTAGGTGTTGTACGTGGCCAAATGTAGGAGGCACCCAGTTTGAAAAGAATTACAGAAATACCCTGGGTTATTTACTAAGGGTGTCTTAGATGTGGCACGTGGCCAAATGTAGGCGGCACCCAGTTTGGACAGAATTACAGAAATGCCCTGGGTTATTGAATAAGGGTATGTTAGATGTGGTTAATGGCCAAACGTAGGAGACACCCAGTGCGGATAGAATTACAGAAATGACCTCGGTTATTTACTAAGGGTATCTTAAGTATATCACATGGCCAAACGTAGGAGACACACAGTTTGGATAAAATCACTGAAATGCCCTGGGTTATTTACTAAGGGTATCTTAGATATGGCATATATGAAAATGTAGGAGGCACCCAGTGCGGATAGAATCACAGAAATGCCCTGGTTTATTAACTAAGGGTATCTAAGTAGTGTCATATGGCCAAACGTAGGAGACACCCAGTGTTGATAGAATCACAGAAATGTCCTGGGTTATTTACTATGGGTAGCTAAGTTGGGGCACATTGCCAAATCCAGCAGTCACGCATTTTGGACAGAATTACAGAAATGCCGTGTGTTATTTACTAAGGGTATCTTAGATGTAGCACATGTCCAAATGTAGGAGGCATCCAGTTTGTACAGAATTACACAAATACCCTTGGTTATTTACTAGGAATAACTTAGATGTGATACGTGGCCAAACGTAGGAGACATCCAGTGTGGATAGAATCACAGAAATTCCCTGTGATATTTACTAACGGTATCTTAGATGTGGCACATGTGCAAATGTAGGAGGCACCCAGTGCGTAAAGAGTCACATAAATGCCCTGGGTTATTTACTAATGGTATCGTAGATGTGGCACGTGGCCAAACGTAGGAGACACCCAGTGCGGTTAGCATTACAGAAATGCCCTGGGTTATTTACTATGGGCAAATTAGATGTGATACATGGCTAAACGTAAGAGACACACAGTGTGGATAGATTCACAGAAATACCCTGCGTTTTTTACTAAGGGTATCTTAGATGTGGCACATGTGCAAATGTAGGAGGCACCCAGTGCAGATAGAATCACAGAAATGCCCTGGGTTATTTACTAAGGGTATCTTAGATGTGGCACATGTGCAAATGTAGGAGGCACCCAGTGCGGATAGAATCACAGAAATGCCCTGGGTTATTTACTAAGGGTAGCTTAGATGTGATACATGGCCAAACTTACGAGACACCCAGTGAGGATAGAATCACAAAAATGCCTTGGGTTATTTACTAAGGGTAGCTTAGATGTAGCACATGACCAAATGTAGGAGGCACCCAGTTTGGACAGAAATACAGAAATGCATTAGGTTATTTACTAAGGTTAGCTTAGATGTAGCACATGACCAAAAGTAGGAGACACCCAGTGTGGATAGAATCACACAAATACCCTGGGTTATTTACTAAGGGTATCTTTGATGTGGCACATGGCCAAATGTAGGAGGCACCCAATGCGGATAGAATCACAGAAATGCCCTGGGTTATTTACTAAGGGTAGCTTAGGTGTGATACAAGGCCAAACGTACGAGACACCGAGTGTGGATATAATCACAGATATGCCCTGGGTTATTCACTAAGGGTATTTTAGATGTGGCACATGTGCAAATGTAGGAGACACCCAGTGCGGATAGAATCACAGAAATGCCTTGGGTTATTTACTAAGAGTAGCTTAGATGTGGCACATGGCCAAATGTAGAAGGTACACAATTCACTATTTAGTAGTAATTGTTCTAGCGAAACAAGCTTGCTAATCATTACACTCCCTACAAAAATGATTTTTAAGTGTATTTAGATGGGACACATTGCTGAACTCACTACTCAATCGTAATTGCCCTAGCGAAAAAAGCTTTTTAACCATTAGTCCCCGACGCAATGCACTTGGTGAATTCCCAAACACGAAACTGAATACAGCAAACTACAACAAAGTAAGATGACCAAATGCAGACAAGATAAAGAAGAAAGGCCCAAAGATATATGAGCATAAATAGACAGATTGAATATCACAGATACGTATAAAATAAATAAGTGCACTAACAGAACAAAATCTATGCTCATCAACATAATGATCCTCAACCAGATGCGATGGCCAGAAGGTAACAGTGATTCCCAGATAAGTTTTCTTCGAGGAACTGAACACAAGAAAGCGTCCACAGCACAAACCTAGGAAGATGTTTAAAGAAAATTTGAACGCTTTGCATATGCATGTGCAGCCTTGGGAAGAATTGACTTAAAAACCTACAGATGGAGGCAATTTGTGTGGAAGTGCTGAAATTAGAATGAATGTCTCAGGTATGCTTAAATCAAACATGTTATTCTAAGAGACGCTCACTATGATTTGCCAGCTAATATGAATACTTGGAAATGTGGTGTGCGTGAAGGTATGCTGTTGTCGAGGGCAGTTTCTGTAAATTTTCTAACGTACGTAAGTATAATGCAAGATTTCAATGTCAAAATAAAACACTATTTAATTACAACCACAAATAAATACTAAACACTATCAAATAAGTAAAAGTTAACCAACAATTAATTCATGATTTCAGTGAATACCTTTTTAGTAGCTCGGCTCGGCTTAACGTCCGGTAAATCTTAAATCAAAACCCAAATCATTCACACTAATTCGACTGGATAGTTCCACTCAATAAGCACTCCAGTCAGTAGCCTGACATCACTATTTATACACGTGTCGGAATATATATATTCATAAGTTCTGAGTGTCACGCTCGAACCTTGGTGTCGGTAGTTAGTCATTTTCTTTCTATATGACAGTAAAGCGACTGAAATGCCATTATAATAATCAGAAGCAAGCATCATCATCCTGTCGACAAAACCTCATCTGCACGACAAATACGTATCTTCTGTTTGGTTCTTAAATAGAATAGGTTATACGCCCGTGACATTTCAGCTTTGAAAATCTCCTATACAGACTTTAAAATAACTATAAAAGCACACTCTAACATAACTAATAATTCTAAATAAGTGCCAAGGGTTATAGAACTATCAAACAAATATCAAACTTTAGAGAATTAAACTAATTCTAGGAAAATGGCAGACATTCTTAGTCGGAAAAAGTCGTCCTATCTCGAATCAGAACAAGGCATATTTCACTCACTCATTTCTCCTAAAAATACGAACATCCTTTTGAATCGACAGCATTTCAAGAGACATAGGCAGTAAAACATATCAGAAGCGATTTTATAACATTAACAGTCCAGAGGATATTTTCAAAAATATAAAAAAGAGACGATAATCGCGTGCTTGAAGGGCGGTGATCTATACCAGAAATTATAAAGGCATAGTTGGAGACTGTATCTGTGTTTATATCTATCTATCTATCTATCTATCTATCTATCTATCTATCTATCTCTTCCTTCCTTCCTTCTTTCCTATCTATTTATCTATCTATCTATCTATCCACACACACACACACACACACACACACACACACACACATATATATATATATATATATATGAAGAAAAATATACGGAAAAAACAAACAAAAATCCTTATATGCAATTATGCTGTTTTAATGTTAATATAATGTCAACGTCGGACGTTTAGGTCTGATAAACCATCTTCAGGACATATTCATAAAATATAATTAATATTATCAATTGAACATGATAAAGACGATGGACATAAGAACAATTATATTTTATGAATATGTCCTGATGATGGTTTATTAGACCGAAGCGTCCGACGTTGACATTATATTAACATTAAAACAGCATAATTGCATATAAGGATTTTTTTTTGTTTTTTCCATATATTTTTATTCATACTGTCGGATCTATATCCATATATTTGCTTATATATATATATATATATATATATATATATATATATATATATATATATATATATATAAGATTACTAATATTCTTACTAATGTTCGGACTGGTTGCAATCAAATGTTTAATTACAGTAAGGAAATGAAAATAATTAGTTTAACTGGCGAAGTGTGTATATACATACACACACACACACACACACACACACACACACATATATATATATATATATATATATATATATATATATATATATATATATATCAGGTCATCCCATAAGTTCTGTCAGAATTTTGAATAAAGAAGACAAGTGACTAAATGTTACATTTAATTACAGATTCAATCAACAATGTATTTTCCCTGATTATCTATGACTTCCTTCCATCTATTAACAAGCTTACTAATTCCATTACTGTAAAATTCTTTTGTCTTTAATTCGAAGAACTCACAAATGTCAGTTTTAACCTCTTCCTGTGTTACAAAAGCTGTTTCTTCCAAATTATTCTGTAAGCTACGAAACAAATGGTAGTCTGAAGGAGCAAGATTGAGAGAATAATGTGAATGAGGAATTTTCTCCCAATCAAGTTCTTCGATCTTTTCTGACGTGATTCTTGCTGTGTGGGGTCGCGCATTGTCCTGATGAAACATCACCTCTTTTCGATCCACTAGAGCAGGTCTTTTTTTTTTTAGCTCAAAGCTTGATTCAAACGCTATAATTGCTGACAGTATATTTGAGCATTAATTGTTGCATTAGGTCGTAATAATTCAAAGTGGATTATTCCTTGGCGATCCCACCAGATTGAAAGAAGAACCTTTGCCCATGAAGTTCCATTCTCGGCTGTGGCTGGGGTCCTTCCCCTTTACCAAGCCACTGTCTATGACGCTTAACATTTCCATAAAAGATCCATTTTTCGTCGCCAGTCACAAGTCTATCCAAGAAAGGTGAAACAATAGGGCGAGAATGGAGAGAAGAGCAGATGTCAACTAGGGATTTGAGGTTGTTTTCAGACAATTCATGAGGCACCTATTTTCCAAGTTTAGGAACTTTTTTAAGTGGTTGAAGATGACGATGAACAGTTTTATGGTTTGAACTGAGAACCACTGCCAATTCCTCAACTGATAAAAAGGATTATCTTCAAGGGCTGCTTCCAGAAGTTTTTCATCAAACTCAACTGGACGTCCAGTTCGATCTTCATCTTCAAGGGTGAAATCTCCACCTCTGAATTTTGCAAACGATCTTCTTCATTGACATATTCCTCTCCATAAACTGAGTGAATGTTTCTAGCCGCTTCAGCTGCCGAGTTTCCTTTCTTGAACTCATAAAACATTATGTGCCTCAAATGATTCTTGGGTACTTCCATGTTAGCAGGGTTTTAATCAAAGAAAATTTAATTTTATTGTTCTCTGAAATAAAATTCGATCAGTTTGAATGCATTTAAACATAAAAATAATGTTCAGCTCCATTAGACATTATAAAATATTCTTTAAATTTCGTTCATTTTTAACAAAAAGTTAAAATTCGGACAGAACTTATGGGATGACCTGATATATATATATATATATATATATATATATATATATATATATATATATATATGTATATATATATATATATATATATATATATATATATATATATATATATAGAGAGAGAGAGAGAGAGAGAAAGCGAGAGAGACAGACACTCAAACAGACAGGAAGAGAGAGATAAGTTTGAATGTTATCCATGTATTAGTGCACTAATCTGTATAGACCTCTGTCAATCTTTATCTATCTATTTATCGAACACATTATTTTAATATATTTGCTAATATGTTCATATATCGATATATATATATATATCTGTGTGTGTGTGCATGTGTGTGTGTGTATATATGTAACACACATTAAGAAATCACTTTCTTAAACGTTATATTACCACAAGAAAATGACGTAAGAAGATTTTTAATGTAATTAAAGAGTTTTTTTCTTCTTTCTTAACACATTTAGAAGCATTGAGTTTTAGCATTTTCTGCAAAAGATTCTCCTCCTTATCCGCTGTTTATTGCCCTGCAATCCATCTTGACGGAAATAACAGACTCAAAGACAAAGATCCATTTCCCTTAATGTGAGAGACGAAAAAGACCAATTCAATCATGTGGAGATGCTTGCAGTAAAATCAACAAATTCTTGTGGCGGCTGACGTCAGCCATATTTGTTTTGTGGTGGGGATGGTCATTTCTGACGTGTTGCAGATTACTTGTTAATTTAATTGAGAATTTGTTGACAGCTCAGATTAATTTTCCTGGTCATGTAGATATAGATATCAAGTTGAAAACTCATAGACATTTATTTAGAAAGACGAATATTTGTAAGGAAGATTTTCGAACTTGACAGAACCACGTACCAACTAGAATCTGCTACGCCTGTCTACATACACAAAAGTATAATAAGTACATAGAAAGAAGCATGTATGAATACAGCTTAATGCGTTGGTAAGAATAAACAGAAATAGATAGATAGATAGATAGATAGATAGATAGATAGATAGATAGATAGATAGATAGATATATAGTAAAAAACTAGATTCCATAAGTAGATAGATGGATACGAACTGAATTCCATAGGTAGATATGAACTGAATTAGATATATAGATAGATAGATAGATAGATAGAAATATATGAAGAGACTAAGACAGATAGATAGATAGATAGATAGATAGATAGATAGAAATATATGAAGAGACTAAGATAGATAGATAGATAGATAGATAGATATGTACTGAATTCAATAGATTTGAACTGAATTCGATAGATTTGAACTGAATTCGATAGATAGATAGATAGATAGATAGATAGATAGATATGAACTGAATTAGATAGATAGATAGATAGATAGATAGATAGATAGATAGATAGATAGATAGATATGAACTGAAATTGATAGTTATATATGAACTAACTTGGAGACGCAAATTGATAGATTGATAGATACGAACTGAATTCGATATATACATAGATATGAACTCAATTCGATAGATAGATATGAATTGAATTGGATAGGCAAATTGATAGATATGAACTCAATTCGATAGATAGATTCGATCATTTTGCGCTGATGCCCCTGTATAGACTTAAATCCATATTCAAAAAACTGTTCCCATTGGGACTCTCTTTTCTTTGGTAGCTACCAATCCATTCATCTTATTGATTTTTCAGTCATGTCTTAACTATTCTACTTGATTCGATTCTAATTAATGGTTATCCATTAATGTTGTCTTGAGACATAAAATTTGTTTCGAAGTGAGGAAATATTTGAATATATATACTGAAAATTTTATATTATAATTATATAAAAAGACACATAATATATATTTATTTTTCAGTAAGTTTCACCCTTTGCAAGGACCGGTGGCCACACAACGTAGAGAGTTATGTTAGGGGTGGAAGATAACGCTTGACCGTAGCCTTTGACGTGCTAAGATTGTACTGATTGTGGAAACATCCTCTTGAGAGTCGGTTCCACAGAGCAGATGTTCGCTGTTGCCCGAGTGGAACTTACTCCACACCGATGGGATACGGATTGAATATGAGTGGCTTACTACTATGTTAGGGAAATAGCGGGTTCTCGGTTTGAAAGTTTGAATTGTCGGGCCATGGAATGTATCTCGTTCGAGCAGTTTATATATTATACATTAGGTCAAACGGTAAAAGACAATAGGAAAACTGTATTATTATTCGACATGTTTCGTCGAATACGGACTTTTTCAAGGCAAAAACGAAATGGATTTATTGAAAACAAAGTAACTATTAACAACATACAAAATGCCCTTAGCAACTAGAAAAATTTAGAAAACGCTGTTGTATTCATATTGTCGACTGACAATTACGTCAAGTTGAGCGAACACTGAAAAACATCAAGTATGAATAGGGCCACAATATGCTGAACGTATAATTCTAGACACATAGATAAGCCAATCCATTCATTCAGTTAAAAGAAAAGGTTTAAATCAACCTTGATAATGGTTAAAAGTATAGCC
>OZ010605.1:63484727-63499727 GCA_963932145.1 Acanthosepion lycidas | reverse complement strand
ACTAGCTTGACGTAACAGCCATGTAACTTTTCTAACAGTTTCTTTTCGGGCATTTCTCGCCTATGGAACACCCTTTCAATTTCTTGCCTCCCAGCTAACTACAATTTTCAATTAATGAAACGTCCCAATCTTCATTTTCTGCCTTCCTGAACCCTCTTTCTTTGCTGCCCTTTTTTCTCGTCGTGAAATCCAGCGAAACTCACTCATGAAATAAAAATAATTGTTTGCACGGAAAGTAAGGACCTACGTACATGAAACTGTTTTTAAATTAAATGGTGGCAGAAGAATTATCGTTGAACTTTATTAATTGAATACTTAAATGCAGTGATCAGTTTTAAGTTCTTCTGTAGTTTATTGTTTCCTATCGCATCTCCCTATTGTGATAAAGGCCCAATCCAGAGCCCTCCGCAGGAGCTAGATCAAATGCCGCCCGATAGGGCAGCTTTTAAGCTAGCTATCAAATAAATGACTTTTCCATATCAGTTTGCAACTAGGTGTTATAATTTTACATTTGAAACGTAGATACCACAGTATGTCCTATTCTAATAGTTTCCATTCTCTCACTTCTCACCACAGGACGACTTATATACACATATCTTTTCTATTCTAACAGTTTTTTCTCGGACTTCTCCCCTGTTAAAGTCCCTTCCTATTTCTTGCTTCCCTGTCATCTACAATGTTCAAAAATGTAAATGAAACGCTAATCACTATCATCTGCATTCCATGAAATCTGGTCTAACTTTTTTTTATTACCCCTTCTCCACACTAATGTTTTCCCATAGCTTTTTAACCCAGAGTACCAACTTTCGTCTTAGTGACATTATCGCCTTGCTTGGTGTGAAATGTTGCAGACCGGTGTAAGCGTTGTGAGATAAACACGGGTGTCTCCTAAAATTGCCCACAAAAAAAATGGCAGACTCGTAGACTGAGTCCACCACAAAGCCATGTAAAGAAACAACAAGAACAGTTATATATGTACAAATAAATTAATATATATTAACAAAAAACTTGACAAAGACAATGTGTGTGTGGAAAGTTTTTGGTCTAAGGTATGTGTACTGTAGCGAGTAAATGTGCGTACGTACGTGTATGTGTATGTAAAGTTTATGAGTTTCCAACAAGAGAAACCATGTTCTTACACGTTGTCATATAAGCGGACAATTAAGAAGAGAGAAAAGATATCGTCGAGTATATAAAGTGTTGGAGAGCGTCCCCTAGTAACAGTTTCAGAAATTAGAAAATTAGGAGGAAATAACTCGACAACACCTACTCCAGATTGGCAGGAGACATTTTCTGTCCATATGTGAATTTCTTCGAAAGTTTTGTTTCTGTCTATATGAGCTGAAAATAAAAGGTGTCGGTTGAGATGGGTGTTAAAACATGTCGACGACATGTGCCAGTTTTGTCATCAGGGTCATTTTGCATGTTGTAGTTGAATGTACCACCCTCTGGAAAGTGCGGCAGTAGTGTAAATTCTTCATGCGTGTCCCGCAAGAAAGATCACGTTTTTCCGTCTGAAATTTTACATGTTGTCGTGTTAGCAGACAAGTAAGAAGAGAGAAAAGATATTGTCGAATATATATAGTGCTGGAGAGCGTCCCGTAGTAACAGTTTTAGAAATTAGAAAATTAGAAGGAAATAACCTAACAAAAATGATTAAAAAATGTTCAAATAGATCTTAGTGTCGGAACGGATCAAATATTTCTGCATATTCTATTACAAAAAAAGATATCAGACTTCCTGCATTTGCATTGATCACAGGTTCCTGATAGATGTTTAGAAAACTATAAATGATCCCCAAGTGGCCATTCCTACATAAATTAACTTGATTTTGTGATCAGTGTATCTTTAGTAAACTGAGGTGAGCATAGTAGATTTATTTTATTTTTTTAAAATCTGATAGAAATTCAAACAAAGAATAAGCATTCTTCGGCACAGGGCAAAGGAATTTAAGAATTCAACATGGTATTCAGCCTTCTAAACTTGCGGTGTACTCTGCCAGAGTAACATGCAAACTTTTTCACCACGGTAGGAGTCTTCTAATGTTTTATGAAGTGAATATACATTCGTATTGACTCACAAAAGAATTTGTATGGAAGCTGATACACACACACACACACATATATATATATGTATGTATAATATAAATTTGGGCAGGATCCATTAATTCAGATATGTTTGTTGAATATGACAGACAAGGAAAATTGGATTAATATATATATATATATATATATATATATATATATATATATATATATATATATATATATATATATATATATGTATATATATATATGTATGTATATATGAATAGATAAACAGATAGATAGATATGTGCATATATATATATATATATATATATATATATATATGTATGTATGTATCAGTCAATATATACATTTGTATAGAAATATGTTTATGGATATATATATATATATATATATATATATATATATATAAATATATATATATATATATATATATATATATATATATATATGTGTGTGTGTATATGGGCGTTTGTATATACATATATAGATATAAACATTAATATGCATATGTATATATATATATATATATATATATATATATATATATATATATATATATACAAAGAGAGAGATGAATGTGTGTGTATACATATACATAATATATATATATATATATATATATATATATATATATATATATACACACACACACGTATATCTATCTATATCTATCTCTTTCTCTCTCTCTCTCTCTAATATATATATATATATATATATATATGTATTTACCAGAGCGCCCATGTTGCTACCGGGTTTGATGCAACCATATATATATGTAGGTATGGGTGTATATGTATCTGCATGTATATGTGTGAATGTGTGTGTATCGACAGAGTCTGAGTTTATTTTCCGGCATTTTTTTCAGAACTTATTTCTTCATTGTATACTTTTTCACCTTCGTCGACAACCACCTCCTCCTCCTGTTTATCTTCCATCTCTCACCCTCCCCGCCATCCACCGCACGTTCTGCTCGATAATAAATGGCATAGGACGTTTGATTTATTTGCGTTTGAAGAGTGAGCGGTTTATGAATAAATCACATATTTGCACTGGCCGCAAGCCAGTCCAGTTTTCAGCCATCATTCCGGTGCGAAGAGAGATAATGTGCCGGCAGACCAATTGGCCGGCCACCCAGTAGAAACATATCATCTTCTCAATAATCATCGTCATTATCGGCATTTTGAATTACCGGTTGTAAAGTGAAGAAGCCTAGAAGGAAAAATGAAGTGAAATAAGAGACAGACAAACAGACAGATTCAGGGAGAGAAAAAGAAAAATAATGTAAAAAAAAAGAAAAAAAGTGAAGATGCAACGGGTTAGAAAATGAATGAAGATGAAAGAGGAAAGAAGAAGATTTAGGGGAGGATGAAATTAATAAGTGAGGAAGGAGTGGAAACGTAAATGCTAAAGAAAGACAACAAGAAAAGCAGGAAAGAGAATAAAAATGTCCGAATGTAGCGATAGCAGTAGTGAAGAAAATGACAAAAAAAAAGAACGGAAAGAAGCAAGGAATGTAGGGAAAAAAGAAGAAAAAGAAGCAAAAAACGCCAAAAGGAAATAAAAGGAAGAATGAAAGATTGCAAAGAATGAAAGAAAAAAAAGGGGTAAAGAGGGGAAAAAGGAAACTGGAAAAAAGAGAAAGATGACAGAGAATAAAGGAAAATAAACGAAAGAGATTAAATGGAGATAGAAAGAAAATAAGAGAAAGAGAAAGAAAAAGGAAACAATCGATTGAGACGAATGAGAAATTAAATAGAAAAAAGGGAGTAAAAGAAAAGAAAGAAAGAAAGAAAGAAAGAAAGAAAGAAAGAAAGAAAAGGATAATGGAAAAAAAAGAAGCAAAAAATAAAGAAAACAAGAAAAGGGAACACGATTGAAAGAAAGAAAATGAAAGAGAAAACAGAACTAAGAAAGAAGAAAATGCAAAAGAATAAAGAAAAGCAAATGAACAAAAAATATACAAAGTATAGAAGAAAAGAGCAATGAGTGTGAAAGAAATGTAGAGAAACAAGGAAGGAAGGAAGGAAGGAAAGAAGGAAAGAAAGAAAGAAGGAAGGAGGAAGGTAGGAAAGGAAGGAAGGAAGGAAGAAATGAAAGAAAGAAGAAAAGAATGAAGGTAGGAAGGAAGAAAGGAAGGAAAGACGGAAGGAAGGAATGAACGGAAGGAAGGAGAAAAAGAAAGAAGTAAGGAATAAATGAAGGAAGGAAGGAAGAAAGGAACGAAGGACGGACGGAAGGAAAGAAAGAAAGAAAGAAAGAAAGAATGAAGAAAGGAATGAAGGAAGAAAGGAAGGAAAGAAAGAAAGAAGGAAGGAAAGAAAGAAGGAAGGAAAGAAAGAAGGGAGGAAAGAAGAAAGGAAGGAAGAAAGGAAGGAAAGAAAGGCGGAAGGGACGAAGAAAAAAGGAAAGAAAGAAGGAAGGACAGGAAGGAAGGGAGGAAGGAAGGAAAGAAAGAAAGAAAGAAAGAAAGAAAGAAAGAAGGAAAGACGGAAGGAAGGAAGGAGGGAAGGAAGGAAAGAAGAAAGTAAGGAAGGAAAGAAAGAAAAAGGAAAGAAGAAAAGGAAGGAAGGAAAGAAGAAAGGAAGAAGGAAAGAAGGAAGGGACGAAGGAAGGAAGGAAAGACGGAATGAAGGAAGGAAGGAAAGAAAGAAAGAAAGAAAGAAAGAAAGAAGAAAGGAAGGAAGGAAGGAAGGAAGGAAGGAAGGAAGGAAACGAAAGAAAGCCGTGAAAAAGAAAATAATGTAGGGAGTGGCATGGAGATGGTAAAAGACAGCGAAAGTGAATGAAAATAAGTAAGCGGGAAAAAAGAATGAAATGAAAAATGGGCCGAATAAAGTAAAGAGAGATGGACTAAGAATGAATAGTTTTAAAACGATGAAACGAATGAATGAAATACTTGAAATTACTCTTGAAATGAAAAATTATTATTGGATATAAAATGATAAATTCTTTTATTATAAAGCATATCAGTTATAAAGTCAAGATTTGAGATTATTATTTTGTATAAAACTATTAACACTGCGATTAACTATGCTCTCATTCGACGTATAGAAGAAGAAGAAGAAAAAGAAGAAGAAGAAACAGATGATGAGGAGGAAGAAGAAGACGAGGAGAAAGAGAAAGAGAAGATAGTGATGACAATGAAGAAAAATGAGGGAAAAGAAGGATGAAGTAGCGAAGCAGATAAAGAAAAAGATGAAGAAGAAGAAGAAAAGATAAAGAAGCAGAGAAAAGAGAAAAGCAAAGAGGGAGTGACAAAGAGAAGTTTCTTGATTCAAGAGGCGAAGGAAATTGTGAAGGAAAAAGGAAGAAATAAAAAAAAGAGTGTGCTGAAAGAAAAGTAAAATGATAGGACAGTGTCTGCTTGATCATTTCACTTTCCTTTCAATGAAGAAGACAGTGATGTAGAAAAAAGGAAGAAGAAAAACAAGAGAAGAGGGAAGAAGACGAAAAAAAGAAGAAGAAGCGATTATTTCAAGAAGAAATAAAATGGGAAGAATGAGAAAAAGGAGGAAGAGAATAATTAAATAAGAGATAAAAAAGGAAGAAGAAAAAAAAGGGGAAGAGGGAAGAAGAAGAAGAAAAAAAGAAGAAGAAGCGATTATTATAAGAAGAAATAAAATGGGAAGAATAAGAAAAAGGAAGAAGAGAATATTAAATAAGAGATAAAAAGGGAAGAAGAAAAAGGGGAAGAGGGAACAAGAAAAAAAAAGAAGAAGCGATTATTTCAAGAAGAAATAAAATGGGACGAATAAGAAAAAGGAAGAAGAGAATACTTAAATAAGAGATAAAAAGGGAAGAAGAAAAAAGTAGAAGAGGGAAGAAAAAGAAAAAAAGAAGAAGAAGCGATTATTTCAAGAAGAAAGAAAATGGGAAGAATAAGAAAAAAGAAGAGAATACTTAAATAAAAAATAAAAAGGAAGAAGAAAAAAAGAGAAGAGGGAAGAAGAGGACGAAGAAGAAGAAGAAGAGATCACTTCACAAAGAAATAAAATGTGAAGAGGTAAATGATAAAAGGGAAGAAAAGGAGGGAATATTTCAAAAAGAATTAAAAATGGAAAGAAGAAAAAAGGAGGAGAGAAGAAAGTAACGAAGGGGGAGAAGAGGGACAAAAGAAGATGAAGAGAAACAAAATGGGAAAAGAAAGAAAAATGAGAAGAGTGAGAAAGGCGAGGACGAAGAAGAAGAAGAAGAAGAAGAAGAAGAAGAAGATGATGATGATGAGCGAAGAAGTAGAAAAAATACTATACTTGAAATAGAAAAACATACTTAAATCTTGGAAGGAAACAAGTATAATTTCTTCAACTCCTGTGAATTCAAAATGGAGGAAAGAATTGAAAAACCTAGTTTGAAGCTCGCAACGAAATTCTCCAAAAAGCAAATAATAAATTAAGGAGGGTTTAAAAATTAAACAAGAGAAAAAAAAGAGAGGTATACGTCGTTAATAAAATGCTAGATTGTAACACTCTTCTCGAAAAAAAAAATGCGAATTTTAAAAAAAATTACTAATATGAATGAATCATTTTCTCGAGAATTTAAACAGGATAAATGAAACTTTCTTCCCGCCCCCATAAGTGTTTTACAGAGGTTCCACGTTAAATCCCGATAATCAAATAAAACAAAATTAATATCGACATTGGGTAAATTCTAAAATGGTACCTTTTTAGAATTTAACAAGAAAAAAATATGAATAAACACTTCCGCTGATTTCCTAGTCTTTGGCCCTGAATTTCAGCCATACAAAGGGTTTTTCTTGTCAAATACAAAGCAAACGGAAACGAACATAACGTGAAAAAAAAAAAAAAGAAAGCGAGGTTATTTGATATAAAGAGATACGTAAATTGGCGGGAAAGAAGGCATCTGAAATTTTGTAAACGGAACAACGAAAGAGAATGATATTAGAGTGTCAGGAAAAATAACGGCATGGAAATGGTTTGTTTGAAATTAAAATAGAAGGAAAAATACGGATAAAGACCCAACACGTAGGCGGGAAAGAGATTCGACATATTTGTAACGAAGAATACATGAGAAGATAAAGAAAGTAGAAATCAAGTATTAAAAAAAGAAAATAAAAAAAAAGAAGAAGAAAATGAATAAGAAATAACGAAAGAAAAACCACGGCTTAAGTGTTGGAAAAATAAAATAATCCTTTTAAAAAAGTTCAACGAAAATTGAAAGATATTGATATAAGAATACGGAGAAAATTGAGAATATTTGAAAAAAAATTAACATCGAAAAAAGTTCGGAGAATTTTGAGTCGATAAAAGAAAATGAATGAGAATGAAAAGTGTACAAGAAGAAATTAAGTAGAATGAAATGAATTATATTTAATAACGAGTAGGAAAGAGAAAAAAAAATAGAAGTGAAACGTAATTTGAGATATTTAATAATAATAATAAGAAGAAGAAGATTATGTGCAAAGGGAGAATATAAGAATGGAAGGAAAGAAAGAAAATACTAAAAATAAAGAGTTTCAAAATATTTACCTCAGGTAGAGAAAAAGCGGATCTGTAAAAAAAGAAGTTAGAAATACATTGGGAATTATATAATAATGCATATGAAACGAAATTGAGAAGAAAGAATAATCCAGACTTTGAAATATTTTTCAGAAAGAAGAAAAATACAGAAAAAAGTAAATCTCTAAAAGAAAACGTACAATACAAAAATTACATTAAAATATCGTTCACTATGAATGAGAAAGAAAGAAGCAGAAAAATATTTAAGAAATTTAAAAGAATAAAGTCAAAATAATTTACGAGGAAATAGAATTAATGAAAAGGAAAGAAAGACAAAATATATAAATTTTACTAAAATCCGACTGAAACTGAGAAATTTATATGCATGAAACAAATAAAACTTCACTAAATAAATAAAAATAGTAAGATCCAAAAATAAATAAAATAAGTAAAAATTCATAAATAAGTAGAAATCCTAAAATGTCATTAAATAAATAAAAATAGAAAAATAGTTAAATAAATAAAAATAAAAATCCATTAAATAAATAAACATCGTGAAAAATCGATTAAATAGAAAAAAATCCATTATATAAATAAAAATAGTAAAAGTCCATTAAATAAATAAAAATAGTAAAATTCCATTAAATAAATAGAAATAGTAAATGTCCATTAAATAAGTAAAAATCCTATAGATAAATAAATAAAAAATAAAAATACATTAAACGAATAAACATACAGAAATCCATTAAATAAATAAAAATCGTAAAAGTCCATTAAATATATAAAACTAGTAAAAATCCATAAATAAATAAAATAGTAAAAATCCATTAAATAAATCAAAAATAGTAAAAACCCATTAAATAAATCAAAATAGTAAAAATCCGTTAAATAAAAAATCCTAAAATTTCATTAAATAAATAAAAATAGAAAAATAGATAAATAAAAATTCAATAAAAAAGTAAACATCGTAAAAATCGATTAAATAGAAAAGAAAATCCATTAAAAATAGTAAAACTCTATAAATAAATAAAATAGGAAAAAACTATCAAATAAATAAAAATATTAAAAATCCTATAGATAAATAAATAAAAAATAAAAATATTTTAAACGAATACTGATACAAAAAATCCATTAATGAAATAAAAATCGTAAAAATCCATTTAATAAATAGAACTATTAAAAATCGATAATTAAATAAAATCGTAAAAATCCATTAAATAAATCAAAAATAGTAAAAAATCCATTAAATAAATCAAAAATAGTAAAAATTCATTAAATAAATCAAAATAGTAAAAATCCGTTAAATAGATAAAAAAAACATAAAATTTCATTAAATAAATAAAAAAATAGAAAACGATTAAATGTTTATTTAATGTATTTTTATTTTTTTATTTTTATATCTATTTTTCTATTTTTTATTTATTTAATGAAATTTTAGGATTTTTTTTAATTATTCAACGGATTTTTACTATTTTTATTGTGATAAATTAATTAAAAAATCCATTAAATAAATAAACATAGTAAAAATCCATAAAATAAATAAAAATAGTAAAAATCCATTAATAAATAAACATAGTAGAAATCCATAAAATAAATAAAAATAGTAAAAATTCATTAAATAAATAAAAATAGTAAACATATATAATTAAATGATTTTTTTAAAATCTATGAATAAATGAAAATATAAAAATCTGTAAAAAAAATAAATATATTAAAATCCATAAACAAATTCCAATCGTAAAAATCCATGAATGAAAAACTATTAAAATGGTACATATTTCTCTGAATAAATGAAAATATAAAACTCTATTAAAAAATAAATATTAGATTGGTGCAAAAATAATGATGTAATTATGTCGTTTTTTGACGTATTTCTTAACGTCAAAAACGACATTATTACGTCATTATTTTGGCACCAACCTAATATAGTAAAATTTATAAACAAATAACAATCGTAAAAATCCATGAATGAAAAACATTTGTCCATTAAAATGGTATATATTTTCACCAGCCAATCAAGCATGGGATCAATGGAGACACACATGTATTTATAAAAGTTTACCAAATGGTTCACCTAGAAATATAACCGGATATAAAAAGTTCTCTTCCAGTTATACCCAATAGAATGTAGTTTAGTCAATGCTTTTACGTATGAATAGAGACAGGATGGCATACATAGAAATAAATATCACTTACTTATTAAATATTTATTATTTGAATAATTTTCTTGAATTACATGCATATATATATATATATATATATATATATATATATATATATATATATATAAAACGTCCTGGGTATGACGATAAACTACATCCGCGTCCTGGGAATGACGGTAAACTACATCCGCTTCCTGGGATGACGGTAAACTACATCCGCATCCTGGGAATGACGGTAAACTACATCCGCGTCCTAGGTATGGCGATAAACAGCATCCACGTCCTGGGTACGGCGATAAACTACATCCAACAGCAATGACTCAGATAATGTTTTCGGAAAAAAGCTATACGTTTTTGAAACAATAATGTTGCCAGCTATCTGTTTTGGAACCATAATGTTGCCAGCTGTACGTTTTTGAAACAATAATGTTGCCAGCTATACGTTTTTGAAACAATAATGTTGCCAGCTGTACGTTTTTGAAACAATAATGTTGCCAGCTATAAGTTTTTGAAACAATAATGTTGCCAGCTATAAGTTTTTTGTAAGAAATAATGTTGCCAGCTATACGTTTTTATAAGAAATAATGTTGCCAGCTATACGTTTTTTGTAAAAAATAATGTTGCCAGCTATACGTTTTTGAAACAATAATGTTGCCAGCTATACTTTTTTTTTATTCCATACAAAATAGGCATTTGAAATTCATATAAACTGGATTTGGCATTAAATAACCCACAGTGGTTGATATGGCATAAAACCCAAACAAACAAACAACAATATATATATATATATATATATATATATATATATATATATATATATATATATATATATATATATTAGGTTGGTGCAAAAATAATGACGTAATAATGTCGTTTTTTGACGTTAAAAAATACATCAAAAAACGACTTTATTATGTCATTATTTTTGCACTAACCTAATATATATATGTGTGTGTGTGTGTGTGTGTGCATGCGAGTTTGTGTGGAAAAAAATCTAAATAAAGCAGATACACATATAAATACATACACGCCTGCGCTCACACACACACACACACGTACACACACACGCACGCACACACACGCACAGGCACACGCACACACATGCACACACACACACGTGCACATATCCATATATCCATTTAATGCAAGCCAAATAGTGATCGGAATCCGATAGAATGATAAGAGAAAGAACAAATAGGGAACGTTTATCAATGTAACAGGTTTCGCTGTTATTAAAACTTCATCTTACGTACCGAGCATAACCACAGACTACATCCGGTAGCAAGGCCTCTGATCAGGAGGATTTGAAGAGCAAGGAATCAGCTTTTAATTGTTGCTGTTCATAGATTAACTCTGACCTGGTCTGGTAGCACCTGTTAGGACCCTAGCTAAGGGTAAATTGTTGACCCTCAAACTGTGGCAAATATATATATATATATATATATATATATATGAAAGTATAAAAAGTTAATTTTTATAGTAAAAATACCAGCAATACAATTGTGAAAAAAATATTACCAGCAATAAATTTTTGAAAAACAAAATATTACCAGGAATGCATTTTGAAAGAAAAAATGTTGCCAACAATAGATATTTGAAAAAAAAATACCAACGATACATTTAAAAAGAAAAAAATTATATTCTATTTATACGAATATATTCTAAAAATCTATTCGGCATTAAATAAACCATTGAGCTGTTGATATGCCGTAAAATGGAATAAACTTAAACCAAAACTCCATGACATCATCCGTAATCCACATAGGCTAATTAAAATTATATACAGAGACGCTGCTTGACAAGTCAAATGAACATAAAGTCTGCTTTGCCAATCAAAATCAAACAGCACTAAAATATTTCCCATGTCTCATTCTCTGAAAAAACTTTAATAAAAGTGAAACATGTTAGATTCATAAACTTTTCCTATTTGAGACAGAGAAGCAAAGAGAGAACGTTAAATATTTAAATGAAAAATAATTGAATATATATATATATATATATATATATATATATATATATATATATATATATATATATATATATAATTATTTATTTAAAATAATGATTCCAACACGCTACATACGAGTCCTCATGTTGTATCTAGCACTATTTTTTAAAAATAATAACAAAAATACTAAAGAACTTTGGATTATCTACCTAACGAATTCTTTCCTATATATATATATATATATATATATATATATATATATATATATATATATATATATATATATATATATATATATATATATATATATGGCGTCTACTCAAACAGGTGTATCCAATAAAATATAACGTTGTTATTTCTAATCGGTAGATCTATCCTATGATTTATATTCGTAAAAACTGGAATTTATAATAACCGGTCTAGACCGAGAATGCCAAATAAAAAAAAAAGATTCGTCCCAGGAATTGAACCTGTATCGCTTTTTTTTTCAGCAAGAAAAGATTCGCATAGAACTGCGTTGCCAATTTGGCCTCAGACCGTCACAATAAATAAATATATATAATTATTCGAGTATATCAATAAATAATTATAGTATAAAAGACTTCAGATAGATAGATATAGCCTGCGATATATATATATATATATATATATATATATATATATATATATATATATATATATATATATATATATATATGCATAAATACATAATGCATAATTATATCCTGCGATAGATAGGTGAACAGACTTAGATAGATAGATAGATAGATAGATAGATAGATAGATAGATATAGCCTGCTATATATATCCTGACATAGATAGGTGAACAGACGGACTTAGATAGATAGATAGATAGATAGATAGATAGATAGATAGATAGATAGATATAGCCTGCGATAGATAGGTATATACATACATAAATAATTATATCCTGTAATAGATAGATAGATAGATAGATAGATAGATAGACAGACAACACATTAGGCTATGCCGTTCACAAGTGTCTGATGTATAATGAAGGGGAAGAAAAATAAATCGTCGACATTTGATTAGACAAACGAAATAGTGAATAACATTGGAAATTGCATAAATATTTCATGTTTCGTCCGATGCGCCTTAGATAAACTTTGAAATCGATGATGAAGAGATCACTACATTTACAATAGCTTGCCACAAACGTTCAGGTACTTTTCTCCGGACATGAGTTGTCGGTGTGCGCGCGGGCGCATGCGTGTGTGCGGCTATTTGTGTGATGTTTTTGCTTAGCAATACGTCACACATGCATGCTTTGTCGCCATATCAATCACTCGTATGTAAATATAAGAACTTTTTGATCCACTGAGCCAGGAATAACGGAAAATGCTTAGGAAAGCAGATTCACATATAAATACATACACGCATGCACGCACACACATGCGTGCACACACACACACACACACACACACACACACACACACACACAGATCCATAGACAAAAGAAGATGAATGACTTTTTTGCGTTGTTAGTGATTCAAATGTCTTTCTTGGACAAGATATTTGAATCACTACCACGCCAAAAGATTTTTATGACATGTGTAAATATCTACTCTTTGCTTGAAGAAGGCCGCGACACCAGAAACACGTGTAGTAGAATTATGGAAAATAGAGTATAAAATATATTTTAAAATAAAAAATCCACATTTCAACCAAAAACGTTTCCGGTTTATCTTCTTTTTTTAAAATAAACACTTTTCTCTTGTTGGAACGACTATAACCTCTTCCCCATATATCCATATTGTAGAAGAATCAAGACTTACTTTTCAATCACCATATATATATATATATATATATATATATATATATATATATATGGTGATTGAAAAGTTACTCTTGATTGTTATACTTATAATTTATTAATTAAATGTGATTTTTACAAAAAAGAAAAAAAAACGGATATGAAAAGAAAGCGTTTCGGGTGAGTTTTTATTTAAAATTCGATGTGGGCTCCAAATTTCGCTCCCAGCTTCTCAAGCCGCCCGGGAATTGCGTCAACTGATTTCATGAGAAAATCGTGTGGTATGGAAGACATGACTTCTTGTCTTCGCCGTTCAGCTTCGTTCAAAGTCTTGATTTGGTATAGTAGACTTGCTCCTTTAACCAACCCTAAAGAAAAAAAGTCTCAGATTCTTAAACCAGGACTCTTATTTGCTACTCATACAAAAAAAAGGGAGTTACTTTCTCTACAAATATTCTTAAATGTCTATAATTGGTAACAGAAGCCATTGGTTTATACGAACCGCTTTCCATATTTCATACTTCGTGTCGTCATGTGTGACGTCATGAGATGCGGTGCGATTTTCGCTTCTAGCGTCTTATATGCATTTGTTTATCGTTGCTTAGAAATCTTCTATGTAAACATTAACAGACTATCATCACTGTCGGGTCCGTATATTGTTTAATATGTTGTAATTGACATCTTTGATAATGGCTTAAGTAAGCCGAAAGCTTAGATTGTATTAAAAAAAAAAAAAATATGGATCACTATTGTGAATTTCATTGTTGGTTCAACGATAATGTTATTAAACTTATCAGATGTTACGAAAAAAATTTACATAAAATAAATAGACAACACTTCTCTATATTATTTAATGAAACGTGTGTCTATATATATATATATATATATATATATATATATATATATATATATATATATATATATATATATATACATACATACATACATACATACATACATATATATTATACATACATATTTGTTGAAATAAAACGAATTCCTTCGTTTTTGCAAAGGAAAGGGAAAAGTAAAGGAATGAAAGAAAGGAGAAAGAGAGTTACATTAAAAGATTGAGTAAGTAATATATAACATATAAGGTAGAAGGTAATTTATAGAGATATAGAGAGGTAAAGAGATTCAAGTGATTATGGTGGAATTGGTCTTGATAAAAACGACAGTTGAAGATGACCGATGTCCTATAATTTGACATCTGAACACATAAAAAAAGTAAAACACAACATACAAAATGAGCCTAAAAATTCCAAAGAGGGGTTTAAACGGTAAAAAATGGAAATAAGAATTTAAATCTCATACTGATATATAATTATTGTATAAAAAAAAATTGTTTATAAAACGATATTAATATTAATCTCTTCAAAGCTATATCTTTAATTATATAGTAAAAATATAGTGACAATTGTGTAAGTAAAATATTTAATATGGGGTAATACGTTTGTGTTTCATTGATTGTAATTTACTTATATTCCTCTGTAATAAAAAAAAATTATATTGAGCTCTCTTTTGCGGATCAGTTTTAATATTATATATTAATAGGATCTACTTAGATTACTTAGCCATGGATTTTTTAACTATATACATACATACATAC
>OZ010605.1:63452227-63474727 GCA_963932145.1 Acanthosepion lycidas | reverse complement strand
TTGAATTTGTCGGTCTGATGAATTGGATCGTATTTACGATTCCAATGGAATAAATTATGACCATGGAATATTAGTGTTTAAGCCTTTTTATTATATATATATATATATATATATATATATATATATAATCACGGAGTTACGATTCCCCACCTGATGAGATGTCTAAATAATGTTTTCATTTTTTGACGTTGAAACAAAAATGTACAATTTTTGTAGTGGATATGTGCATGTTCTAATGTAACACTGCATAAGTGTATAAATACTTTACTTTGTGTATTGAGCACTATATTTAAATTAATGTTTTGAATGCTCTAATCCTACTGTTCGTTCCCCTTCACTTTGATATATGTATATTATATATATATATATATATATATATATATATATATATATATATATATATATATATATAATTATTTATTTAAAAACAATTATAACATAAATATGTTATAAAATCACTTGAACATTTTCAAATTTTAGATAATTGCTTAATAATTGGTGCAGTTTTTAGGCTTTTAAAACCATTATTTTCGCGTTCACACAATGGTTCCTTGTCTTGAAGAAAGAAGTAAGCTTTCCATCTCATTTTTCTGATAATGTTTTCCGTTTGCTGAGTTAAATGGACGAAATAATCCCTTTTGTTCGTGGCGGGAATGTTCTTAAGTGATACTCTAAAATTGATTCTATCCATAGTATACAGTGCTCCACAGTAATAGGAGCTAATATCCAAGTATATAATTAGTGTACACCAATTATATATATATATATATATATATATATATATATATATATATATATTAGAGTGAGCTTTTGTACAGATATTTAATGTACGCATTGTCTACAAATATTATTCTCGCCCTTTCTCTCTTTCACACATTTACACTCAAAAATTACCGATAAAGACACACTCTCAATTGTGATTTTTTTGTAAATACCTATATCTACTTTAAGAAGTGTTACTAAAAGTCTGGAAGAAATTTTAACGCTAAATTCTTAAAACGAACAAAAAGTGTCAAAAATTATTTTTATTTCCGTAGACTCTCTGCTTGGAATAATTTTAAGGGATATGTGATATATCCATCGGGACATATTTAACCTGACAGATTTGTTGTATGTACATCTTTCTATATCGGTATGGAAATCTGTGTGCTTCTGATCGTACATTTACATAGAATTTTACTGAGTAAAAGAAAAAAAAAAGTGTTACTATATTTTCGTTTTTAATTTATTTTGTTCCAGCGTATAAAATAACAACTCCGCCTTTTTCGATTTATTTTTTGATTCCGCTTGCACTCACCTGGCAAAAGTCCAGGGGAAGAGAAATAGCTTCAGAATATTTTTCTGGTCAGTCCGCGGGCTGGCCCATTAAGGCCCGGAATGACAGGTGTGGACAGACGAATGCGGTAGGAATGAGTGTGAGCCAGGAGGCAAAGTAAGGAGTTGGAAATATTGACCATTTGTCTGCCAAGTAAAAACCTGACTTGCGTGTAAATGGTACGAGTGATTGGGGAAGGAAAAGCAAGAGACAAGGTTGAAAAGTTATGGCTTCTGTCTAATTAAGGATGAATGTCGTACACTGGTAGGCAAGTGGATGGTGGCCCGAGGATTTAACGGCTGATTGAATAAGACTGATGAGTTAGTCTTTGGAGAAAGAAAGAAAGAAAGAAAGAAAGAAAGGAAGGAAGGAAGGAAGGAAGGAAGGAAGGAAGGAAAAAGAAAGAAAGAAAAAATAAATAATAAAACGAATATAGAAAGAAAGAAAAAAGAAAGAAGGTAAGAAAACAGAAAGAAAGAAAAAGAAAGAAAGAAAAAGAAAGAAAGAAAGAAAGAAAAAAGAAGGAAAAAATAAACAAAGGAGAGAAAGACAAAGAAAGATAAAATAATGAAAGAAAGAAAGAAAGAAAGAAAGAAAGAAAGAAAAAGAAAGAAAGAAAAGAGAAGGAAAAAGTAGCAAAGAAAGAAAAAAGAAAGAAAGAAAAAGAAGCAAAGAAAGAAAAATGAAATGAAGAAAGAAAGAAAAAGAAAGAAAGAAAAAAGAAGGAAAGAAAGAAAGCAAAAGAGAGAAAGAAAAAAGAAAGAAATATAAAATAAATAAAGAAAGATAGAAGAAAGAAAAAAGAAGGAAAGAAAAAAGAAAAAAGTAAGAAAGAAAGAAAGAAGAAAGAAAGAAAGAAGAAAGAAAAAAGAATAAAATAAAGAAAGAAAAATGAAGAAAAGAAAGAAAAAAGAAAGAAAGTGAATACAGATGTTAAGGAAACTATAACAAATAATAATAATAATGATAATTATTATAATTTTTATTATTATTATTATTATTATTATTATTATTATTATTATTATTATTATATAGCTGTTTCCCTACAAGGAAATATTTGGCTTTCATTGCCCGAGCTGCCAGTATTCTTTTTGTTAGAAATTTATAAAATCTTTCTCTTAAAACACTTTTTAAGGAAAACATAATTCATGTTCAGCAGTTTCTATCCTATTTCCAGCATTGATGGAAGTTTCCTTTCTTACCTTTGATTGGAAGTGCTGTGGAATGTTAACATCTTGATTATCTTATTATTTCCTCTTCGACTTACATGTGCTATTCATTTTTGTTTTTGCTGCTGTTGGTAGTTCTCAAGTCATGTGGAATCTGTTATTTGCTACAATTCTTTGTTTGTGATTCTGTAGCGCCAGTCCACAATTTTCAAAGAAGTTCGCTCTTTGCCCAGACCCACAGATTTCAATCGCTCAAAGCCATTTTTGACCATTGATCCGAATGAGTGGTTGTGTACAGTTGACAGGTTAGGTACTTCTGAATAGATCTGGCGCCATGCATGACAGTGATATGAAAATCTGATGTGGCTGTTTTAGAAAATGATTCGAGTTTTAAGGGTTAATCTTCCGGTTTCATGGCAATTTGCGGTTTTAAAAAAATACAACACTTAAGACCGCGATTTAAGAAAAGAAAAGGAAGAGGAGGAGTACGCGGCAGCGAAAAAGAAGGAGGAGAAGGAAGCAGAGAAGAAAAAGGAGGAGGTGGAGGAGACAGAGAGAAGGAGACAAAGAAGAAGAAGAAGAAGAAGAAGAAGAAGAAAGATGATGACGAAGAAGAAGAAGACGTGAAAGGAGGAGGCATAAATTAATTAAAGTTTGAGAAAAAGGAATGGAACAAAGAAAGAAAGAAAGAAAGAAAGAAAGAAAGAAAGAAAGAAATAATAATAATAATAATAATAATAATAATAATAATAATAATAATAATAATGTTCCGATCGAGTAATTGATGGATCCCTGGTAGCCCAAACCTTGAAGAAATACCAAAAATTGTACTCACCAGTACCATTCACAAATAAGTAAAATATATGCAATCTTAGGGATTCTTTTAACAAAAATGCTGAGTGAAAAATGTCACGAAACCTTGAAACCATAAATCTCTCCAGAATCTATATTTCAAATTTATAAGTCTACAATTCATCTATGCACTTAATATTGCTGCCACATCACGCCTGCTGCTCTGTTAATACATTTAGATGATATTGATCCAAAGAATCTTCAATATTATTGGTCCTGACCTGGCAACTAATTAATCTACTATTCGTCCTTACATTAAAAACTGTTGCCATATCTTGTCGGGTGCCACTGCCATTCATCTCGAGGTTCTCGACAAAATCCAAAGAAGTGTAATTGGTCCTGAATTGGCTTCTCGACTTCTGACATTTTCTCACAGACGTGATGTTACTTCCCTCTGTCTTTTCTACAAATATTTTCATGGCGACTTCTCTGACGAGCTTTTTTCCCCTGATGACAACATGAATTTAAGCATGCTATTAGATTGGCATCTAGGTCCCACCTATTTGATGTTTCTTTCCACGTACTTCTCGACACTGGAATTCCCTTCCTCTCACTTGCTTTCCTCATAATTTCAATCTTCAAAACTTTAAATGTAACTTCAATTACCATCTTCTGTTGCCTTGCCACCTCTCCATTTTTTTTACCTTCCTCAATCCCCGCTACAACCACTCTTTTTTTTTTCTCATTTTCATTCTCCCTAACCCCTGCGTGCTAGTGGCACTTCTGCCTTGCTTGGGGTGAAATACTTAAATAAACTACAAAGGACAGGAAATTGTGGAGAGCTATGATCGCCAAAGTACACATAGAAAATAAGAAGAGGACTTTTATGAAAACATACTTTTGTCTGTTTATAGGTTTATTTTGTAATGTGTGAGCTATATTTGTGTGTAGATTTTTTTGTATTTCTTCAAGGTTTGGGCTAGCAGGGATCCCATTAATGACTCTATCGGAACATTATTATTATTATTATTATTATTATTATTATTATTATTATTATTTCTTTCTTGGCTTCTGTCTGTTATAATGTTGTTAATGATGACGGTCGTCTTCGAGTATAGAATCCAGAGGTTAGCAGTGAATATTTCGAAGACAGTAGGAAAGCGTTGTTCAGGTTAGAAGTGGATATTTCGATAAAAGTAGCAGAGCATAGTTCGTCCTTCTGTTTCTCTTCGCCTGACAAGCTGAACTGGACATTCGGGTAGAGTGAACAAAATGGCCGCCTTTATACACGACGGATAGAATGTTCAGCGTCTTCTGATTGGTTAACCTTCTATTGGTGGACTATAAAGTGAGTCCAGGCATTTGGACTAACACACGAGTTACATACATATACTGTAACACTGTCTTTATTTTTTTTGTCTGTTTATAGGTATTTCGTTGTTCGTTTTAAAATGATGTTCACTCTGTTCAAGGCTCGTTTGGGAGTCGTTTTTACAGAGCAGCAGTTCGTAGAAGAAGCTACCTCATAGATTAAATAAAGGTTCAGTTCAAAATTTCTTGAACGTCAAACGGATCGACGAGTATACATAAAAAAAAAGATCGGAGAGAAGAACAAACGACACATTTCCATGGATGGAATCTACACTTTCAGACACAGGTATTGAACTCACACTTACTACCTCACCAAATTCGCGAGTCAACGACTAGGTTATTGTCCCATGGGACAATCATGGGTGCAGAATATTGTGCCTTACATATAACGTGTGCGTGTACGAAGAAGTAAATAAATAATATATTACTTTCCTATAAACAAATCAAGTAAAATATTTCTTTTCAATAAACACATCACGGAGAACGAGTTACCAAAGTGCACGGCTCGAATCAATATGGAAGGTAGGAAGAGCCAAATAAATAAAGAACTGAGAAAGGCAGGTGGAATTTTAAACATAATCGATCGCTTGTCAGTAAATGGTAAAAGTATTTTAGCGGGAGAGTCTAATTTATCGAGGCTGTCACAAGCCATTAGAGAGTTGTATGGTCATTAGGGGTTGTCAGATGTCTTAGTGGATTGGCATTGACCAAGGTTGTCTAATTCGTCTAATTTTAGAACCAATGCATTGATGTCTACAGTGTGTGTGTCAGTGTGTGTGTGTGAGAGAGAGATACAGAGAGAGAGAGAGAGAGAGAGAGACTGAGACAGAGATATTGAAAGTCGTCTACAGGGTTGAAGAGTAGTTAAATTATCTTAAAAACAGACAAACTTCGACAGACGGAAAGAAACGAAAATAATACAAGTAATTATAATAGTTATTTACTACTTAGAGTTCCATGCTGAAACGAAAGCACCAAGCGGATATATATATATATACATATATATATATATATATATATATATATATATATATATATATATATATATATATATATAGTGGTACTCGCTTTGAAAAAGCTTAGGTATTTCGGCTTGTAGTTGAACAAACCAATACCCAAGGAAAAATGAGGAATAAAAAAAACAAAAAAACAAAAAAAATTTAGGCGAAAAACAATCGTCCAGAATTCAAGCTCAGAGTCCAAAGAAAAAACTTCCAAAACGAGTAAAAGTAACTATGTAAAGTGCTCAATACACGAAGTAGAGCAAACCTAATATAAGCCTAAAGAGCCAGGAAAACCTACGTAGGTTTCACCTAAACGGTTCGTCTGGGTAAAATTGGACCAGTTTTACCCTAACGATCCGTTTAGGTGAATCCTTAGTAGGTTTACCTGGCTCTTTATGTTTATATATATATATATATATATATATATATATATATATATATATATATATATATATATTCTGACCACGTTTTGAAATGTTTTTTTAGTCTTTTTTTTTCTTCATTTACTAACTAAATTGAATTTAGTCCCTTCTGTTGTTTTGAAAATTCTGGATAAATTCTTTGAATTTTTTTTTAATATTAAGTTGGTGCAAAAACAATGACGTATTAATGTCGTTTTTTGACGTATTTTTTATCGTCAAAAAACGATATTATTACGTCATTATTTTTGCACCAACCTAATATATACATTTCTTAGCCTTACTTAAAATCATTAAGCATTGTCTTGTTTACACCTTTCATTAAATTGAGGAAATATTTATTTGCTTACCTGTGTATGCATCCTATCTAGTTATCTAGTAATTTGATTTACCCAGCTCAGTACCTGCACGCACACACACACACACACACACACACACACACACACATATATATATATATATATATATATATATATATATATATATATATATATTTATATGTATATAAGTATGTATAGGGTGTTCCAATAACTTGCACCGATTTTAAATGGGAATTAAGTTTAACCGTCTAATGATTTTCATCTTTTTCTTTAAAATTTGACAACTTAAGTCTTTCGCGATGTCAACCAGGGAATGATCAAACAACGTGTTAAAGTTTCAAGAATGCAATTGGAAAAATTGTTCGTAAATTCAAATAAACTGGGTTGGTGGCAGATGTGTAAACCCCATTGCATGCTCGTTTACACCGTTCAGCTGAAAACATTGCTGAAATACAGTAGAATGTCGCCGAAAATCCAGACACCTCAATTCTTCATCGGGAACAAGAATTGAAACTTTCCACAACAACGTTACATCGAATTTTGACAAAAGGCTTTTCTCTACACGATTACAAAATTCAATTGACACAAGAACTGAAACCTGCTAACCATTTGGAGCACCGTATACGAGGAATGACAAGTCGATGAAGATTTTTCGCAAAAAAATCCTCTTTAGTTGTGAAGCCCATTTTTAATTTGGTGGAGTCTTTAATAAGCAGAATTGTCGCATTTGGACTGATGAAAATCCAAGGAATATTGTTGAAAAGCCACTGCCTTCACTGTTGGCCTGCATTTTTTGCTAGCGGAATCATTGGGCCGTATATTTATGAATTTGAACGTCCATTTTCGTAATAGGCTTCGATAACTTTAACACGTTGTTTGATTGTTAATCCTTCCATGGTTGAAATTGCCAAAGACTTAAGTTGTTACATCTGAAAGGAAAAGGGGAAAAATTATATGCTTAAACTTAATTCACATTTAAAATCGGTCCAAGTTAGTGCAACACCCTATGTATATATAGAGAGACAACAGTTTGATACCACAGAACTTGTAAATTGATTTGAAACAAACACATTATACCTTTAAGGTAAACTTTTCTGACATCATCTCAACAGAAGAATCGTTGCTAAACTAAAAAGAATACCAACAATATTTACGATGTGACAAACAGCATAAGAGAAAGCGAGAAACTATTAATAAAATACCTATTATTATTAAAATGGGAGGGAAAATAAAAGGGGAAAGAAAAATGCTAAAAACCAGAATAGTTACTGGTGAGCATAAAAAGTAAATTTCAAGACTCATACACCAACAAGTAAAGACAGAACGGCCAAATTTCTCTTTCTGTCGACACATAAACGGTCGCTGTCATTTGAGATAAACTACCACTAAAATAGACCATGCTTTACCTAAAATGGTAAACGTCGAATCCCTATATTTGCTAGTATATTATACCCCGGACAATTACACGGGTTGATTCTACTAGGGTTCGTCTACGAAACTCTGGCTGAAGGTAACATAAATCAGCTAAGTGATATTTTTTTCCTGGTATTAATTATATATAAATACTTATATAAATACTTATATTAATTAACAAAATATAGTTTTGTATTACTTGCTCCCCTGAAGATGGTCACGTAAAAAGATCGAAAGTACTTGGGAAAGGAAAATAAAACAAATTTAAACAGATATATCACATTTCTCTCATCCTTTAACATCACAACACGGAAGGTTATTTGTGAGTATGAACGGATTCTGTTAAAACATAATGTTTGTAATTTATTCAATCAGACATATATATATATATATATATATATATATATATATATATATATATATGGTTGATTTGTCAGTAAGGAGTCTTCCTGATGTTATTGGAATGGATCGAGGTTGATCCCAGCGTGCGACAGACCTTTGGAAAGTGTCTGAAAACCATACCACGGGTTGACCCAAGCCTTGTGAGTGAAAATTGGGTAGACAGAACTCTTGAGGCACGTCGATAGCTATGCTAGCACAAAGCCACAATTCATCGTGGCCAAGGGCTTGATTGTGTTGACCTTGTTCAAATGGTTGATCACGCTAGATAACACGCACTCTCCCAGAAAATGTAACTAAGATTTGCTTAGCACGGTTGCAGTATAAATCCACATGTTGGCTCTGTGGGTGTGGACAAAAACAAACGTGCCTGAGTGAGCATCTGCAATAGGGATTGGCTAGCCGCCCTCGTAGACGAGTATTCTCGAATACGTGTGGCCAGCTATTACACGCAAACACACACACACACACGCACACACACACACACACACACACACACACACACATATATATATATATATATATATATATATATATATATATATATATATTTATATATGTATGTATAGAGAGAGAGAGGGGGGGAGAGACAGGGAGATAAATCTTGCATATGAATTATATTTGATGTCATAGTTTAAATTATCAACGTCGTGAACACGCTAATACAAATATGAACTTAGAGGTTTATGTATTAAGTCGAGATTTAAAAGGCAATTTGAGGAGACTAAATTGAGATTGATAGAAATGGCGGGAAAAGATGGTAAACATGCAAATATTGACGGATAAAAGGATAAACGTTATTCTGGCGCACAAAGACTGAGATGGAATGACGGAATAGAAACATAGATAGATAGATAGATAGATAGATAGATAGATAGATAGATAGATATGAACAGAATGATGAGATCGATATATATATGTGTGTGTGTATGTTTATATAAAGAGAGCAATATAGAGAGAGAGTGAGAGATATTAACACATTGTGATAGATGGGTGTGAAAATTTGAAATAGATAAATATAAATATGATGCGATAGATAGATAGATAGATAGATATATAGATATATAGATATTGAAATATAGATATTAACAAATTCAAATATACATATATATATATATATATATATATATATATATATATAGAGAGAGAGAGAGAGAGAGTGAGAGAGAGAGAGATTGAAATATAAATATTAACAAATTGAGATAGATAAATAGGTACATATATATGAACAGAGTGGGATAGATACGAACAGATCAATATATATATATATATATATATATATATATATATAGATAGATAGATAGATAGATAGATAGATAGATAGACAGACAGACAGATTGGACTTTAGAGATTTCAACAGTAATTGAATGTACTTGCGAAATTCTCTACGTTTCTACACTTAACTGTTTTCTTGTCTGACGCACACCATCAAGCGGTTCGAGTTAAACTTTCAGTGCTACAGTCGCAGCTGATAAGAGCGGTCCGCAGAGCCGAACATCTTGTTTCTTTCACGGCGCTAAGACCCTTGTCACCATTTCTAGAGGTCGGAATGGGATTCAGCCCAACCACCGTACCCGACCCTTCATAATACCTGGGAGTGACATATCAATTATTCGCAGAGACACGCCATCGGAATGTCTGTGAACGTTCGAATAACGTACGCCAAACAGACTCTTGTGAAATCTTGACAAATCATAGACTGTGTGATAGAGCAGAATTGGTGAATATGAGAGGAAAGGTCAAAGTGTTCGATAAGAAATCGCTGAAGATTTGAAATTTAAAAACTCTTTTAAAGACAAAACGCATAGTGGATGCTGGGCGGAGAAAAACTGAAAAGAAAAAGATAGATGTAAGAAAGAGTTTCGTAAAGGTAACATGCGTGAAACATAAAAATCTGAAAAAATTCGAATTTCGCTATAAAGAAAATTTCGTGAAATTTTCATTTTATTTTAAATTTTTAAATTTAAAATTTTTTAAAGCAATATTTAACTTACTTCACTTACTTTTACCTTAATTACTTTTGCTTTAACTTATTTCGTTTTATTGATGTTAAACGTTTATTATTATTATTATTATTATTATTATTATTATTATTATTATTTTTATTTTCTTTGCTTTCTGGCGTTTACACATTTCTTTCCAGGTCCCACCCAGGGACCTAAGGTTAGAAATGGCATCATGACACTTTTCACTGACAAAAAAAAAAAAAAAAAAAAAATTACATAGATAGAGCCCTTCGTAAAGTGTGGGCTGTACTTGTCAGAACAATTTTTTGTATCTCCTTGAGGCATGGGCTTCCAGGAATCCCTGCAATTAGTCTACTGCAATCTTTTCCAACCAGTCCTAGGACTCCAACTACAACAGGGATTGTTGATGTTCCCATATGCCACATTTTCGAGACCTCTATTTCAAGGTCCTTGTATTTTGACAGCTTTTTGAATATCTTCAAAGATACATTGCAGTCAGCAGGGACTGCCATATCAATAAGGATGCACCGTTTTTGTTTGTGGTCTTTAATAACAATATCTGGTCGGTTGGCCTTGATTGTTCTGTCAGTGTGAATTGTGTAGTCCCATAGAATTGTAACAGGTCCTATCTCCGTAACAGGGTCTGGGTGGTGTTGGTACCAGTTTCTTTCAGTTTCCTTCCCGTAGAAGTTGCAGATTTTTATTATTATTATTATTATTATTATTATTATTATTATTATTATTATTATTATTACTACTACTAATAATAATAATAATTTAAATGTCATTTTTGGGGGAGTATATATGTTGTAACCTAGTGAAGGTTACTGAATAGAACAATCAAACGAAGGTTGGTAATGAACTATAATACTTAGGACACTAAGAATACATATGTAGAAGTACTCAACTGTTAGAAGTGAGTCAAGTGAATTCCACAATGAATCTCCAACTTCGGGAGATCTACCAACCGCGTCACACGGTCAGATGTGACACTAGGCCGAATTTAATGTGAAGTATCCGAGCTCGGCCAAAAATTCTCCGTAGAACGGGGTCGAGTAGCTGTACCCCGAGATGAGATTCTGCCCTTCGATATAGCCTCGTCTGGGGATCCTCTCTTCCCGGAAGCAGAAAGTTTGAGCAGCGCAGCTGGAGACGAATCTCCAACCGCAGGATATCTACCAACCGTCCCACGCAGTCAGAGGTGCCACAAGGCCAAATTTAATGTGGGGTATCCGAGCCCTTTTGAACTATACATTGTGTATATATACAGGATGATTGAAAAATAACTGACCATTTTAAAACAATTATACTTTATTTATTAACTATTATTATTAGTAGAAATGGATAAGAAAGGAAAGCGTTTAGCATGAGGTTTTATTTAAAAACTTGATATAGGCATCAGATTTCGCTACCAACTTCTCCAGCCGCCCAGGAATCGTGTCAATGGATTTTGGCAGGAACTCTTGTGGTATACAAGACACAACTTCATGTATTCGGCCTTCAGATTCTTCCAAATATTTGGTTTGTTGTTGTGGACTTGCTCCTTTAACCAACCCAAAATTAAAACGTCACAAGATGTTAAATCAGAACGCCTGGCTGGACACTAATGCATAAAATAGGGAGTTACTTTTCAATCACCCTGTGTGTGTGTATATATATATATATATGTATGTATGTATGTATATATATATATATATATATATATATATATATATATATATATATATATTCTTAATGTACAGCCAGTTAGATCAAGGCTACAGGAATGTAGGACGCCCATGACTAAGATACAAAGACAAGCTGAAAAAGCAATTTGTCAGCAGTCAATATACCACATAACACCCTTAAGTGCTTAGCTTTGGACCGGGTAGAATGGAGATCAACATGTTCTAATGGACTCAACAATTTTCCATTTGCTTCTCTGAATCATCTTCAAGAATCGAGAGAAAGATCTAAAAGGTCAGCCAATCTATCAGTGATTTCATCTCACAATCCTCACACCTGCCCCATATGTGGCCTCCTTTGTAAATCACTAGCGGGCCTTAAATGCCACTTAAGGCCAGATTGAACGGATGGCTGGACTGATGGCAGGAGCCTTCAACAAGAGAGAAAACTGGCAAGAGCGACACGTGATATGAAATTGTGGCGAGATCTGTTTGTTGCTTTGGCTATCTCGAAGGCATTTGACAGAGTTTGGCCCACTGGTCTTCTTCAAAAATTGAAAGATGATAACATTGCTGAACGTATCTTTTAACTAATTCACTTTTTCTTATTAAATCGATAAATGAAACTTGTCTTGAATGACCACTCTTCTAGATCTTTTTTCATTAATGCATGGATCTATCATTGGACATGCGTTCTTTCTAATTTTCATAAATGACTTTCCTGATGTTATCAGTTCTCAATTCGGTTCTTAATGGACGCAGCCTATAGAAGAATTCTTCCGTATGAATATGTGTTTATGTATGTTACAAAAGCTATGCAATTGGGTTTATTCTCAAATGTTTAAGTGTATATTCTTTTTCGAGGGTATGTTGTCACAGTGGTTATGGTTTAAAAATCTGTATTTTTTTAAAGAGAATTCAACAGCACTCTTTATTTTATGATAAAATAAGGATTCCGGCTTTCATTCGATGAAATCTTCGATAAATGTCGTTGAACTATAATACTTAGGTCACGAACAACACATACAAGATTCGCCAGCGGCGCGTAGAAGTACTCAACTGTTAGAAGTGAGTCAAGTGAATTCCACAATGAATCTGCAACTACAGGATATTTACCAATCACCTCACGCGGTCAGATGTGGCACAAGGCCGAATTTAATTTGGGGTATCCGAGCTCGTAGGCTCGGTCAAAAATTCCCCGTAGACCCCGTATAAAATGGGGTCGAGTAGCTGTACCCCGAGACGAGATTCTGCCCTTCGACAGGGGATCCTCTCTGCCCGGAAGCAGAGAGTTTGACCAGCACAGCTGGAGACGAATCTCTAACTGCAGAATATCTACCAACCGTTCCACGCAGTTCCTCCCAGAACAAATTGCAAAATTACGAAGATTGAAATTACGAGACGGATGTTGAAAATATCTTAAAGCTAACCTATTTTCCAAAATTCGAAGCAGTGACCAAACATAATTTATTTTTAATTCCTGATTTTGTCTGACTGAACACTTTTCAGTAAGTTCTCGTTGTGACTGGCTTGTTTTTTCTTCTTTTTTTTTAAATAGATATATCGATTGATCCATTCAATTTTTCGCTAAGAAGCATTTTGCGTTTCGTAATTTTCAAACCAAAATCGATGTCAAGATGTTGAAATTTGAAAATTAAATAAAATTTTATTAATATATTTAATTACCTTTCTCTCTCCGTCACAATTAATAAGATTCTGTCCTATATATGAAATGAAAGAAAAGCTAGGTGAAGTTTTAGAATAGGCGCAAAACTTGAAATAATCATTTTTAATTTCATTTTTTTTTCAATATTATCATAGGTTAAGCACTGCAGATCAGGAATATGGACGTTTTTATAAAATCTTTTAAAAGTAAGTAGTGTTTGCTATGTAAATTAATTATAAATTGATCTCCCACATATGGAAGCCTAAAAATATACTCGTATACCCGTTTCCAATCAGTGCCAAAACAGTATTAAATCCTTATATTTTGAATATATATATATATATATATATATATATATATATATATATAGTTGGTGTAACTGCAAAATTGTCCAATTTTGGGATTAAGTTCTGAACTGGAATTTTCCGAGGTTTCATAACACTATTGATCTCTACTTTGAGCAATAAAAATGTATTATTACGCTCTAAGCTAAACAGAAATAACGTGATGAAATCGGTCATAGACCGAAAATAATATGGATCATAAATATGATCATAAAAGAAATTGACATTGATCTTAAACATGGACATGGATCTTAAACAGGGACATGGATCTTAAACATGATCATAAACGAAAATGAGCTAAGGATCGGAAGCTCATGACGTCTTGAAATAAATTTCAAATATATGCCATATACACAAAAAGGTGGATAATCATATTTTTTCTGTCTTCAGAATAGAACAATGGGACTTATACTAAGTTGAAACTTAGTACTATGTAAGGATTAAATATTAATAAGTCTCATCCTATCCCCCCGAACCCACACCTAGTGTCAGCCTGGTTCTATCAACTACTTCCCCGCCCATAACCCTCAGTTTGTCTTTTGTCGCTGTTATGTGTTATATGTAATAGGAGTAGGTAGACCTTTCTACCGCCCGGTCAACACTCCTCCCCCTTCCCATGGACAAGAGTAGAGGCTCACATCTTGTTTCCTGTCTAAGAAGAGGTTCCCGGTACTCTCTCTCTCTCTCTTTCACTCTCTCCCTCTTTCTCTGGCCTCTGTACAAGTGCTGATGTGTTTCTCCCGTGACGTGTGCAGTCTGTGGCATTGCCTCTTCATTTTGAGGGTACACGGTTGACAGTTCACTGGTTGCTGTTTCCGACTGGTAGTTAGGAGCCCTAACTCTTGCGTAGCGTCTTGAGCGGCCACTCTGATCAACAGTCGTATAATACCGGGATGTTTGTAGTGCCATGTCGCACATGGAACGGTGTCCCTGCAGTCACCTCCGGTGGGCAACCCTGAGGCCAGATTATGATGCAGGCTGTGCCAACTCCTCTCTGCTCATGTTGCGGTCGATAACCGTCTGCTTCTCTTACTTCAGGCCTTCTCATCCTCCAACTTTTACTCCACATGAAGACTAAGGCCTGAAGTACTTCAGGCCTTCTCATCTTCCAGCAATTACTCTACATGAAGACTCAAAAGGACCAAAAGAGAAAACCTAAACCAGCCACTCAAAAATCACCTAAACACTTCAACATTTCGTTCAGCAACATCCGTGGCATTAGAACAAATGTTTGCAATGTTGAATCTTTCCTGACTGCAAACAGCCCGGATATAATGGCCCTGTGCATGACAAACCTTGTCCCGTCTATTCCCTCCTCTGATCTCTCGATCCCCGGCTACCTTCCTATCCTCAGGAAAGACTCTCTAAGCCACATGCACGGCCTTGGTGTCTATGTCAAGGATCATCTCCCCCTGGCCAGAGAGATGTCTCTCAAATCTCCAGACCATTCGTGCATGTGTCTTCGACTATCTCTCCTCAATGCCGTAAGCTATCTCTTCTTCCTCTATCGCTCTCCATCCTCTCAAGACTGCGGGATACTCGACAGCATATCGGACAGCATAGACAAAGCCCTCTCACTCCACCCGTTTGCTCAAGTATTCGTGTTTGGTGACTTTAACACCCATCATACCAAGTGGCTGGAGAATGCTACTACTGACCGGGCTGGCATTCAAACATTAACTTCTCAATTTCTCAATCCCTCACGCAGATAGTCAACTTCCCCACGCGTTTTGCCCCCAACCTGGCAGATAAGGCCTGCCTTCTAGATCTGTGTTTTACCTCCATCCCCGAATCCTGTAGCGTCACACAGCTCTGCCCTCTTGGTAACTCCGACCATGCCGTGGTATCTGTTAACATTTCCTTCAACTCCACACCCCGCAAAGAACTTCCCATTACTAGAACCTCGTTCTACTCCTCAACCGACAAGGCTGAATGCCTTGCTCGGAAGTTCTCGTATAACTCGACGCTTGACTCTCTAAGAACTGAGGCACTATTGAGCGGGTTATGCATTACCCCGTCATCAGTACTGGGTATTATCTCCAAATTAGACCCCCACAAGGCTAGTGGTGGAGACGGCATACCAGCCATTGTCTTGAAGAAATGCGTGCCTGAGCTAGCACCCGCCCTCTCTAAACTGTATAATTACTGCCTCAAAGAATCCTGCTTTCCCGACTGCTGGAAGTCCGCATCCATTGTTCCTGTCTTTAAAAACTCTGGAGACCCCTCTGACCCCGCTATTTACCGTCCTACTAGTCTCCTACCCCTCTTCGGCAATGTCTTCGAAGCCCTAATCAACGCAGAAGTGGTTAAACACCTTACCACACACGACCTTTTCTCAGACAAGCAATACGGTTTCCGCTACGCCCGTTCAACAGCTGACGTGCTTACGACCATCACTGAAACCGTCTACCAAGCACTTCAAAATAATGGTGAGGCTCGTGCCGTGGCCCTAGACTTTTCCAAAGCTTTGATAGGGTTTGGCATGCCGGCCGTCTTCGTAAGCTCCAGGGTTACGGTATTACTGGTCGACTGTTTGATCTGATACAATCATTCCACTCAAATCGAGAATTGAAGGTCGTTCTCAACGGTTTCTCCTCCAGTTCCTATCCCAAGAACGCAGGTGTTCTCCAAGGCACCTTGGCACCACACTTTTCCTTATTTTCATCTACGACCTTCCTGACGCCATAGGTTTCCAAGTTGGCATCTACGCGGACGACACTACAATTTACTCTTGCCTCAAAACCAAATCTAGTGTCACGGTCAAAACTAACCAATCGGTTCTTAACTGGAGCAACAATTGGATGGTCAAATGTAACGCCTCAAAAACTAAACTACTCTCCATTAACCCCTATAGATATCCTTACCTGCCCCCATTAGAATGTCTGATAGTCAACTTCTTGAGAGTGACTCCCTGCGTCTGCTCGGTCTCACGTTGACTGCTGACCTGAGATGGAACAAATACATTGAGTCAATTGCATCGTCCACCGCGAGGAAAGTTGGCTTTCCGCGCCAGGAAATCTTTCTACCCTGAATCGATACTTCAAATATACAAAACGACCATTCGCCCTTGCATGGAGTATTGCTGCCATATATGGTCTGTTTACCTCGGAGTTCTTGACAAGATCCAGAGACGGATATGTAATGTGACTGGCCCTGATCTGGCGTCTCGCCTGCAGCCACTATCTCACAGACGCGTCGTCGTCTCTCTCTGTCACTTCTACAAATACTTTCATGACAATTCCTCCGATGAGCTGCTTTCCCTGGTCCCCAGTCTCCATGAATACAAGCGCCCTACGAGGCTGGCATCACGCTCTCACCCTTACACTGTAGAAACTTTAAAATGTAACCGTCTCTTCTACTCCAATAGCTTCATACCTCGCACCTCTCGCCTGTGGAACACCCTTCCCAATTACTGTTTCCCTGATAGCTATAATCTCCAACTATTCAAATGTAATGTCAATCGACATCTCTAGTTACCTTGATCTACACACTACCCTTCCCTTCATCCTTTCTTCTATCACTCCTATCTGCTCTTGCTACAAATCTTCTGCAACCCCCCTGCATCCTAGTGCCTTCATGCCTTTCTCGGGGCGCTAAGCTTAAAAAATATCTATATATATATCTATATATATACAAATATATATATATCATTCCAGGATCATTTTCTAATGTATTCACGATTGTCTTCGCCCTCTCTAACCTTCTAACTTTCGATCCTGGAGTGAAAAGTTGTCTCACACGTTTCACGTACGATTTTATTTTTTAAGAATTTTTCAATGCTCATACCTGAAACTCCTATTTCACGTGCCAAACGTCTTATGAACTGAGTTGGATCTTTTCTAATTGATCTCTTTAGCTCTACGTTGAAATGCTGATACCTTTTCCTGTTGTGACCTCATGATCCATTTTTCCTTCTCTTCTGTTCTCTCTTTGTTAAACTTATTCCCTTGTACGTTTAATGGTTCTTGAATGGTCTTTGAAGATAGAAATAAGTGTTGGTACCATTATTGAAGACCTGAATAATCTTTTCCTCTAGCATTACTCAGTTGGTGAGGCAGTGGGTCTGACACTAAAGAATTTGAACCTGCTCTATTTTTAACTGAATATCTCAAAGTTTTTTCAAAGATTCTTAATATAAATGATATCAAATTTGCAGAATGTCTTAGCTAAAAGCCTGGATAAAAGAAACTCTATTAGTTTAGTGTTTCTTTTAAATATTAAACATTTTGTCCGATGGAAAATTATGTTGTAACACAATTTGGACAATTTTGCTGTTATACCTGGTATATCTATCTAATTACCTAACCTACCTACCTAACTATATATATATATATATATATATATATATATATATATATATATATATATATATATATATATATATATGCTTTCGTCGTAAGTCAACTACAAGTAGTATGAAGATCGCGTGAAACTCTAGTTATGAAAAGCGCCATCCGTACATAGGATTTAATGTTGATAAGTGAACTTTGCTACCGTCGAAGTAATTCGAGCACCTTTATTTTCCTGAGTAGGTAACTTTACCATTGGACATTCTTTTCTCTTTGTTTTCTCAGTATTGTTGTTTTTATTCCAAATGTTACCTGGATAAGAATTTGGCAAGTTGTTCGTTGGTTCATAAACACTTGTGCTGTTTTCATTACCATATATATATATATATATATATATATATATATATATATATATATATATATATAGGCGATGAAACTTTCAAATAATGATCAGACTTCGGTCACATCACCTATGATTATGTGTTCCAGTAAGTCCCCATCAAGGTTCCTATCCCAAACCAAAATCTGAAATGAAATAAACATGCACTATATCTTGTGTTCTTCAGTCAATTGTTCTGAGATTCAACACTTTTTGATATCGCTAAGTGGGATCATTTCTTTTTTTTAAAGTTTCATCATCCAGTCAATTGAAGCCAATGTCTTTTTTTTATGTTGCGATTTTCTGAGTAAGTTCTGTGATTAGTTCAAGGAATCTAAGAAAGTTATTCACAGAGAATGGCAATACATTCATTCATACATACATATATATATATATATATATATATATATATATATATATATATATATATATATATATATATATATATTAATAGAAATCTTATAAGTATAAGAAACTATACTCGCTCGGAAAACCCTCGGTGTGTTGATTTGCAAATAAACAAGCGAATACCAAAGGGATAAAAAAAGGTACAAAAAATTAAAGAACCTAGAACACGTACGTTAACCGAAAATAATCGTCTAGCATGCAAGCCCAAGGCCCAAAGAAAAAAAACCCGATGCAAGTAATTTGCTCAATACAATTGGAGTAGACCTAGTTAAACCTAGAGAGCCAGACAAACCTACCAAGGTTTTCACCTAAGCGGATCGTCAGCGAGCCTTTCCTGACGATCCACTTAGGTGAAAACCTTGGTAGGTTTGTCTGGCTCTCTAGGTTTAACTATCTATCTATCTATCTATCTATATATATATATATATATATATATATATATATATATATATATATATATATATATATATATATATATATATATATATATATTCATTAATACACACACATATATATCGGTTCGAATCCTGTCAAAGGACGAATATTTTCTATGAAAATTTCTCGGACATTCAGGCCGGTAAATGTTATTTAATACAGTTTATTATAAACAGAGCATTTACTTAAATACTTGTATATATAAAAAGAACGTTCAACATAAAAAATGTCTTTAATAAATAAATTGTCGGACTTTGTCCGTATCTTAATGTGTATATATATATATATATATATATATATACATTAAGAAATGGACAAATTTCGACAATTTATTTATTATATATATATATATATATATATATATATATATATATATATATATAATATCAAACGTCGATAGCACGACTAGGAATTTCATTCAGGTCTTGCAATCTTAGATGCCAATATGACCGATTTGGAGTACGCGTTCTTGTTGTGGTGATTCAAAATTGTATGTTAAAACTTGCTTATTTTATTATTGTTGTGTAAAATATTAGAATTTACTATTAATAATTTATACCATTCAAATTCCTAAGTTCGATAGGCGAAGAATTAAAAAAAAATAAGTAAAAAAAATTCATAAAATTATTTAAATCTAAATTAAAAAAATAGATAATTCTTTGGGGTTAAATCCTGATTTATATATTATACTTTTCATTATACAACATTTCCATATATTGTGTCTGTTTATTTATGTAAGATTCTTTCGTAATTTCAACTTGATATAGAAGTTTATTAAGCGTAGCCTCGATGTCGTGCAACGCTGTATGAGGAACCCAGTGAATATCGAACCCACTACTCAGATGTAATTGATACACATACTTCTTACCATTACACCAAGTCGAGGTGCACAGTTATTTACTAAACGTAGCTTAGGCACCTCACAAGGACAAAAATATGGGGCACCCAGTGAGAATCAAACTCACTACTTAGAAATATTTCTAAACATTACACTACGTTGAAGTACCAAATTTCAAACGTCCTGGGTATGACGATAAGCTACATCTGTGTCCTGGGTAAGATGATAAACTACATCCGACAGCAAGGCCTTTCATAAGGAGGTTCTGAGGAGCGTGACCTGCCGGTTAGCACCTGTCAGGGTCCCATCTATGGGCAAATATTTAACGCCCAAATTGGAGTTAAAGTATTAGGAAAGTGTAAAAATACGTTTTAATTCCAGAAATAAAATTTTCTAAAAGTTATTATCAAAAATAATTATTTTTAAGAAAAAAGTTATTAACAGTAAAACTTTATTACCAGCAATACATTTTTGGAAAAAAATGTTACCAGCAATATATTTTTTGAAAAAAATATTACCAGCAATACATTTTTAAATGTATATATATTACTAGAAATACAAAAATGTATTGCTGGTAATATGTATGTTTTTGAAAAAACTATATTACCAGCAATACATTAAAAAAAATATTACCAACAATAGATTTTTGAAAAATAAATATTACCAGCAATAGACTTTTGGAAAAAATATTAACAGCAATAAAAATATTGTCGGCATTAAATAATCCATTGAGGTGTTCATATGAGGTAAAACAAACCAAATGAAACCGTAATTAAACGCGATATGGCCGTATGCCAAAGTGAGTTCTGAGAATTTGGGCTGGCTAGATTAAAGAAAAAAACCGAAAAGGTTGAGTTTGGATCCGGCAGAATTTTTGTTTAAATAGTCAACAGAAATTTTTGTTCTGAGGCCAATTACAAGACAAAAATAAAAGAAAAATATTTTTTTTAAATGGCAAATTGCTCATGTTTGATGGCAGTGTCTATTCTAAAAAATATTTCTGATGATGGTTTATTTAAAAACGTGAGGACTTTTTTTGTTTATATTGTCCACTGTACACCGTTTAATACTTTAGAAACATTAATGTGCTTAAACTTCCCAAAAGATAATGCCAGCCATACTTAATGAATTTGCAGTTACATTGATAATATTCTAGACCTGAGTAATCTAGGATTTCTACCTATGCATTAAATTTGTTGTGACATGTACAAAATATTACTGCTTTCTTAAGTCATTAAAATTAAGAATATAAAAAATGTTTAAAAAAGAAAAAAAGATAACACGATTCGTACCATCAGATAATGACCGCCATATTTAAGTAAATTTGCTATTGTTTTACTGACAAGTCTAATCTAGGATTTTATCTATATGATTAAATCTGATGTCGCTTGTAAAAAAAAAAAAAAAAAGAAAAGAATTCTGCTTTTTGAAACATTAAGAAATTCTAAGCATAGTTTACATGTGAGACAAGGCATAAAGTATGGGACACCTTTTCTTATTCTTCTATATGTCGACCATTTCCAGCACGTGGAAGACATGGCACTCTATAAGTTTATGCCTTTATCACTCCTACTACTATTCTCGCTATCCAGTCACACAATCTCATCAGGTCCGCTCCCTTCTACTGTCCATCCAGTATATCCTGTGAGTGTTAGATTCACCAATCCCACCTTTCTCATCATGAGACCCAGAAATTTAAGCATTCTGTTTCTGATTTCGTGTATAAATATCATTTTGGTTTCCATTTTACAGAAGTCGTCTTCATTGTTTAAACACTCCGTTCATGGTATTCTCAGAACCAAATTTCTGTTGCCTTCACTCTATAATCTCTGTTCTTCCAAACATTTATACGAGCTCAATAGGGAGGTTATTCGCTGCGTGCCCCTGACTTTCTTGTCTTTAATATGTCATGTGAGTGACAAATTTTCTAAGCCCTCTTTCCTCTTTGTGTGTCACAGAAATTTCAACTGCCTCTTTCTGACTTTCTTTTCTTTAATACGTCATGTGTGCGTCAAATTTTCTAAGCCCTCTTTCCTCTTTACGTGACGCAGAAATTTCAAATGTGTCTATCTGATGTTAATTACAAGTGTCCTTTCGGTTGTGTTGTAACTTTTTATTTTATATGTTTGGGCATTCTATAAATCAAAGTTGTGGTAATATTTATTTCTATACACGACTAATGCAATTGATAAATTGTTGTGTGTAACATCAGCTTTTTCTTCATAGATATTTTTTTTTTTATAATTTTTTCAAGTCCCTCCAATGTTCTGTGGGGATTTAGTTATAATAGTTTATAAAGAGTGTAACA